>JAZKJV010008156.1:0-600000 GCA_037367405.1 Ottelia alismoides
TCTCCTCTCCATTATACTTTCTATGAGGCATCTCTTCGTCACCTTCGTCAATGAAAGGATTGAAGTGAGATCTAGATGAATATAACAAAATCAAATCAATCTTACCAAGGCAATGTTATTGCTCAGTGACTAGAGAAAAAAAGGGGTTGGTTGAGATGTAACCACACCCAAAGAGGGAATCATGGTGCACGTGCTCGAAATAAGGGTTATTTCTAAGCCGAGATGGTACAGTTAATGGTGATGAAGGGGACAAGACTTGTTAAGATGTGATATTTAGGATGTTCAGCGATAAGATTACAAAGTACCCACAAAAATTTGACCAATTATCCATATAGTATTTCAAAAGATATGAGAATTGAGTACACTCAATTTCAAGAAGATTCTAGTACTACTGGGCACATAAATATATGTTGTGACTCACACAAAGAAATCAATACAAACCCTTTTGAATTGATTCACTAACTCAACACTGAATGCTAGGATGATGGCCTTATTATCTTGTCAATTTTAATTTCGTGATTTAAAACAATCTTATGAAATCTCATAGGTGTAGTCCCTTAAGGTAGTTCAAGTTCAAGGCGACGGAACACACCAACAAGAACAAGACTACTTCTTCTAATGGTCAGAGGCAAGTTCTTGCAGAAATAACAAACCCTAAAAGTGAGTCCAAGTGCCCAGGGCACAAGTCCAAGGATTTTTTTGGTTCTATTCCTTAGGGGATACATCCTTACCCACTCTATATGAAGGTAAGTACTAACAATCAATGAGGGTTTTACTACCTGTAATGCAAGGTTACTTTTATTCCAAATTTAATTTGGCCAGCTTGCGTTATTTCAATTCTAATTTTAAGAGATTAGGATATCGCTTCGAATTAGCTGACCACAAACATCGCCTAGCGTACCCCTTTTCCTTTATCCATATGTTGGTAAAATCTGAGGGAGAAAGCGAAAAACGGAATGCAATCAAAAATTAATGATGCATGCAATCATTTAGAAATACGTGCAACACTTCCCAGCACTCTCCATGTGGATGCATAGACTGAATATATAAATCTATCTATATGATTGATGAATCTGTGATTCTCATCTTTATTCATTTATTTAAACTTAAAATCCCTTATAAAACACATGTATATAACACTAACTCCACATTCTTACTAACTTGCATCTGTGTGTAAATATTGTACACTTCTTACCATTTTAACATAAAATAAATAAAGAAAGAAAGAAAGAAAAATAAAGAAAAGAAAATATAAAAGAGAGGAAGAATGTATATATGTAATAGATACAGGCTGACCCGAACTCTGAGCGAAGGCCAAGACTTGATCTGATCAACCTGGAATAAAGTAGGGGGAGATAGGGTCTTTATTCAGAAAATCCAAAAAAAGTGTGTGCTATGTATATTTGTATACTACACTATTTTATTTGTACCATAATTGACCTCGAATCAAATAATTTTCAAAACAAAACTTGTGAATAAACATTTTTCCTAATTAATAGAAATAATTGCACAATCAATTCATGTACATAATAAAAGCAACAACACTTGGAAAAAGCCACTAACAAATAATTGAAAGACCAATTCCGGGTCCGTATGAACTAAAACTGAACCAAACTCACTTCCATTGTATTCTAAATTAAATTATCTTTAAAATGACTATGATTTCATAATTTTTGGAATTACAGGTGAAAAGTTGGTTTTCTGGGTGCTTTGTGCAATTTTCCCATGTATTTGTGCATATTGTATTTGAAAATATTTTTCAATATTTCTAATAAATATTTAAAATAAAAAAAATAAAATTTAATACAAAAAGAACTAATTTGCATATTTACACATGTATATAATGTCATATGTGTATATAGCATATGTATATAGTTAATTTTCTTAACCAACTACCACAAAAAATAAAAAATTTAACATTTATTTTTCAAATAAATAAACTAACGAAAATATAAAAAAAATAGTTAATTATTGTAAATAATTATCTTTCTACTTTATCTCATTTCAAACTTTCTTATCTCTTATCTCTTATCCTCATCCAAAAATTCAAAAAATTCAAACTCCATTATATTTTCTATTTATATGGCTTCTTCTCCCTCATTCCAACTTGATCAATCTTTGGTGAGACGAGCCTGATATCTGAGAGTCTTCTTGTCGCAGAAGGGTGCCTAGCCTCTGAGCTGTCCGGTGACAGTGAGTAGGCCTTCGACAAGGTCATCATGGTCTTTTCCGCTCCTAAGGTGAGATCCACATTTTCTCTTATTTTATCCTAGATTAATCGTAGTTTTATTTTCTCGTATTTGTTCTTCATTGTCATTTTGATTTTTTGAGATCTTAAAAATCCATCACGATTTGATCCGCCACTATCCTGATTTTCCATCCCATTTTCTTGATCCTATCGCATTCTTTTCTACCTCACATGATCTCTCAACTGCAGCCACGCATGATGGCCAGAGACTCGGATCCATCTTCCACATCGCAAGGATCCACATCCACTCACGCAATCTGACTTGATTTTGGAAATGAGTCATCATGCTCGCGTCAATATTTGATGATAAATAAACATTTAAAAAATATTAAAAAAATATATTTGTTTTCTTTCTCTCTAACATTTGTTTTGCAGGAGCATCTTTAAAAAAATGAATAAAAAAAATTATTCTCCATCTATAGTATCTTTTTGAAAAAATAATAATAAATTTCTTTGTCATTTTATTTCTATTTTTACTAAATAATAAAAAAATTAGAAAAACAAAGGCAGCAGGCACCGCCCTCCAGCGTTGGAGGTGCCCGCCGCCACCGCCATTGCCGACCGCAGCCCACACTAGCTGTCCTCCCGTGCTAAGCCGCACGCTCGCGTGAGGCCCCCAAGCTACCAAATTGCAACCGCCTGGAGCTCATCCACCTGACAATTGGTGGCGCCTCATATAGTAGCAGCCCTCCACGCCGTGCGCCTCCACCTTCATCCGCCCGCTCCATCACGTGAGGCGGTCCACTGCCGCGCATCCTCCGTCATGAGCAGCAACCCGCCCCGGCGCCATCGAGCCTCCACCACCACAGATTAGAGGCGGCGGCGCGCGCGCAGCACACCACCTCTCCAGCGGTGCTCCAACTCCACCTCATGATTCTCCAAGAACAACCCCCGTCGCGTCGACTCTGCATCCTCCGCCGATCCTCCAGCCACCGTGGAGGTGCCTTCTCCAACGACCTATAGCGGTCCACGACGTTCACCCAGCCATCGTGGGCTGCAGACCCCTTCGACAGCAACCCCTTTGTGCTACTTTGAATACAAAATGAAAGAACACGAACTTAGGGTTGGGTGTTTATATTAAAAAAAATGGATAAATTGCAAAATAGCCCCTAGAACCTTGAATATTTGCAGAGCATTCCCTGTAAGCAAGCTACACATGCATGGCATGTGATCTATGGGTAAACTTCACTTTTTCTCCCGCATGTTTATATTTTTATACTTAGTACAAAAACTTTTTGGTATTTACATTTCAGTCCCTACATGTATGGACTATTTATTTGCATGTTCTTAATGAAATAAATTTTTTTTTGCTATCAAAATTTTCAAAAAAATCATTTTATGTTCCTACTACAGTGTTCTTCCTTGTCAAAAATTTTCATCACATTTTGTTGACATTTGATATTATTAAAAAATAAAATGCATTGTTTTTTTCTTTTTGAAATTCAAAAAATTATAAAATTTTGAATATTACTCTAACAATTCCAAAAAAATATAGTAGTTTTATTTTATTGTCTTTTAAATTCTATCCAAATTTCGTACATAAATTCTTTTCAAAACCCAAAAATTGAAAACTACTAAAAATCATATAAAAATCATAAAACAAATCCTACAAAGATCCAAAAATCATGATTTCAGTTGTTGTTTGTAGATATTTTTCCATATTATGTTATAAAAATAATTGCCAGTAGTTTTGGGCTCTTAAAATTTTTTAAGTCGCAAATTACTCTAGGCTTTGCATTGTTTCTCAATTTTTCTACTGTTTGATTTTTAGAAAAATTATAAAAACATCTAAAAATTCTAAAAAATTCCCAAAAACATTTCAAAATCTTTAAATATAAAAATATTTTCTCTGGATTTTTCTAATCATTTTTCATATAATTGAAAAATATAAAAATAGTTTGGTGCTCATTTTTCTTATCTTGTGCATATTGTTCTTTATTTGAAATCCAAAAAAAATCTAAATTAAAATCACAAAAAAATTGAAATAGAGAAAATAAAAAATAGAAATAAAAAAAATAAAAGAGAAAAATTCCACAAAAACCAAGGATATTATGCCTTTGAGATTCATGATTTTTCTCTTAATTGATTTTCATCAATTAATTAAATAACCCTCAGGAATTGTAGCCTCCATGAGTTCAATCATGTCTGCTAAAAAAGTAAATAAGTAGCAAAAATTTCTCTTTTTCCACATTTTTAGAAGAAAAAAAAATTGTTTGTCTACCACATGCATTTTGGGGATAACAATGACTTATCATATCATACCAATAATTATCAAGCCCTGAAGTCCCGTGTTCAACAAAATGGTGTCGTTGACGAGGAGGCACGGTGAGGGTAGTTAGGTTTTTATTTTTACATGCTATTATTGGTTGTAAATATATGTTTACATTTTGTCGTTCACTCCATTGTTCATATCCACCGCATTCATTCCATTATTTTTGCTTATATGTTTATAATTATGTTTCTTATACGTTCCCTCTTTCTTTTTCTTGTGAGGACCCACGGAGTGAAGGAGGCGATCCTAGGAGAGCCGAAGCACCCAAGTGAAGCGGAGGTGGCTTGATTCTTCATCGAGCCACATGATAGCGTGAGAGGAGGAGAAGAAGAATTGAAGGAGACCAAAAAACGACTTTTTTTCATTTACTTATTCTAACAATTGAACTCTTGTATACGGACATTCATTTGTTGCGGGGTCTATTTCGCCAAGTGCCGGTGCACTAGGGGGACCTCACCGGTTTTGTTTTCATCGACTTTATTTTTCTTTATTTCACGTGAATTTCATGAGCTACCTATTGATTGCTTTAATTAATTTGCTTGAGCCAGGTAATTAATTAGGTCGAAACACACTAAACAACAGTTTATGTGCCTATAGAGTTGAGCGTAATGTGGACTTAGTCAAATTAACTTGTTCTTGCCCGCTAATTTAAGCTATCATCTAGGACGGTTCACTTGTATCATACATGATAGTTTACTTTGTTGTATTTAAATTATGCGCGGATCACTTGCATGTAGAGTGCTGACGACAAGGTGCGCATTGGCATTTCCAATCTCCTTCCTTGTTTTCACTCACATAAATTAAAAAGGAAATTGGACACTCGGTAGACGATTCATTGAAAATATTTTAACCAAGTGACAACTACCTAAAATACTGGACTGCTAAAGAAAACTCGACCCTAAACTAAATACAATGAAAATTATTTTTTTGGGGAGAGTAACCCCCTCATTGTTTGGTTGTATGTATCGAGAGAGCAACCCGCACACTAGTATAGAACCACGCTCGAACACTTTTCAGACGACTGTCTTGGGTTAGTCGTTCTCCAATGAGGATCTCTCTGGTAGCCGGTAAAGCAGCCTGCAACGTCCTTAACAACTTGAATTGATCAGGTAGCCGGTAAACGGTCCACAATTCGTACTGGCTGGGAAAGATCTAACATTGGGATTAGGCTAGTCTCCTGGAGCATTGAGTTCCTAATAGCTCGCTCCAATCGCTCTGATAGATTGTATTCTCAGCAAACTATAAAATTGACAAGATAATTAATCGAACCTTCATGGTCTTCACATTGAGTTGAGTTGGTGAACTGGGGGTTTGTATCGTGTTCGATTGCTTGCGTGCATAGGTTTGTATTGTGTTCGATTGCTTGCGTGCATACTCGATCCTTCTATGCATTTGAGCCTTTTTCTCCATATCTTTTGACTTGACCCTCGTGCTCACCTAATCCCGTCTTTTGTTTCGGAGATGGCCGACTGGAGTTATTTTAATCCGATCTTTGCGGACTTCTCGCACTCTCCAAACGATCCACCTTCCTTTTTCCAGGAGGACTTTTCTCCTCATTTTTGTGCATATCCACCTAACCCATTATTTTAGGAGACGGACTCTGATTCTCACCCACCCTCATTCAATCCACCCGATCCTTGGTATTTGGAGTCACCTTTCATGATTTCTACACTTGAGACACTGAACCAGGTGATGGAGCATATGAATTCGAAGATTAGCACTCTATTTATCATAAATGAGAGCCATAACACTGCTCCACTATTTGAGGATATGGATTCACTTGAGGATAATCATGAGAGCTTACAATCGCCCAAAATACAAAAAAATGAGAAAATTTTATAAATCCAAAAAGATTCTTGGAGACACATTATTGATTCTGGGAGACACATTATTGACTCAAATGCACGATCATTTACCCAAACATATATTCACATCATGTCCCAACCTTGACCCAAGGATGCCACTATACAGACTGCTCTTGGCAATCCTCGTGTAAATCTTGATTTCGATCTCCTCCATTTTATGGAGGAGGACCAAAAATTCAAAAAAATGTTGACTGAACCCAAAGTGGTGGCCACTATTCATGAGATCATTAAAGCCCCACTTCAATAGGCCATGACATATTTATCTACTCCTCAACACAAGAAGAGAAAGTGAAGGAGAAGATCTAAGCATCACGTCTTGACCATGGCCACTGCCTATGCCATCTCTCAATGTCCACATTTTAAGAAAGGGAACACTACCATACCTCTTGTAAGCTGCTCCATCTCTGAACATTCTTGTGATAACACTCTCCTTGACGGCGGTTCTTCAATCAATATAATACCCTTCTCTATGGTATAGTCTCTTCATCTTGGGCCTCTCAAGAAAACTAAGATGATAGTTCAATTTGCTGATGGATTTATCAAGAGGCTGAAGGGTATTCTAGAAAAAGTTGTCATTCTTATTCAATGCTTGAATTTTACTTCAAATTTTGTAGTTTTTCCCATGGACACCTCCACCCCTGTGGAGCACCCTCCAATCATCCTAGGATGGCCTTTCCTCGCCTCTACGGGAGCTGTTATTGATCATCGTTCAGGAGAGATTCGCTTCCGTTGTGATACAAGGAGCAATGTGTTGATCACTACACCCACTATTAACCAGAGATCTGCATCCCGTGAGAGCCCACCCATGTTAGCCAACCCCAAGGAATTTGACCTCACTGATAATATCAGAGATTCTTGTTATATGTTAGATGATAATGAAACCCAAGAATTCCTATTCAAGAGGAAGACCCGGAAAGCATAGACCTTGGAGTTCCCCCTATTGGAACGTGGCGATGAATTGATGACGTCCGTGGGATTTACACAATAGAAACCCTAGAGCAGAAGACAGATTATGATACTAGACAGGACGAACATTATTTGACTACATCCATTGATAAGTCTGTTCCTACTCACCCTGATTTAGATGAGACTGTTAAGGCCAAATTGAATTTGATTGCATTTATAAATGAATTTGGGCCTTTTGATAAAGATGATGATCTAGTGGAGGCTCGTCAGGCTGAAATTGATTCAACATTTTCTTGATAATGATTTTTAGCCTTTTTAGCTTAATGTTTGCGAGACTTCCAAGGCAGGACATGACCATGCTACTTCCACTAACCGATTCTTGCCTGCACACTCTGAGACTGCTGAGGATACATTCTTAGTCGATCTTGATCAGCTCATATATAATGATAACCCCAATATCGACCTACACCTTGTCAGATCCTTACATCAGCAGTCCCACCAGAAGGTTCGCTTCTAACCTTCTTGACCTTTGCACATCCACTCCTTTTGTATATTCTTTCGTTTTACTCTTTCTTCTTTCGGTTTATCATTTAACCTTTTTTGTGTGTGTATATATGTTACACTTAGGATGTGCTTCATCCTAATTATAGGGGGGTGAATGATTTGAGTTGTTCATATCCATCATGTCCATCACTCATGTTGCTGCCTATACTTTCATTATGGACGAGTTGACAAGTCACATTCAGGATGAGTTACCTTGGTTTATGTTATTTGCTGATAATATTGCGTTGATTGAAGAGACTAGAGATGGAGTAAATGAGAAGCTTGAGGTATGGAGACATGAGTTGGAGAGTAAAGGATTTTATATAAGTAGGGCTAAGACAGAATATGTGGAGAGCACCTTTGATGGAAGCAATGGTGAAGGAATTGAGGTGAAGATTGGTGATGATAACATTCGGAAGAGAGATTCTTTTAGATATCTGGGATCTATTTTGCAACATGATGGGGAAATTGATGGAGATGTTATTAATAGAATAAATGCAGGTTGGCTAAAGTGGAGAGGAGCCTCTGCTATTCTCTGTGATAAGAAAATTCCTTTAAAAATTAAAAGAAAGTTTTACAAAGTAGCTGTGAGACCTGCTATGCTCTATGGATATGAATGTTGGCCTATGAACCATAGACATGTGCAGAGAATGGTTGTAGCAGAAATGAAAATGCTAAGGTGGATGTGTCTACACACATACACACACACACACACGTAATGATCGGATTCAGAATGATGCAATCAGAAAGAAAGTTGGTGTTGCTCCGATCGAGGATAAGATGCGAGAAAACCGCTTAAGATGGTTTGGTCATTTGCAAAGAAGATCAGTTGATGCACCGGTTAGGAGATGTGAGTATTGGGATGTTGAGCCAGATAAGAGAGGGCGGGGACATCCCAAGAAGTGTTGTAAAGAAACCATACGAAGGGATCTTTATTTTGTGGATATAAGCCCGGGATTGACCCAAGATAGATCTGAATGGAGGCGAAGAATCCATGTAGCCAACCCTTCCTAATTTTGGGAAAAGGCTTTGTTGTTGTTGTTGTACATTGTCTGCATCGGTTTTCCCCTTTTGTACAGTCTTCTATAATTTGGATTACTTGATCCTAAGTATAGGCGGGACCACTGACCTCATTGTAGCATTGGATTCTTTTCACTTTTCTTTACTTAGCACGAGTTATGTCTTCCTTTGTCGCTGTCTGATCACTATGAGGACATAGTTTGAGCTAAGTATAGGGGGTGCCATATATATTGTATATATACTTTAGACATAACTTGTACTTTTAATTATTTTTGGGGATATGCATATAATTTTGTAAAATCCACGTGTGTAAAAGGAAACAAAACAAAACAAAAAAAACAAAAAAAACACAAAGAAAAAAGAACAAAAAAACAAAAAAAACAAAACAAAAAGAAAAACACAAAGAAAACAAAATCTTGTATATACTTGTATATATTTTACTAACCCTTTTTACTTTTGAAAAAAAAACTACAAAACTAAAAATCTATAAAAAGTTGCATAAAAAAACTCTTTTGCATATGCATCATTTTTCCATTTTTCTCCAAAAATCCTTTAAATGTTCAAAATTAGAAAATTCTTTAAAAAAATTCTTTTCATAAGTGCATCATTTTTTCAAAAAAAAAGTTTTATGTGCATTGTTCATATTTTCTTACATTTGCATGTGCATTTTCCAGGATAGTATTGACATCTAAACAAAGTCTGGAATAAAATAGAAGAATGGAGCTTATTTGGGCCTTAATCCACTTAATTTCAGAGGAACCTTTTAAGAAATGGAGTTAAGATTTTTCATGTCCTAGTGACTTAATTCTTTGAGTCCATAAGACTATGTTCACACGTCATCTTGATTAGTCTAAGTAGAACATTTAACAAGACACGCATGATTCTTTCAGACCGTGGCTTATCATGGACAAGCACTCTACACGTTGCTCTTCATGGATGAGGTAGTGAGGAGGCAGAATCTCTTGGCTTGGGGTAGCATACGAGGGTAGTACATCTAGGCGGAACCTCTCGTCTTCCTCTAGGGAGAGAAGTGTGTATGAACATGGTCTAGTGATGTTGAGGTCTAAATACAGGATGCTGTGGGGTTGCAATAATGCATTAAAAGATGGATAGTCTACTGGCTCAAGAGGAAAAACTCCTTATGTACATGTTGCACCTTGTATATGATTTCAAAAATAAGGAAAAATGCAGAATCTCCGAAAGTGGAAAGGCCTGATTGAAAAGTAAAATGCCTGCCGGAGTATATATACAAGGATAAAAAATAAAAAAATTTAGTAAGAGATTCAAAGACAAATTTTTGTAAGCTTGCAACGGATGACTTGGCTACACTGGTCATGCATCCAAGGATAGGTATGGTTACCGTCCATTCTTTTCTCCATCCTCTCTTCTTGAGTTTGTTGTACTTGAAATTAGAAGGGAATATCTCTGCTCCTCGAGGAAAGAGTTGCTAGATCGGGGAACTAGAGTTACGTTGTTGAGGGAGGTTGTTTCTTTGCTACTTTGGAGATGGGGTGCTATATCTCACTTTCATCATACAAGTAAAGATTCATAATGACAAGAATTTGTGTATGTAGACTTGTTCTGACCTGACTGTTGAGGTGACCAGAATAGGAGTCCTATGGAACTTAGAGGCTGTTAGGTTTTAAATCCATTTCCCATTAAGGTTCCGACAAATAAATAATACAAAGGTCTGACAGAGCTCCAAACTACAATTTTATGAAGAAAAGTTTAATACTCAATATTATCCTAATTTCTTTATTTTTTCCCTTTCTTTTTCATTTTCTTTTTTATTCACTTATTCTTTCAAATAAGTGTTTGCTAAGGGAGTAGCAAAGGTAAAGCATAGGGGATGATGAATCTGCGATTCGTCATCTTTATTCAATTATTTTAGCTAAAAATCCCTTATAAAACACATGAATATAACACTAACTCCATATTATTACTAACTTGCATCTATATGTAAATATTGTACACTTCTTACCATTTTAACCTAAAATAAATAAATAAAGAAAGAAAGGAAAAATAAAGAAAAGAAAATAAAAAAAGAGGAAGACTATATATATGTAATAGATACAGGCTGACCCGAACCTCGAGGGAAGGCCAAGACTTGACCTGATCGACCAAAAATAAAGTAGGGGGAAATAGGGTCTTTATTCAGAAAATCCAAAAAAATTGTGTGATGTGTATATTTGTATACTACACTATTTTATTTGTACCTGAATTGACCTCAAATCAAATAATTTTCAAAACAAAAGTTGTAAATAAAAATGTTTCCTAATTAATAAAAATAGTTCTACAATCAAATCATGTACATAATAAAAGCAACCGCACTTGGAAAAAGCCACTAAAAAATTATTAAAAGACTAATTCCAGCTCCATATGAACTCAACCTTAACCAAACTCACTTCCATTTTATTATAAATTACATTATCTCTAAAATGGCTATGATTTCATAATTTTTAGAGTTCATGGTGAAAAGTAGTTTTTTTGGGGTGATTTGTGCAATTTTCCCATTTATTTTACATATTGTATTTGTAAATATTTTTACTAATTATTTAAAATAAAAAAATAAAAATTTAAAACAAAAAAACTAATTTTCCTATTTACACATGTATACAATGTCATATATGTATATAGCATATGCATATATTAAATTTTATTAACTAACTACCATAAAAAATAAAAAATTAACATTTAATTTTTAAATAAATAATGTGACGAAAATACAAAAAATAGTTTATTAATGTAAATATTTTTCTTTCTACTTTATCTCATTTCAAACTTTCTTTTCTCTTCTCTCTTATCCTCATCCTAAAATTCAAAAAAATTCAAACTCCAATCTTTTTTATTTATATGACTCCTTCTCCCTCATTCCAACTTGATCAATCTTTGGTGAGAGGAGCCCGATTTCCGAGAGTCTTCTTGTAGCAGAAGGGTGTCTAGCCTCCGATCGACCGATGACAGCGAATCGACCTTCGTCAACGTGATCAAGGTCTTCTCTGCTCCGAAGGTGAGATCCACATTTTCTCTTGTTTTATTCTAGATTAATCGTAGTTTTATTTTCTAGTATTTGTTCTTCGTTGTCATTTTATTTTTTTAGATCTTAAAAATCCATCACGATTTGATCCGCCACCATCCCGATTTTTCATCCCATTTTCTTCATCATATCCTATTCTTTTCTACCTCATACGTTCTCTCAACTCCGGCCACGCACAGTGGCCAGATACTCGGATCCATCTTGTACATCGCAAGGATCCACATCCACTCATGCAAGCCGACTTGATTTTGAAAATGAGTCATCATGCTCGCATCCTAATTTGTTGATAAAAAACATTTTATAAAAATTAATAAAAAAATATATTTTTTTCTTACTTTCTAACAATTTTCTTATGATTTTTTATTTTTTTTATGATTTTTATGATTTTTCTAATAATTTCTGTCAATTTATGATTTTTTATGAATTTTCTACTAAAAATAGAGTTACTCTGAGTATTTAATTTTTAATAAATCCATGAAATCAAATTATCCTGAAGCAAAATTATCTCAAATAGATATCTTAATAAGGAAATTTTATAAAAATGAAATTTGTGGTTTCACTAAAAATCATCTCATAAATCTCTCAAGAATTTATTTTATGCACAAGACATCTCCATTTGCGATGAAATTTGGACTGTAATTAAAGCACATTCATGTGCATCATTGATGAATCCACATTTCATCATCTTTATTCTATCATTTTGGCACCAAAAACCCTAGCAAATGCCTGTAAATACCTTTAATATCATCATCTTAGCATTCATGCATGCGCATCTAAATAGTGTATAAAATACTGTAATTAAAGCCAAAATTATAGAATAAATAAAGAAAAGAAAAAGAATAAAATATTGTAAATATTTTATGACCTGAAACCCTGAGACCTAGGCATCTTGATGAATAGGTCGACAAGGAATAAAGTAGGGGGAGATAAGGGCCAAATACCTATATGTATTCTATTCATTCTTTAGTCATTTTGGGGCCTATTTTTTATTCCACTTTTTATACATCAAATAAAGAAACTTTGTACACGAAAGTTGTAGATAATTTAATAAAAAAAATTACAAAATTGATTTCACAGAAAAATAATGTACAGATAAAAAGTTATGGTCTGAATAAGAATCCAGAATCCCAACTTCCCAGACTTGTATCTCACAACTAACAACTCCAAATGCAGCATACTCACCTTTAATTGTATATAGAATAAAATAATCTATCCAATGGTGGTGGTTTCGCATTTGGCGGAGCTACGGTTTGAATGTTGAGTTTTGGACCCTCATTGTATAAGTGTACAGAATAAAATATTCAATTTATTCTTTATTAATTATTTATTCATTTGTTATATTTTTATAATGTTGTAAATATTACTTATATATATGTGCATTAAAATTAGAATAAAAATGCAAAGAAAATATAAAAGAAAATACTGGTATATATCATATACATATATACTATACCTGTACTTGTACCTATACAACACATATTTATATTTTAATTAAACATACAAAACATCTCAGAAAAATAAAATAAAAATATATTTAAGTGTATAAAAATACTTTGTAATTATATAAATTAATAAACAAAATTAAAGAAATTAAAAATACAAAATAAAAAATAAGAGAATACAATATATAGAATAATATACCTATATAAGGGTATGAAAGCAAACTTGTAAAAATACACCCAATAAAAATAAATAAAAATTACCAAAAAATAATTTATTAAATTACAAGCATTTTTTATTTTATAACCATAATTAAATAAAATAAGTTACTATTTTATTTCGAATTTTGAATCATTTTGTGAGGATTTTTCCTGGTTGGTCCACGTGGACCAACCAGGTTGGTCTGACAGTTGACCTAGGTCAACTGTCTGACCTTCTCCTTCAAACTTGTCAGAGTCTCCTTTGTCTCTTCTTCTCGCATTTTCCTAGGCTCCACCTTGCACCAATCCATGACGATGCCTCCTTCATTTTTGCTCCTCGATCAATGGTGATTCACGCCCTAGTGAAATCTGGGGCTGAAGACCACTGATCGAGGCGTTTCAACCCTCATCTTCCACGCCATCCGTCAATCCTACAAAAGAGAGCCCCCGACTTCAAATTGAAATTTAATCCTTCTTCCGCCATTTTCAACTGAAAACCTCTACCTATTCGTGCTCCTAGTGACAGTAGGAGTCGAATCGACCCGGGGTTTGCGTTGTTTGGTGTTGAATCGAAGTGATTCGACCCCTCGCCGGAGCTCCGCCGTCCCTCACAGCCCGTAACCTCTGGTGAGTTTCCTCCCCTTATCTCTTCGTTTTCTTGTAGCTGTAGCGTAGATTAGGTTAGACCAGTAGCAGTTTTGCTTGTCGTTCAACCAATCGCCGTGAATCGTCGATCAAACCTACGGCGGAGCTGAGCTCCGCCCATCACTTCCGATCACTCAACGCCTCGACTCAACCTTAGACCCCCTCTGTTATCTTCCGCTTCACTCCGTCATCACGCAGCACCCTCCATTCATCTCGATCTCGCTCAGATCGAGTCGACCGAGCTTCTTTCTCCGCCGTTTATAACCGTCAGGTACCCTTTGTTAATTCAGGCAGATTAATGTCCAAATTACTTAGTGTCGTTCGTTGCAGTCGGATATAAGGGGTTAATCAAAAACCACTTTAATTTAATGTCAAGCGGCAAAATTTTTTTTTACTTGGTGGAAGTCAGGGGAGGCATCTGTCTCCTTAGATAAATTTAAGCAATTATTTAAGTGTAAGATTTTCTGGAGGTAATTTTTTGTTGTCTTTTTCAATTCCTGTGCAGACTTATGTAGACAATGCAGGCCAATTTAACGTTCCAATTTAAATAATGTATCAAATGAAGTCCAAAAATTATGAAAATTGACCAGTTGATTAATGAGGACGAAAATGACCTACACTAATTTTTTTGGAATTTTTCGACACTAAATAAATTTACTGTGAATTAAATGAACAGACAGGGTGATTTTCAGTATTTAATTTCCAATAAATATCAAACCACAATTTTTTCAAGAACTAAAATTATCCTAGGTGGCTCTAATGATAAGGGACCTAGGAAAATTAACAGAACTTAATTTCACTGTGAAATGAATTAATTAAAATTAATCTAAGAAAATCACTCTACAATTTATTTAGGCCTCGATATGTGTGCAAATGATATGAAATTTTAATGCTATGCTAAGAATAATGTCCTTAAGCTACTGTGAATTTTTGATGATTTTTGAAGGCACAAAGAATTATCTATAAATCAAAAGGTGTCACTGGGCAAAATATGTCAAAAATTCACCAATTAATTCATTAATAATTCAACTGAACTTACAAAAATATGACACGTGTACCAATAGACAGAGGACAAAATTCCCAACAAAATGCAATTTTTAAATTTGCAAAATGATGTAAAATGCAACCTAGGGATGCGTGCAAACACAGGGGTATAAATGCAATACAGGAAATTAAAATTACAATAAACAAATATGCAGACAGGGACTAAAATGCAATTACCTATAATGAGGGGGACTCTTGTGCAAAAACTCCACAGGGCACGTGCTCCTCACGTGGGGGCTGCTTCACAGGGACCTATTTGCAAATTTGGAAAGCTCCAGGGACCTCTGTGCAATTTACCCAGGCCGCACGTGCTCCTCACGTGGGCGGCCTAGGTTCGGAGTGAGGTTCGGGCGCTCTGGAGGTCCGGAGCGAGGCTCGGTGTGGCCTCGGGTCGCCCTAGCCTAGGTTTGGGGCCGAGGCTCGGTCTCTGTCGACGTGGCGGGCAGCGGGCCTTTGGATCAAGATCGATCCAAAGGTGGCGGTGAAGACGCGTGGCAACGTGAGGACCCGTCAGATCTGGGGAGCGATCAACGGTTGAGAACGGCCGCGGTGAGGGGACGCGTGGCGATGTGAGGGCCGTTCGATCGGGTGATCGAACGACAGTTGCTCGTCCGCTCCGACGATCCTCCGTCGCCTGCGGAGGAGAAGGTGGGGCTCCGGCGATCGGGCTGTAGCTCGGCCCGTCCTTCCTCGAGGTGCTGACGCTCTCCGACTTGTCGGAGATAGCCCGGAAGACGCGTGGAGTGAAGGCGGAGATGCTGGTGGTCTCAGGATCGTCGGAGAGCGGCCCGGTGTTGATGTCGATGAAGCTCGATGGTGTCTCCGTCGAGCTTCCGTTCAATGAGGAGCTAGGTACCTGCAGGGGTTAGAGGAGATAGCCGAAGCGTGCGCGTGCTCGTCGAGAGATGGAGGTGGTCGGTGAGGCCTAGGGCGTGAAGGAGGGCGTCTGGAGATGAGCTCCGACCAAATGGTGGAGCTGATGATCGGAATACTGTGAGAAGCATCGTCGGAGTGTGTAGATGGGACCGCGAGGATGGGAGCTTCGACGCGAAGCTCGTCGAGATGGATTGGACGCGAGAAGGTGGCCGGTGGAGTCGAATAAAATCGGGGAAATCGAAGAAGAAAATAGGAAGAAGATCAGAGGGGAGTGGAGGAATCTACCTGGGAAATGGAGCTCAGGTTTGAGCTCCAGGTCGTCGCTCGAAGGTCGGTAGATGGACTGAGCTCACGCAGCTCGCGGATGGAGGCTGCAGCACAGCGGTGGCGGCCGTGGATCTCGCCGGAGATGACACCCCTTCTTCGCTCAACGATTCAACTAATCGCTGTCACTAATTGGTAGGTCGGAGCTCAGGGACGCTCTCTGGAGTGGCGGATCGGGGTGAAGTCGGCCGGTGGTGGCGTATTTATAAGGTGAAGTTGGTGGCAGTGTTGGCGACAAGGCGAGGTTTGAGGGAGACGTGGAGCTTCTATGGTGGAGGTCGTGGGGCGTGAGGAAGCTGGCGAGGGAGAGGGATGAGTGGGGCTCATCGTGGGGGTGTCAGCGGTGGGAGAGGGTAGCTGACGTGCAGCCGGAAATAGAAAGGGGGCGCCCCTCCCGCAAGGCAAGGGACGTGGGAGAGAGGGGCGCCCAGAGGTAGGAGACGAGGTCTCCACCGTTGGATCTTGTGATCCAACGGTGGGGATCAAGGGGAAGCTGGTCGGGTAGGATTAGATCAGGGGCTCGGAGATGATGGGCTGTGGTGGAGCCACGTGGCGAGCTGCAGGCGAAGCGCGAGCGGGCGGCCTGGATCAGGAGATGGAGCTGATCAAAGGGCCGAGATTCGCTGGAAGAAGGGCGGCTGCGATGGAGAGATCAAGGGCCTGATCAAGCGCCGTAGATGCTGCCACGTGGAGGGCTCTGGTGAAGGCGCTAATGTGCGGCGTAGATCAATGCAGGGGAAGATCTGATGGCCTAGGCAAAGAGCGTGCGTGGAAAAGGCTGGGCCATTGGATCTGAAGCGAGATCCAACGGCTGAGGACGCAGGCGGATGAGGCGAGGGGAAGCGGGCCGCGTGGCGCAACCAGAGGGCGCCACGTGGCCTGTTGTGAGTGGCTGAAATAAAATACACGTGTAGGGAGAAGAGGGGGCCGAATTTGGAAAAACTCAAAACATGAAAGTTGTAGATCTCGATGAGATCTACAAGTTTCATATTGACCAAAGACGGAGATAAGGTCAAATATGATACATAAATACAAAGATACACAGATATACATATGTAGTATACAAAGTGGCCCAAAAACCCAACTTTCTCATACAAGCTCCAAATTCAATGAAATTAGTCTCATTTTAAAGGTCTTTTAATGTGTAGTATTCTAAGAGTAAGTAGACCTAATTCAGAGTTTGCATGAGGGCTTTATGTGCATTCTAGTGTACAGGGGTTCTGAGGCTTTATTGGCTATTTTACAAAGGGGATTTCTGGCCTTCTTCTCTATATTATTAACTAAGGAGTACATATCATAGAGTAGAGGCTATTTTAGTGCATGGGTGTTTTACAAGGGATTTTTGGCTTCTTATTTAAATGCAAATGAGCTGCTAAAATGTATGAATTATGAATGCATGCATGAATGCTATTTATGCAATATAAAGGGAAATATGCCTCTATTTTCTCGGGAACAAGGCTCTATTTTTGACTTTTGAAGTGATGAATCACAAATTCATCAACCCCCTATACTTAAACCTTGCTCGTCCCCGAGCAACTAAATGAAATGCAAAAGTGAAATGATTTTGGGTTCCAAACCAAGGTCATGAACAAAAGTTGAAAAATGGAGCCTGACTCGACCTTTGGATTAATTGTGTGGCGGAACCCTATTTGGGCCTGAACTTAAGACCTGACAGACTTCAAGTTCCACAAGTCTTCTATTCAAGACGCCTCAATAGTCAGGTCAGAACAAATCCTCAAGCGCAAATTTCTGATGACTATGATTCTTACTTGTACTGTGTAAGTGATTTGTAACTCTCCACATCAGAAATGGCTCGAAACCAGCCTCCTCTAACAAGGTAACTCAATAACCCGGTCCAGTAACTCTTTCCTCGAGGAGCGGGGTATTCCCTTCTAAGTTCAAGTGCGACCAACTCAAGAGGAGGGGGTAGAGAAGAGAATGGACGGTAGCCAGTGTAGCTACCTATCCCGGGATGCCTGACCAGTGTAGCCAAGTCATCCTGCTGCATTTCTTTACTAATATACATACTCCGACAGGTATTTTTTTTCTTAGACCTGTCTGATTTTTTTTTCGAAAAGAGCAGCATGTACATCAGGAGTTTTTCCTCTTGAGTTAGTAGACTATCCCTCTTTTGAAGCATTATTGAAACCCACAGCATCCTGTCCTTAGATGTCAACACCACCAGACTAGGTTGAGATGCACTACCCTCCCTAGAGGAGGACGGATGTTTCCACCCATGTGCTACTCCAAGCTAAAGGATTCTACCTCCTCACCACCTCATCAATGAAGAGCTACGTGCATAGTGCTTGTCCAAGTTAGGTCATTATCTAAAAGAATTCTGCGTATGCACGAGATATTCTACTTAGACTAATCAAGATGACATGTGAACATAGACATGCGGACTCAAAGAATTAAGTCACTTGACCTGAGAAATCTTAACTCCAGTTCCTTTAAGGTTCCTCTGAAATTAGGTGGGTTAAGGTCAAATTAAGTCCATCCTCAATATCTACTCATAACTTGGTCCAGAACCCACTAGCTTTTCACTTTGCATATGCAAAGTATGCAGATGAGATGAGATGTCATTCTATGAAAATGCAAGACTCTTTTTCTTTTTAGATGCAGAGATGATATGCAAGAGTAAATAAGAAGCCTTTTTGTTTTATTTTTCATCATTTTTATTTATTTATTATTTTTTTTTCGATTTTTACCCACCCGTAATTATTGTAAGATATATACAAAAATACGCAAAAGTACGAGCTATGGGTAAAGTATATATGTAATATATACACGCCCCCCTATACTTAGCGTGTGCTATGTCCTCAGAGCACGAAGAGTGAGGAAAAAGACATAGCTCGTGCTAAGCATAGGAGAGCCAAAAGGAACAAAAAGTATAGAAGTCGTCTCACCCCCCTATACTTAGGTTCTGGCAGCCTAAGTGTAGAAGAAGATCAGAAATGGGGCGGACGAGGGAAAGATGGGTAGTGGATGAGTATCAATGCGGGCATCAGTCCCCCTTATACTTAGGCTCAGGTCAGCCTAAGTATCGGTAGGAAATGAGTATGAGGACCAATGTAATCTGGAGAATGTACAGTGAATCGACTCGGGTGACCCCTCCCCCCTATACTTAGGATCTGGTCATCCTAAGTATAGTCCAAGATAATGGTTTGATGATGTGGGGATGGTTACTAGAATCGTGGGGGTCAAGGATAGGATATATAGAAAGGATGATATATACAGATGAGTCGGTCTGAATCTTTTGAGATGCTGCGGATGGCTGGAGTTCATTGCTGCAAGGTTTCATACGCGGCTTGAGTTGTATCTGCTGTATATGTCTCACGCATGAATACAATCTCCTCCACATGGACTAACTGTTCATTGGATTCAACGAAGTGCTTCAACAGCTACCCATTCACTAGGAATGTTGGTGCGTTATCTGCATGATCTGAGATCTCGACACATCCACTATCATGCACCGTACGGACGACAAATGGTCCCGTCCACTTAGACTTTAACTTGCCTTGGAAAATCTTCAGCCTAGCATTGAACAACCATACCTTCTGTCCACGAACAAAGGTCTTTCGTCTGATATATCTATCATGCCAACGCTTCACCTTGTCCTTGTACACCAAACTGTTGTCGTATGCTCGGTTTCTGACTTCCACAAGCTCATTCAGATCCATGTCTCTCTGTTTCTGACCCAAGTGAGTGTTCCTGTTGACCTTCTTTATTGCCCATTCTGATTTGTGCACTAACTCTGCGGGCAAATGGCACGGCTTTCCGAATACCATTCAGAATGGGGAGGTGCCTAACGGTGTCTTGTAAGCCGTCCTATACGCCCAGAGGACTTGATCTAAAATCTGAGACCAGTCCTTCCTGTCCGGGCAGACAAGCTTTTGCAATATGGTTTTCACCTCCCTATTCGACACCTCAGCCATACCATTGGTTTGTGGGTGGTAAGGACTCGCGACACGGTGTTCGATGCCGTAGTCCTTCAGGAGTTTCTTCACCTCCCGATTAACAAAATGGCTACCCCCATCTGATATCATCATTTTGGGGATCCCGAACCTAGAGATTATGTTCTCTCTGATGAATTTACAGACAGTCCTGCTGTCTGCGGCTCCGGTCGGGATAGCCTCCACCCATCTGGACAGATAGTCTACCGCCAGAAGGATATATTCGAACCCGTGGCTGACAGGGAATGGGCCCATGAAATCGATGCCCCAAGCGTCAAAGACATCACAAATGATGACCGGCTGCATTGGCATCTCATCCTTGGAACAAACGGTTCCTCCCATTCTCTGGCAAACTGGGCATGACTTCGCGAAGGCGGTGGCATCGCGAAACAGAGTCGGCCAGTAAAAGCCACACTGAAGTACCTTCCATGCGGTCCTCTTCCCGGAGTGGTGTCCTCCTGCCTCTAAGCTAAGGCATAAAGAAAGGACACTCTGGTATTCCTCCTGAGGAATACAACGTCTCCAGACACAATCCGGTCCTTCAAAGAAAAGGATCAGATCCTCCCAATGGTAGTGTCTAGCGTCCGACTTTAGTCGGTCGATTTGGCTCTTGGGCCAATCCTCGGGAACTTTCTTGGAGACAAGATAGTTCACGATATTGGCGTACCATGGGAGTGAGTCGATAACAAAAATCGACTCGTCAGGGAAGGAGTCTCGAATCGGGGAAACCTCGGAAGTATTAAGATCTTCGAGACGAGAAAGATGATCGGCCACTACGTTCTTCTTTCCAGGTTTATCACGGATGTCCAAATCAAACTCCTGGATAAGTAAAATCCAACGAAGAAGACGCGCCTTCGCGTCCTTCTTCTCCATCAAATATCGTAGTGCCGTGTGGTCTGTGAACACAGTTACCTTGGATCCGATTAAGTGAGATCTGAATTTGTCCAAGGCAAACACTACCGCAAGCATTTCCTTTTCTGTAACTGTATAGTTACGCTGAGCAGAATCAAGCACTTTGCTTGCGTAGTGAATTGCAAACGGGACACCATCTCTTCTTTGTCCCAATACAGCCCCAACAGCATAATCTGAGGCGTCCGTCATGATCTCAAAAGGTAGAGACCAATCTGGGGCTTGTAGGATGGGTGCGTCCATGATCATTCCTTGTAAAAGCTTAAAGGCCGCAAGACATTTGTGATCTACAATAAACTCCATGTCTTTGCCTCAAAGCTCAGTTAGCGGTCGGGCAATCTTAGAAAAATCCTTGATAAATCTTCGATAAAATCCGACATGCCCGAGGAATGACCGCAACTGCCTTACGTTGGTTGGTGGCTGGAGTCATCTGATCACATCCACCTTGGCAGGGTCAACCTCCATTCCTCTCTTGGAGATGACATGGCCCAACACTATGCCCTCCGTCACCATGAAGTGACTTTTCTCCCAGGAGAGCACCAGATTAACCTCACAACACCTTTTGAGGACTCGGTACAGATTCCTAAGACAGGAATCAAAAGAATCGCCGTGGACCGAGAAGTCGTCCATGAAGACTTCCAGGAATTCGCCGACCATTTCGGCGAATACAGCAATCATGCACCTTTGAAAAGTACCTGGAGCATTGCATAGCCCAAAAGGCATGCGCCTGAAAGCATAGGTACAAAAGGGGCATGTAAACGTGGTCTTTTCTTGGTCCTCCGGAGCTATGGCTACTTGATTGTAGCCCGAGAACCCATCAAGGAAGCAGAAGAATTCTTTCCCCGCTAATCTTTCTAGGATCTGATCAATGAACGGTAGGGGGAAATGATCCTTCTTCGACGCGACATTCAAGCGTCTGTAATCCACACAGACGCGCCACAACGTGGGTACTCTCGTCACGATCTCCTCTCCGTCCTCGTTGGTGGTCGTCTGAATTCCCGACTTTTTCGGGACAACATGGATTGGGGTCACCCACTTAGAGTCGGAGATTGGGTAAATGAAACCTGCGTCGCACCATTTTTCTATCTCTTTTTTCACAACCTCTCGTAAATTTGGATTCAACCGGCGTTGGAATTCACGAGAGGGTTTGGCTTCGTTCCCCAAGTAAATATGGTGCGAACACAGAGCGGGTTTTATCCCGTGGAGATCGGAAATGCTCCAGCCTATTGCCTTGCGGTTCTTCTCTAAGATCTCTAGCAAGCAAGATTCCTGCTCCTCGGTAAATTGCGAACTGATAATGACCGGAAATTTCTTGTCTTGGCCCGCAAGGAAGGCATATTTCAGGGTTGTGGGTAGAGGTTTGAGCTCAGGAATAGTGTGATTGTCTAAGAAGTCTGGCTCAATCTGCTCTGGTTCAGTGTTGCAAGTGGCTGGATCGTCTTCTGTGATAGCTGCCACCAAGCGCGGCTCTGGAGTCGGATCGTCAAAGGTTTCCATACAATCGGCAAACGCCTCGTCCGACTCATCATCCTCATCTTCCGATTGTCCTAAGGATGTAAGGACTGACAGGCCCAATTGAGCCTCTATGTCATCGAAGATGTAGGGCGATGCAGGCTCAGAGCTGTACTCGTTCCTGAGGATCTCGCAGACTGACTCATGCACTGGATCATCTTCAAAGGAGATGGACACATCGATGCTGGCTGGGTTCTGTCTCCATGGCCCAACTACGTCTACATGTTCACATTCTGTTCCGGTAGAAGAGTACTCGGTGCTGGATTCGGAGTCCGGTCTCAGCCATCTTGTCTGCTTCATTTCAAGTTCCTCATCTCCGCCTGGAGTTTGGAACTGAATCTTCCCATTCTTATAATCAAATAAGTCCCCCGCTATTCTGAGGAAGGGCCTACCTAAAATGATTTGGTAATCTCTCTAATTACGAGGGGTTTCCATATCTAGGACAGTGAAGTCCACCATGTATTCTTGTCCCTCGACTTTTATCACAATGTTCCTTAACTCTCCTTGGGACCTCTTAGTAGATTTGTCAGCAAATTGCAGAATAGCTCTAGATTTCCTAAGAGTTCCGAGATTAAGCCGCTCATAGAGGGCTGTGGGCATCAAGTTGATCGAGGAACCATTGTCCAGGAGAGTGCGTGCAAACGCGATGTCATCAACATGACTCACTACATAGTGTGCACCCATGTCTCTTCGTTTCCGAGGAAACGAGTTCTTTATTGCAGAAGTCGTGGCTACTGATAAAACGTGTTTCTCATCACGGCTTTTGGTCTTCCTGCTAACCCTAGTCGGTGTCCATCTCACCTTAAGGTATTTTTGGAATGCAGGGGTCATTTCCACGAACTTGTCAAAAGGGATTGTGACCTTGATGTGTTTCTTGCAGAATTCAGCCATCTCAGGGTCATCTTTTTGGATTTTTTTATTTTCTTCTTTCCACCCTTGAGAGCTCGGGGGAAAGGGATTATTGACTCCAACTCAGGTTCGGGAACTGAAATATTTTCATTAGCTGCTGGAATTGAGTTCTTAACATGACTCTGACTCTGACTCTGATACAGACTCTGACTCGGACTCTGACCAAAAAGAAAATGCTGAGGCAAAACCGGTGACGCTTCTTCCGCTTCTTCTGGACGATCCTCCTCAGATAGAGGTGCGGGCTCTTCATCGGTATTGCCTGACTCTATGCAGATGCGTGAATGCTGCTTCAAGGACTCAGATGTCCTCTTCTTCCGCTGGCGATGGTGGTGGTGATGCTCCTCCTCTTCTTCCTCCGAATTCTCCTGAGGTAGATTCTCGGAGGCTCCTTCCTTCTGCTCCCGTGCCCGATCAGGTATGGTCACGGTCGTTCCGCTCCTGAGGGACATATGATTCACATTATCGTACGAAAGGATCTCATGTTCAGATAAATAATTATCTGAATAGTATACCTGATCTCGAGGTCGGTTCTGGCCTTGGTGTACGCTGTTTGGGTTGGCCTGAACCTGTGCGGGAATTGGGGTCCTTGGCGCCATTTGTTGGTCCTGGGCACGAGAGACCCGTTTGATGTCAGTTCTCATGTCCAGGTAGTCATTCTGCATCTGTTGGACCTTATCAGACAGGGTCTGGATTGCCAAGGTGAGGGACTCCAATTCGGTGGGCTGGGTTGGCTGCTGAGTGGATGCGGTCCTGTACTGGCCCTGCTGGCCGTGCCGATACTGCTGCTGATGGGACGGTGCTGGCCTCTGCTGGTAGGTGCGCTGCTGCGGCTGGTACCCCTGGTCTGGCCTGGACTGGAAGCGCGGGACGGTGACGGGCCTGGTCTCTTGGTAGACTGGGGATGGGCGGTGTGGTTGATCCTTCCCCATCTCGATTTGCCGGACTATCGGGTCACGGCTATACCAAGGCGGGGGCTCCTCGTATTCCGTTTCCACTGGTGGGGGTGCATGATGGTTCTGTTGGGTTGTAGGTATCGACCATTGGTCGGTCGATCCCTTCAGCTACTATGATCTGTCCCATCCGCGCCGTAAGATCTGCATTTTTCTGTTCGGCTTCGGTGAGGCGTCTAAGAATTTGTCGCATCTGGTCCTCATCTGGCGGCATCCTTGGCTGCATTTCGCCCTCTAGTTCTGGGGATTGGAAAATAAGATCGATGTTAGAGGGTGAATCCAGGAAGGGATTACCGAGGCAATGGTCTTCCTCGGTAATCTGGGAGGAGATAAAAGGGTTGGTTTGAGAGTAACCACCCTGAGCATGAGGGAACCAGGACTCAAGAGGGTCATGAGTCCTGGGTGGTCCAAGGTGCGCTCGGACCGAGAAAGACGAGTTACTTGGGGGACTCATAGAGAGATCAGTGAATAGCACGTCGAGATCTCCCCAGTCACTCATCTTGATGAAGCGAGAAGAAGATAGGATTTTACTCCTACCTTAAGCAAGCAAAAAGACAATCCAAGACCCTGGGTTCACACTCAACACAGTGAAGGACTCACAGTTGAGTCCAATTAATCTTGTAGTTTTTAAGTGTGATATTCAAGCAATAATAGCAAGGATTACGCGGCCTAGAGGGAAGTCAGCTCAGAGCCGGATGCGTCCTCCCTGTTTATCATGTCGCCTAAGATACCGCCGCTCCTTCCTTTCTTCGCTCCTATCCCAAGCCGATGGATTCAGTGACCACGCCCCTATCTACCTGCAAGCAGGCGGAGGCTGACAAGGCCGGAACTTCACCCCGGGGGGTTACTGGCAGCTTGTCGCGAAGTACCGTAATTTCGCCCCTATCTACCTTAGACAGGCGGAGGCTACTTGGTACTAGTCAAAGAATCTGAAATTATCCGGCTTGTGATATTTGCTAGGATCAGTTAGAACGTGATATGGAAGACGGGGAGTTGGGCTCTACCTTAGGGTGTTCACACACACTCAGGTACCCTCACTCAGCCTGAAAACAAGGTCGGGGATTAATCTCCCGCAAACAATTTTCAGATTTTATTCTCTTTTTTTTTGGTCAATACTGTCAGCAGTCCCGATTTTTAAAGTTAAGTTATCACTTTAATTAGTCCACCACAAAGCACGCCTATCGGACAGTCCCAATTTCCTGTTTAATTTAAGTGAGAAAATCAGATGGGGAAATCGAGAAAAGCCGATGCACGAAAAAATGATGATGCTATGCTGAGTAGAGAATACTTATAGTGATCCCTTCGCTTTTTTTATGCAGGATGCAATACAGAATTGAAATCTTTTTACTCTACATGCAAATGCAAGTGATGAAAAGCCACTCCTAGACAGGCAGTTCTATTAGCGTGAAGAACAGTTTAATTTTGACTAAGTACTGCGGTCTAGGTGCGTCTTTTAAGTGTATTGTGTGGTCCTATTGATTACGAGCACAAACAAGTCCTAGAGTGGCTCGAGGAGCCGCTAGTGCAAGCTAAGTTACAATTCACCCACACAGAACACAGGACACAGTTTCACTATCTTTACACGCGCGAGATCCCAAACGGGAACCGCTGGAAATGATGCGAAAGAAAAAGAAATAAAATAAAATGTAATTACAAAGCCTCTCTTTCACTCAAAAATTTAAATGCTAAGTCCTCGAAGCGTCGCCGACTCCTCGCGGTCCTCGCACAAAAAATAATTGGAGGTCAGAGAGTTACACAAAAATAAAATAATTCAAAGATAAATGGGAGAAAATAATTACAAGAAAACCGGGGGTCAGACTACCCGGGGAAGGAAAATCAAGCACTCAAAAATTCGCGAAAATTTAACCTAAGCCGTGCCTCCCCGGCAACGGCGCCATTTTGATAACCGTCAGGTACCCTTTGTTAATTCAGGCAGATTAATGTCCAAATTACTTAATGTCGTTCGTTGCAGTCGGATACGAGGGGTTAATCAAAAACCACTTTAATTTAATGTCAAGCGGCAAAATTTTTTTTACTTGGTGGAAGTCCAAGGTCGATCTCAGGGAGGCATCTGTCTCCTTAGATAAATTTAAGCAATTATTCAAGTGTAAGATTTTCGGGAGGTAATTTTTTGTTGTCTTTTTCAATTCCTGTGCAGACTTATGTAGACAATGCAGGCCAATTTAACGTTCCAATTTAATTAATGTATCAAATGAAGTCCAAAAATTATGAAAATTGACGAGTTGATTAATGAGGATGAAAATGACCTACACTATTTTTTTGGAATTTTTCGACATTAAATAAATTTACTGTGAATTAAATGAACAGACAGGGTGATTTTCAGTATTTAATTTTTAATAAATATCAAACCACAATTTTTTCAAGAACTAAAATTATCCTAGGTGGCTCTAATGATAAGGGACCTAGGAAAATTAACAGAACTTAATTTCACTGTGAAATGAATTAATTAAAATTAATCTAAGAAAATCACTCAACAATTTATTTAGGCCTCGATATGTGTGCAAATGATATGAAATTTTTATTCTATGCTAAGAATAATGTCCTTAAGCTACTGTGAATTTTTGATGATTACTGAATTGACTCATCTGGGAAGGTCTCTGTGATCGGCTGCAGGTTCAGTTCATGAGACTCTGGTTCAGGAAGCCTTGACAGATGATCGGCCACTACATTCTTTACCCCAGGTTTATCTCTGATTTCCAAGTCAAACTCCTGGAGGAGAAGGATCCACCGGATGAGACGTGGTTTGGCGTCCTTCTTCTGCTGTAAATACCGAATGGCCGAATGATCAGTGTAAATGATTACTTTGGACCCCAGGAGGTAAGATCTGAACTTTTCCAAAGCAAAGACTACCGCGAGCAGCTCCTTTTCAGTGAAAGTGTAGTTTTTCTGGGCTTCATCGAGCGTTCGGCTAGCATAGTGAATCGCAGATGGCACATTATCTTTCCTCTGTCCCAGTACAGCCCCGATGGCATAATCTAACGCGTCGGTCATAATCTCGAAAGGCTGAGTCCAAATCGGTGGTTGTAAGACAGGGGCATGTGTGATGAGCTCTTTCAACTGATTAAAGGCAAGGAACACACGATCATCTACAATGAATTCATTGTCCTTGCCGAGCAATTCGGTCAACGGTCTGGCCAATTTATTGAAATCTTTGATGAATCGTCGGTAAAAACCGACATGGCCCAAGAATGACCGTTCTTGCTTGATGTTTGTAGGTGGCTCAAGCTTGGAAATTACATCCACCTTGGCTGGGTCAACCTCCATGCCATGTTTAGAAACAACGTGACCCTGCACGATTCCTTCAGTCACCATGAAATTGCTTTTCTCCCAAGAGAGCACTAGATTGACTTCGCAGCACCTTCGTAAGACTCGGTCTAGATAGTCCAGACATTGATCAAATGAATCCCCGTAGACCGAAAAATCGTCCATAAAGACCTCGAGAATGTTGCCCACCATATCAGCAAAGACTGCAAGCAAACACCTCTGAAATGTGGCTGGGGCATTGCAAAGCCCGAACGGCATCCTTCTGAAGGCATATGTGCCAAAAGGACAGGTGAATGTGGTCTTCTCTTGATCTTTAGGAGCAATAGCAACTTGATTATACCCAGAGTATCCATCCAAGAAGCAGAAGTATTCCTTCGCGGCCAATCTCTCCAAGATCTGGTCGATGAAGGGTAGAGGAAAGTGGTCCTTCTTGGTGGCGAGGTTAAGTCTTCTGTAATCCACGCACACTCGCCAAGAAGTGGGTTCTCTGGTGGCAATCTCCTCTCCTTTGTCATTCTTCACAATGGTGATCCCTGATTTCTTGGGCACAACATGCAGCGGGCTCACCCATTTGCTGTCAGAGATGGGATAGATAAATCCCGCATCGCACCATTTCTGGATCTCTTTCATAACAACCTCCCGTAGGTTCGGATTTAATCTTCTCTGCAGTTCTCGAGAGGGCCTGCAATCTTCTTCCAAGAAGATGCAGTGTGAGCAAAGTGACGGATTGATCCCATGGTCTTCAAGAACCTCCATCAGACGAGATTCTTGGTCTTCGGTCAGATGGGCATTGATAATGACCGGGTGCATATTAGGTTCTCCCGCAAGGAAGGCATACTTCATATTGGAGGGGAAAGGTTTTAGCTCTGGCGGAGTCTGAGCTGCTTCCGTGGTGACTTCAGCTCTCAGTGCAGGTGGTGATTCACTCAACTGTTCGATGTCCACCATGTTGTGATCTATTTCTTCTCTCAAATCCTGACAGAATTCCTCAATAATTTCTTCTTCATTCAAGGATTCTTCAGACTTCAGCTCTTGGTTTTGAAGGCACATTACTCCCACAGCAGTTTCTTGCAGCACATCAGCGAGTTCCTCATCCTGATTGATAGAGAGAAATTCGACCGCGGTCTCCACTCCCTCCTCAGGGCAGAGGAGTTCATGGATCTCGTTGTCATCCAGAAATAAGTTGGTGTCTTGAATCTCTGCTAGAAAGTCGCAGTCATCGGCGTACTCAATCACCCTTGCACATGGTGTGGATGTCTGCTCAGCATGTGTTCCCTCAGACAGGGTCTCTACTCTGATTATTTCACTGCCAGCGCCGAAAGTGATTTCTCCTATTCCATAATTCACAACTGCGTTTGATGTCCGCAGAAATGGTCTTCCAAGTATGATCGGGGTAAGGAGTAATGGAGAGGGGACGTCCATATCTAAGACCACAAAATCGGTCGGGAATGACTTTCCCTGGACCGTGACTATAACGTCCTCCAACAGGCCCCTAGGCCGCTTGACTAACTTGTCTGCAAACTGCAGAATCATTTTTGTAGGCTTGAGCGGTCCTAACCTGAACTCCGTGAGTAGAGAGGCTGGCATCAAATTGACATAAGACCCGTTGTCAAGAAGTGTTCGTTCGAACTCTTTATTGAACATCTGACATCGTACAAGAGGTGCTCCCATATCTGGCTTTTTATCCGGGAGGTTGCTGATGGCGTTGACGGTGGCCATTGTGAGGATGTGCTTCTCAGATTTGCCACTCTTGCTTCTGGAATTGTGGGGGTTCGGCCTGCGCTTGGTCGTGCATGCCTCTTTCAGTCCTTTCTTTACAGCTGGCATGTACTCAAGAGCTTTCATCAATGGCATATTCAACACCAAATTCTGAATGATCTCAATGATAGCAGGATCAGACAAAGCATTTTTCAAATTTTTCATTTTTTTGTGTTTTTTCATTGCTTCAGGAAAAAGGAATATTTAAAAACTCTTCACCAAAATCATTCAAAATAGTGTCCATATTGTTGTTTACAGGTAGATGACAAAAAGGAATGGATTCATCTACAATTTGCGGACCAAAAATGACAGGCTCGGCTTCAGGTGTTGGCGTTGGACTTGCTGCAGGTGCGGTGCTCCTCCTGCCATGAACTGGCTGTAAGGCAGGTGCAGGCGTCTCCAATGCTGGTTGATCTCCACCGAGGTTGCTGCTATCTTTTTGTATTTTTCTGTTTTCTTCATTTTTTTGTGGTTTTCTGGATGCTGGTGCTGCTCCCAAAATGCTGGCTGGTCCTGGTGTTGGCTGGACTGACGATTCCCCGTCAGATGCGATGTGCTTTCCCTTCGCCGTCGCCGATGGTTGGAGTGTCCTACCGCTCCTGAGAGTAACAGCGTTAGATAAAAAACAATTAATTTCACCTGATTCAGGTTGGACACTGCTCGCTACCTGCTCCTTGCGTCGGAAATTATTAGGGTTAGCTTCGACATGGGCTGGTATGACGGTTTTGGCTACCGTCAGGTCGTCGATCTTTTGGTTCATCTCAACGATATTCTTCATTAGTTGCTCTAAACAGGCCAAGGCCGGATTGTATGGCACAATCTCAGAGGAGTCCCCCTGCTGGGGTCTAGAATGTTGATAGGGTTGCTGAGATTGCGACTGATGACCTTGTGAAAATTGCTGAGGCGGAGGGTTGGAGGAGTGCTGTGAGTTGTGCTGATTGTATTGAGCAGCCGGTTGCTGGTGATATCCCTGTCCGTGATATCCGGACAGCTGAGGACCGTGCTGGTAATTCTGCCTCCAAGTTTTCCCATATGATGGAGGCTGGTACTAGTAAGACTGCTGGAAGGGTCTCCCACCCTGCTGCTGCTGCTGCTGATAGGGCCTGTTGCCCATGTTCTGACCCTGAGACTGTCCCTGAGGACGGGTCAGCTGCGCTTCATTGTTCCATACGCCATTGATTTCCTGAATCAGTGGCGGGGGTGGAGAGAACTGCTCGGGGTATGCTGACTGGGGCTCTGGTTGATATACAACCATCTGTGTCTGGGGCTGCGGGGGCTGCTCCGGGGCCTGCACATAGTACACGTGTTGGACCGATTGGGGATGCTGTGGAGTCGGCTGAGTGTGTTGCTGCATGGCGGGCTCCTTCTTCTCAGCACTTGGCTCTTCAGAGGTAGACACAGAGTTGCACATGTTGGCATTCAATGCTCGAACGAGCTGCTCCAGCTGCTGGTAGATTTGGTCGAGCTTCTCCAGACCTTGGGTCCTCTTTTCAATGACTGCCAGTTTTTCGAGGTCCTGTGACCTCTTTTCAATGATGTCCACCTTGGACAAGTGGCTTCCAATGATGCTCAGGTTGGAGCTCTCATCCTTGTCCTCGGTGTGAGAAGCCATATTAACTGGTTTGCTGATGGCGGTTGGTGTCTTTATGTAGATTCTGGATTGGGATGCTTCTCCCTCAGCCATTTCTTCGAAGATGTTCCACACCACGTCCTCGTCCTTGTTGAAATGTGAACCGCCGCACGCTGCATCTACAAGCTTTTGGCTCTCAAATGATAGCCCCCCAAAGAAGTGTTGCACGAGACTGGTCTTTGGAATGTCATGGTGGGGGCACTTCTCCTGCAGATCTTCAAATCTCTCCTACGCTTCATGAATGGTCTCGTGGGGCTGCTGGCAGAAACTGGAGATCCGGACGCGCATCTGATTTAATCTCCCGAGAGGATATAATTTATGGAGAAAGGTAGATTTCAATTCCTCCCAGGTGGTGACAACCTTCCCAAGATGGTCAACCCAATAAAGGGCCTTGTCTTGAAGGCTGAAGGGAAACGCGGTCATCTTGACTACATCCAGAGGGATTCCAGGGTAATGAGCAGTGGAACAGATGCTGCCAAACTTCTTGAGAAAGATGTATGGTTCTTCAGTGGTGTTCCCATGGAAAGTGGGAAGCAATGACAGAAATTGCGGCTTCAACTCTAAGTGAGCGTGCATTCGTGGAACTTGAATCCACTCAGTGATGTGCCCTGCTCCTGGATTGTATGTCTCCTTGAGTGTGAGCTTGGGCTGCGGTGGATCTTCTTCTGCTGCTTCATATTCGGGTCCCACTGAAAACTCATCATTCACTTCATGGAAATTGGGATCAAAGTTCGGGTCATCCTCTCGTCGGCCGTCTCTCGCATCGGCCCTCCTCCTCAGATCGTTCAGCATGTCCTGGAAGGATGTCTGTGCCAGGGCCTGCTTAGTCAACTGTTGTTGAATAGCTTGAATGGAAGCCAGCAGTTGACTGTTAACCTCGCCCTGTGTGGTGTATTGTCCTTCCCCGGTATTGACTTCAGGTTCAGGTGGGGCCTGCGGTCCTTTTCCTCTCCCACCTGCCATCTCAGACTGCACTTGAATTTCTGACTCTTGATCGGGTGGAGGATCTGCATGACGGAGTAAACCCTGATCAGTATCTTCCTCAGCATCTGCTATTGAGATGAATCTGGGATTAAGGTCAATCCCAGAATGTTGTGAATGGAGCATATGATATTGACTGAAATCGACCTCCATTCACAAGGGGTTATTTCGGGGACAAGAGTAATCCCGGTTGATTGGAAGGGGAAGAGCTAGTTCGGGTTGCGAGTCCATCCCGAATAGCTGATTTATTGGAGAAAGGCAAGTATTGAAAGAGGCGAGAATAGGGGAGTCCAAGGAGACATTCGCAAGATCCGAATTAACTTCTCGGAGATCACCCCTCTTTATTGAAGATGTCGATGGCACAGAATCGATGTGGGTGTCGGCAAGGTCCCGACTAAACCATCCGTGTGACGACATCTTGAGAAGATCAAGAGGAAAGGATGTTGGATGAAGAGCACGAGGGTAACAAGAATTAAAGAGGATTGCAAAACAGTAGAAAGCTCACAATGAGCACGGGTCAAATAGAAGGGGAACAAAATTTTGCGCAAAGGCGCGATATTTTTGATCTTCGACCTAAATGTATCTAGCAACCAAACACAAGACAAGGGAGTTCACCAACTCGACGCGTGAAGCCGTGAAGGTTCGGCTTTTATCTTTGTAATTTTTATCTTGATTTCATGAATTTATCTTTCAACGAGTCCTTAGAGCGCTACGCCTATAGGAGCGAGAGTACTGTCGGAAAAGTATTCCCGTACTTGTCCTCCTCCTGTGTAACCTATAACTTGCGCTTTTTAAGGTTCTTGTAACTCTTCCTGGATCCCTACTCAGCCAAAGAAATAGAGGGAGGAAGCCGATTGGCGAAACCGATACTTCAGACTTCGCTCGCAACGGAATCACCCGTGAGCGTGCAAGATCCTACTCGGACGCAGCCGGTGAGACAGACACACCCGCGAAGGCGTGGCCTATGCTCGGTACTTCGGACAAGGTCGATGCTCACACAATAGTGAGTCACCAATGGCGACCAAGCCCTACTCGACTATGTACGATAGTAGCGCCAATACTTCGGAAATCCAGGCGATACACAAGGCAGCCACAAGTTGGGTTTTTGGCTCTAATCCTTACGAAGCGCTCACCTCACTTGGAAGGAGACCTTCCCGTGCAACCTGAAAACAAGTGAGGGTGTTACTCTCCCCAATCAATGAGTCCAATTACAAATTTATTTAGGTCAAAGTTTTCTTTAGCAGTCCCTTTTTTAAATTTTTTGGTGTTATCGCTTCTTTTGAGTGAATTCAAACAAGCGCCTAACAATTTTGTGTTTTCTTTATCCTACTTTGTCCAAAATCAGAGGGAGAAAAGAGTCGGGAAAAGCCAATGCAAGTCGGCACCAAGATGGAAATCTCACCTTTGTGCCTAAATGATGGATGCAAAGATAGAGGACTTATAGCGAGTCCCAGCTCTCTCCATGCGGGATGCAAAGCAGAAATTTATAAACCTAACTATATGCCGGTATGCTAGGCGGAAATCGTCCTCGAATAGGCAACTACTAGCGTGGAGAACCACAAGCTAATCACTCAACTCTAATCCTAATGTCCGGTCTAGGCTCACCCCTCCTCTTCTCAACACACTTGAGTTAGGAGAAAGCGCTTTACAGGGAGAGCTCGCGACACGCGGATCAAAGATGAGTGACTTCGCTGTTTAATTAAACTAAGTCCAAGCACGATCTATAGGTACATGCAATTGTTGTTAAGGTGTTTAGACCTAGTCTAAGCGATCAAGCAATGCCTAAATCTAAGAGCTCAATCCACAAAAGAAATGAAAAAGAAAACAAAACCGGAAAATGACAGTCGATAAAACACGAGAAAGCTGCGGTGAGCCCCCGGATGAACAAACACCCGGAACTTAGGCCCGAAGTGTTCAAGTGTCCAAGTCCTGTTTTATTACAAATTAAACAAATAACTCTCTCTCACAAAAATAAAAGCAACTATCTCTCTTTCTCTAGTTATCCTGCTCTCTCCTGTCGGCTAGGGTAAAATAGCCGGCTCCTCCTCCCAAGGTTGTGCAGGATCCCCTAGGCGATCCCCCTCGGTCAGCGATCCCTCGCAAGAAAACAAAAGAGATGTCAAACAGTTCAAAACAAATGATACACAAGAGACAAGTGATCAAAAATGTCTAAGTAACTAAGACCCAAAGGTACTCTACAAGTCGATGCTCCCCGGCAACGGCGCCATTTGAAAAGCGAAAATGCGAGAGCCGCTAAATAGTGGTCTGACAAATCAGACTCACTGTCGCTGATGCGACCACTCAAGCTTCTTCGTTCCTCAACAATTAACCCACACAATCAATCAAGGAATGAATAGCAAGGATTAAAATTTATTATACCCTACTAAAAATGTACAATGGCAAGCAAGTAGGGGTCGAACTCAGGAAGCAAGGGTGTAGAGCATAGATAAAAATCCAGTCCTAGGTCTAATAAACAACTTAGCCAATCTAATTTCCTTTTGTTGGTTTTTAATTTTCAATTTTTTTATTTTAATCTAATTTTTAATTTTGTATTTTTATTTTTAATTTTCTGATTTTTATAATTTTATATTTTTATTTTTTTATTTTCTTTTTTTTAATATTGGGAAATAAAGACAATGTAGTAAAAGAGGAGATAAAATATTTATAAAATTATACAAAAATAGTCAAAAATTCAGAAATAAAATCTTTTTAGTCTATTTATATTTTTCTACTGTTTTTGTGATTTTTGGGTAATTTTCAGATTGTTTTTGGTATTTTTAAATAATAAGATGAAGCAAAACAATGAATAAAAGGCTGGCTGTGAGCAAAATGAAAATTAAAAATAGCAAACAGTCACAAAAATTTTGCAAACTAATTTTAAAATAAAGACAATAGCAACAAGAAACCACAGAACTTGAGTTTACAATTTTTAGAGTTTTCTACTATTTTCCAGATTTTTTTGAAGTTTTTAAGTGTTTTTGAATTTTAAGGTTTTTCTTTTGAGATTTTTAGTGAATTTTAGACTGAAAATAAAGCAGGTCAAAACACATAAAAAATATTTTTGGAATTTTTTAAGACCCTTTAATAATTTTTTGGTATTTTCTAAGCTAGACAGTGCTGAAACAACATGTTTTTGATTTTTAATAAATATAAAAATACAATAAAATTAAAAACAAAAAATATGGCGTGAAAGTAGAAGCAAACAGGAGCTTAAACCTATTTTTTGAGAATTTTTAGCAATTAAATGAGGCGTGAAATAAATAGATCAAGCTTACAAAAATCCTAAGCCTGGCAGGGGTATAAATGTAATTATAAAAACATCCAGGGGCTCAGATGCAAATTTCAACAAAAAGGCACGCACAGAACATGTGATGTGTCATTCACAGGGGCATAATTGTAATTAATGAAAACCGGCTGAGCTTACATGCAATTTCTCCAAAAAGATATTTAATAAACTACGCACAGGATGTAATTGCAAATAACTAAAAGTTCAGGGCCGAACATGCAAAATACCCAAAAGTCACGCGCCCCAGTCACGTGAGGTGACGTGACGTGGACTAAAGTGCAAATAGTGAAACTGTGAGGGCCTGAGTGCAAATATTACAAAACTTTTCAAACTTCAAACGAAAGTTTTTAGACTAAAAAGTAAATACAAAAAGTCATGGGTGAAAGATGCAAAATACCCACGGGCTGGATCGTGCGGCCGATGGCGTCCCACTAATCCACGTGGCGCGCATCCGACGGTGCGTACCCCTTCATCCTGGGCGGCTGAGACTAGATCTTCAAGGCGCTTGGTGATCGGTCGGCGTAGATGGCGTCTGGAGGTGGCCTCTGATCCAACGGCAGGGGGAGGTTCACGAAGAACACCTCCCCGGCGAGCTTCGATCGGCGATTGCGGCCGACACACGGCCGCTCCGGCCCCCGGATCAAGGGCAAAAGGATCCTGGGGCCCTTCCGCGTCAGATAGTGGCCTCCGGCGAGGCGGAGGCGGTGTGGAGTGGCCGGACGAGGAAGGCGACCTGGCGGCTGTTCTTGGAGCTTCGATGGTCGAGGGAGCCTTCTCTGGGGCTCGGACCTGAAATGCTAAGTGCACAAAACCCAGGCGAACAAAATGGTGGGGTCTGATGGGTCAAATGAGGCGACAGGTGGTGCGGGCGAAGAGCTCTGGCGAACGGCTGATGAATCTGTGATTCATCACTTCAAAAGTCAAAAATAGAGCCTTGTTCCCGAGAAAATAGAGGCATATTTCCCTTTATATTGCATAAATAGCATTCATGCATGCATTCATAATTCATACATTTTAGCAGCTCATTTGCATTTAAATAAGAAGCCAAAAATCCCTTGTAAAACACCCATGCACTAAAATAGCCTCTACTCTATGATATGTACTCCTTAGTTAATAATATAGGGAAGAAGGCCAGAAATCCCCTTTGTAAAGTAGCCAATAAAGCCTGAGAACTCCTGTACACTAGAATGCACATAAAGCCCTCATGCAAACTCTGAATTAGGTCTACTTACTCTTAGAATACTACACATTAAAAGACCTTTAAAATGAGACTAATTTCATTGAATTTGGAGCTTGTATGAGAAAGTTGGGTTTTTGGGACACTTTGTATACTACATATGTATATCTATGTATCCTTGTATTTATGTATCATACTTGACCTTATCTCCGTCTTTGGTCAACATGAAACTTGTAGATCTCATCGAGATCTACAACTTTCATGTTTTGAGTTTTTCCAAATTCGTCCCCCTCTTCTCCCTACACGTGTATCTTATTTCAGCCACTCACAGCAGGCCACGTGGCGCCCTCTGGTTGCGCCACGCGGCCCGCTTCCCCTAGCCTCATCCGCCTGCGTCCTCAGCTGTTGGATCTCGCTTCAGATCCAACGGCCCAGCCTTTTCCACGCACGCTCTTTGCCTGGGCCATCAGATCTTCCCCTGCTTTGATCTACGCCGCACATTAGCGCCTTTACCAGAGCCCTCCACGTGGCAGCATCTACGCCGCTTGATCAGGCCCTTGATCTCTCCATCGCAGCCGCCCTTCTTCCAGCGAATCTCGGCCCTTTGATCAGCTCCATCTCCTCATCCAGGCCGCCCACTCGCGCTTCGCCCGCAGCTCGCCACGTGGCTCCACCACAGCCCATCATCTCCGAGCACCTGATCTAATCCTACCCGACCAGCTTCCCCTTGATCCCCACCGTTGGATCACAAGATCCAACGGTGGAGACCTCGTCTCCTACCTCTGGGCGCCCCTCTCTCCCACGTCCCTTGCCTTGCGGGAGGGGCGCCCCCTTTCTATTTCCGGCTGCACGTCAGCCACCCTCTCCCACCGCTGACACCCCCACGATGAGCCCCACTCATCCCTCTCCCTCGCCAGCTTCCTCACGCACCACGACCTCCACCATAGAAGCTCCACGTCGCCCTCAAACCTCGCCTCGTCGCCAACACTGCCACCAACTTCACCTTATAAATACGCCACCACCGGCCGACTTCACCCCGATCCGCCACTCCAGAGAGCGTCCCTGAGCTCCGACCTACCAATTGGTGACTGCGATTAGTTGAATCGTTGAGCGAAGAAGGGGTGTCATCTCCGGCGAGATCCACGGCCGCCACCGCCGTGCTGCAGCCTCCATCCGCGAGCTGCGTGAGCTCAGGCCATCTACCGACCTTCGAGCGATGACCTGGAGCTCAAACCTGAGCTCCATTTCCCAGGTAGATTCCTCCACTCCCCTCTGATCTTCTTCCTATTTTCTTCTTCGATTTCCCCGATTTTATTCGACTCCACCGGCCACCTTCTCGCGTCCAATCCATCTCAACGAGCTTCATGTCGAAGCTCCCATCCTCGCGGTCCCATCTACACACTCCGACGACGCTTCTCACAGTATTCCGATCATCAGCTCCGCCATTTGGTCGGAGCTCATCTCCAGACGCCCTCCTTCACGCCCTAGGCCTAGCCGACCACCTCCATTTCTCCACGAGCACGCACACGCTTCGGCTATCTCCTCTAACCCCCTGCAGGTACCTAGCTCCTCATTGAACGGATGCTCGACGGAGACGCCATCGAGCTTCATCGACATCGACACCGGGCCGCTCTCCGACGATCCTGAGACCACCAGCATCTCTGCCTTCACTCCACGCGTCTTCCGGGCTATCTCCGACAAGTCGGAGAGCGTCAGCACCTCGAGGAAGGACGGGCAGAGCTACAGCCCGATCGCCGGAGCCCCGCCTTGTCCTCCGCAGGCGGTGGAGGATCGTCGGAGAGGACGAGCAGCTGCCGTTCGATCACCCGATCGAACGGCCCTCACATCGCCACGTGTCCCCTCACTGCGGCCGTTCTCAACCGTTGATCTCTCCCCAAATCTGACGGGTCCTCACGTTGCCACGTGTCTTCACCGCCACCTTTGGATCGATCTTTATCCGAAGGCCCGCTGCCCGCCACGTCGACAGAGACCGAGCCTCGGCCCCAAACCTAGGCTCGGGCGACCCGAGGCCACACCGAGCCTCGCTCCGGACCTCCAGAGCGCCCGAACCTCACTCCGAACCTAGGCCGCCCACGTGAGGAGCACGTGCGGCCTGGGTAAATTGCATAGAGGCCCCTGGAGCTTTCCAAATTTGCAAATAGGTCCCTATGAAGCAGCCCCCACGTGAGGAGCACGTGCCCTGTGGAGATTTTGCACAAGAGTCCCCCTCATTATAGGTAATTGCATTTTAGTCCCTGTCTGCATATTTGTTTATTGTAATTTTAATTTCCTGTATTGCATTTATACCCCTGTGTTTGCACGCATCCCTAGGTTGCATTTTACATCATTTTGCAAATTTAAAAATTGCATTTTGTTGGGAATTTTGTCCTCTGTCTATTGGTACACGTGTCATATTTTTGTAAGTTCAGTTGAATTATTAATGAATTAATTGGTGAATTTTTGACATATTTTGACCAGTGACACCTTTTGATTTATAGATGTCGCCTCACTTCCTTGGTATGCGGACATCGTGAACTATCTAGTTGCCAAGAAAATCCCATAGGACTGGTCTAAACTGAAAATAGACAGGTTCTTGTCTAAAATCCATTTCTACCAGTGGGAAGACCCGTATCTGTTTCGTGATGGAGCAGATTGTATCTGGAGAAGGTGCATTCCTCAGGAAGAAGTTCCAAGTGTCCTCGCATTATGTCATGATCAGGATTATGGAGGACATCATTCAGGCAAACGGACGGCAGCAAAAGTTCTTCAAAGTGGCCTCTGGTGGCCTTCATTATTCAAAGATGCAGATGAGTATGTCAAATGTTGCACTGACTGCCAAAAGATGGGCGGAACCATAGGAATGAGAGACACAATGCCTCTGAAATACATTCAGATCTCAGACGTCTTTGACGCATGGGGCATTGACTTCATGGGCCCGTTTCCCAACAGTCAGTGTTATGAATATATTCTGCTTGCCGTCGATTATGTCAGTCGATGGGTGGAGGCTATCCCTGCCCAAGCCGCCGACAGTAGGACTGTCTGTTGATTCCTGAGAGATCACATCATAGCATGGTTCGGGATTCCCAAGATTCTCATATCTGATGGGGGTAGCCATTTCATAAACAGAGAAGTGAAGAAGCTGACCCAAGAATTCTGCATTGAACATCGTGTTGCTTCACCCTATCACCCGCAGTCCAATGGCTTAGCTGAATGTTCAAACAGGGAGATCAAGACAATCTTATAGAAGCTTGTGCGTCCGGATCGCAAGAACTGGTCTCAACTACTTGATTCCGTTCTTTGGGCTTATAGAACAGCGTACAAGTCACCCTTGGGAATGTCTCCCTACTGCCTTGTGTATGGCAAGCCATGTCATCTGCCTGTTGAACTTATTCACAAATCTTTATGGGCCATTAACATCTGTAATTTGGACTCTAAGCAAGCAGGAAAGAACTGAAAACTGGATCTGAACAGATTACTGGAATTCAGAGATTACGCGTATGACAACAGCCTGATGTAAAAGGAGAAGGTTAAAACATGGCATGACAAGCATATCCGTCGCAAGTCCTTTGATCCAGGTCAGAAGGTGTGGTTGTTCGATGCGAAATTAAAGATCTTTCCAGGCAAATTGAAGAGCAAATGGACTGGGCTGTTTTTGGTTAGGCAGGTGCGTGACAACGGAAGTGTATTGATATCCAATCTGTCAGCTGACGTACATCCATTTGTAGTCAACGGACAGCTTCTGAAGCCATACCTTGAACATGATACATTCATGGCTGTCGTTGACTCAGTTCAAGTAATTTATGAGGACGAGCTAAATATCCCCAAAGAAGTAGGGAGAAGCGGAGCACAACAAAACATTTTTGAATGATTTTTCTTCTTTTCTTCTTTTCTTCTTTTCAATTTCTTCTATCTTATTCTACCAAATTGATGCCATCCCTTTCATCACTGCTACACTTAGGATGTACTCTATCCTAAGTATAGGGGGTGCGCATCCCGAGTTGTTCATACCCAATTTCATATCTTCTCTTATTTTCTTCTTTTCTTCTTTTCCTATTCTATCTTCTTTATCTATCAAAAAGGTGCCGCCCTTGTAGACAGTTTCCCATACTTAGGACGTACTTTGCCCTAAGTATAGGGGGGTGTGCACCCCGAGTTTTTCTATTCTTTTCGATCCTCTCCATTGTCTCCTCTTCTTGTCTATACATAGGGATATCTTACCCTAAGTATAGGGGAGACAATCTGAGTACGATCTGTTCATTCCCACCCTTGACCCTCCCTGCTTTGTGTACAGTCTGTTATACTTAGGATTATTTAATCCTAATTATAGGGGGGACGGTCAACTTCTCATTCTTTTGTTTATCTCTGTATTCCTTTATTCTTTAGATTTTTCTATACTCAGTACGAGTTATGTCTTCTCTTTTCTCTCTGATCTATGAGGACATAGCTCAATCTAAGTATAGGGGGGTCGTATATACTACGTATATACTTTAGCCATAACTCGTACTTTCGTAATAATATGGCTAATAAGTCTTTAAAATTCATTAAAATCCTTAATAAAAAGGTGTTATGTTCCTCAAATTCTTGTTGTAATTACTGATTAATAAATCAGGTGAAAACATTTTTTGCAAAATGTTTGAAAAATAGTTTGAAAAACTTTGTGAACATATATTGAAAACTATTTTGAAAATGTTTTGTTACATGTTTTCAACCTGTGTAAAATGTGTGGTTTGTAAAATTTATTTTCTTTGTGTGAAATAAAATGTTTGAAAAATAACTTGCAAATGGTTTGAAAAATGGTTGCAAAAATATTTTGAAAAATCTATCTATACTGTTTTGAAAGCCTTTGCAAAATGATTTTCAAATGTGTGTACATGTTTGTAAAATGTTTGTAAAAACTATTTTGGACTATAGTTTTCAAAAATTGTGTAAAAAGCTTGTGTCAAATAAGTTTGAGGAATACATACATCACACCAAAATCCACTACCTATATATATGTATAAAATTGATCACTTACCTTGTAAATTCTTAAAATCCACTTCTTGTATATATAAGAAGCACTCCCGTGTACATAGTTTTAACCTAGATTTTAGCCAAAATCTTTTTGTTTTCAAAAATCCCAAAAACATTTGCAAAATTAAAATCCAAAAACATCTGAAAAATCTTTTTGAAAAATACAAAAAAATGCATGCATCATCTCTTCAAAAATCCATAAAAAGTTCAAAATCTTGAAAATTGCATCACAAAAATATTTTCTGCATTTTGCATCGCATTTGCATAGCATTCGCATTTTTCGTATCGAGTTTGATTGTTGAACAAGTATAAGTAAAATCCGGAGATTGGAGCTTGATTGGACCTTATAATCTACCTAATAACAGGAACCTTATAGGAACTGGGTTTGAGGTACTTCAGGTCTAGTTGACTTAATTCTTTGAGGATCACGGGACTTGGTTCAATGAATTCTTGACTGCCTAAGTAGAGTATTTCGAAGCACACGCACGACTCTTGTTGATAATGATCTAACTTGGACACTTGCACCTTTCACATGGCTCAACTCAGTTGGAGTGGTGAGGGGATTGGATTTGCCGATATGAGACGCACACAAGTGGAAACATTTGTCCTCCTCTAGGGAGGGAAGTGCACCCCAACCCATCCAGTGATTAGGAAGTCTAAAGAGAGGAGGCTGTGGGTTGCGATAAAGCTTCAAAAGAGGGATAGTCTACTGGCTCAAGAGGAAAAACTCTTTATGTAAATGCTGCTGTATATAGTATTCAAAAAAAAAAAAAGAGTTCAGGCATGTACAAAAATAAAAAGCCTGCAAAGTATGTACAAATGTTGTAAAGTCAATAAGAAAGCTTAAGTTCCAAAGTCATACCATGTGAGCCTGCAGCAGGATGACTTGACTACACTGGTCTTGCATCCCAGGATAGGTAGCTACACTGGCTACCGTCCATTCTTCTCTTCACGCCGTCATCTTGAGTTGGTTGCCACTTGAACTTAGAAGGGAATACCCCGCTCCTCGAGGATGGAGTCATTGGATTGGGGAATCATTGGGTTGTCGTACTAGAGAAGTCAGTCTCTTTGTCATTCTAGTTGGGGAGAGCCACCATCACTTACACTGTACGAGTCAGATTCATAGTCGTAAGAGTTTGCGTATGAGTTGAAGTATTTCTGACCTGGCTATTGAGGAGACTTGGACAGAGTTTTGGGATTCTCAGGGACTGTTGGATTTCAAACACGGTTCTCAATAAGGTTCCGCCCGCATTAAAATTCTAAAGGTCCGACTTGAGCTCCAAACTTTGATTTTGTGAAGACAAGTTTGATAATCAAATAAAATCCAAGTTCTTCTTTTTCTTTTCTTTCTTTTTCTTTTTGCACTTATTGCATAAGTGTTTGCTAGGGACTAGCAAAGGTAAAGTATAGGGGGATGATGAATCCACATTTCATCATCTTTATTCTATCATTTTGGCACCAAAAACCCTAGCAAATGCTTGTAAATACATTTAATATCATCATCTTAGCATTCATGCATGTGCATCTAAATAGTGTATAAAATATTGTAATTAAAGCCAAAATTATAGAATAAATAAAGAAAAGAAAAAGAATTAAATATTGTAAATATTTTATGACCCGAAACCCCGAGACCTAGGCATCTTGATGAATAGGTCGATAAGGAATAAAGTAGGGGGAGATAAGGGCCAAATACCTATATGTATTCTATTCATTCTTTATTCATTTTGGGGCCTATTTTTGGTTACACTTTTTATACATCAAATAAAGAAACATTGTCCACGAAAGTTGTAGATAATTTAATAAAGAAAAATACAAAATTGATTTCACAGAAAAATAATGTACAGATAAAAAGTTATGGTCTGAATAAGAATCCAGAATCCCAACTTCCCAGACCTGTATCTCACAACTGACAACTCCAAATGCAGCATACTCACCTTTAATTGTATATAGAATAAAATAATCTATCCAATGGTGGTGGTTTCGCATTTGGCGGAGCTACGGTTTGAAAGTTGAGTTTTGGACCCTCATTGTATAAGTGTACAGAATAAAATATAAAATTTATTCTTTATTAATTATTTATTTATTTGTTATATTTTTATAATGTTGTAAATATTACTTATAATTATGTGCATTAAAATTATAATAAAAATGCAAAGAAAATATAAAATAAAAATACTGGTATATATCATATACATAGATACTATACCTGTACTTGTACCTATACAACACATATTTATATTTTAATTAAACATACAAAACATCTCAGAAAAATAAAATAAAAATATATTTAAGTGTATAAAAATACTTTGTAATTATATAAATTAATAAACAAAATTAAAGAAATTAAAAATAAAAAATAAAAAATAAGAGAATACAATATATAGAATAATATACCTATATAAGGGTATGAATGCAAACTTGTAAAAATACACCCAATAAAAATAAATAAAAATTACCAAAAAATAATTTATTAAATTACAAGCATTTTTTATTTTATAACCATAATTAAATAAAATAAGTTACGATTTTATTTTTAATTTTGAAATCATTTTGTGAGGATTTTTCCTGGTTGGTCCACGTGGACCAACCAGGTTGGTCTGACAGTTGACCTAGGTCAACTGTCTGACCTTCTCCTTCAGACTTGTCAGAGTCTCCTTCGTCTCTTCTTCTCACATTTTCCTAGGCTCCACCTTGCACCAATCCATGACGATGCCTCCTCCATTTTTGCTGCTCGATCAATGGTGATTCACGCCCTAGTGAAATCTGGGGCTGAAGACCACTGATCGAGGCGTTTCAACCCTCGTCTTCCACGCCATCCGTCAACCCTACAAAAGAGAGCCCCCGACTTCAATTTGAAATTTAATACTTCTTCCGCCATTTTCAACCGAAAACCTCTACCTCTTCGTGCTCCTAGTGACAGTAGGAGTCGAATCGACCCGGGGTTTGCGTTGTTTGGTGTTGAATCGAAGTGATTCGACCCCTCGCCGGAGCTCCGCCGTGCCTCACAACCCGTCGCCTCTGGTGAGTTTCCACCCCTTTTCTCTTCGTTTTCTTGTAGCTGTAGCGTAGATTAGGTTAGACCAGTAGTAGTTTTGCTTGTCGTTCAACCAATCGCCGTGAATCGTCGATCAAACCCACGGCGGAGCTGAGCTCCGCCCACCACTTCCGATCACTCAACGCCTCGACTCAACCTTAGACCCCCTCCGTTATCTTCCCCTTCACTCCGTCATCATGCAGCACCCTCCATTCATCTCGATCTCGCTCATATCGAGTCGACCGAGCTTCTTTCTCCGCCGTTCGCCGGAGCTCTTCGCCCGCACCACCTGTCGCCTCATTTGACCCATCAGACCCCACCATTTTGTTCGCCTGGATTTTGTGCACTTAGCATTTCAGGTCCGAGCCCCAGAGAAGGCTCCCTCGACCATCGAAGCTCCAGGAACAGCTGCCAGGTCGCCTTCCTCGTCCGGCCACTCCACGCCGCCTCCGCCTCGCCGGAGGCCACCATCTGACGCGGAAGGGCCCCGGGATCCTTTTGCCGTTTATCCGGGGGCCGGAGCGGCCGTGTGTCGGCCGCAATCGCCGATCGAAGCTCGCTGGGGAGGTGTTCTTCATGAACCTCCCCCTGCCGTTGGATCAGAGGCCACCTCCAGACGCCATCTACGCCGTCCGATCATCAAGCGCCTCCAGCCGTCCGATCGATCCTTGAAGATCTAATCTCAGCCGCCCAGGATGAAGGGGTACGCACCGTCGGATGCGCGCCATGTGGATTAGTGGGATGCCATCGGCCGCACGATCGAGCCCGTGGGTATTTTGCATCTTTCACCCACAACTTTTTGTATTTACTTTTTAGTCTAGAAACTTTCGTTTGAAGTTTGAAAAGTTTTGTAATATTTGCACTCAGGCCCTCACAGTTTCACTATTTGCACTTTAGTCCACGCCACGTCACCTCACATGATTGGGGCGCGTGACTTTTGGGTATTTTGCATGTTCGGCCCTGAACTTTTAGTTATTTGCAATTACATCCCTGTGCGTAGTTAATTAAATATCTTTTTGAAGAAATTGCATGTATGCTCAGCCGATTTTCATTAATTACAATTATGCCCCTGTGAATAACACATCACATGTTCTGTGCGTGCCTTTTTGGTGAAATTTGCATATGAGCCCCTGGATGTTTTTATAATTACATTTATACCCCTGCTAGGCTTAGGATTTTTGTAAGCTTGATCTATTTATTTCACGCCTCATTTAATTGCTAAAAATTCTCAAAAAATAGGTTTAAGCTCCTGTTTGCTTCTACTTTCATGCCATATTTTTAGTTTTTAATTTTATTGTATTTTTATATTTATTAAAAATCAAAAACATGTTGTTTCAGCACTTTCTAGCTTAGAAAATACCAAAAAAAATATTAAAAGGTCTTAAAAAATTCCAAAAATATTTTTTGTTGTGTGTTTTGACCTGCTTTATTTTCAGTCCAAAATTCCTAAAAATCTCAAAAGAAAAATCTTAAAAATCCAAAAACACTTAAAAACATCAAAAAAATCTAGAAAATAGTAGAAAACTCTAAAAATTGTAAACTCAAGTTCTGTGGTTTCTTGTTGCTATTGTCTTTAAAATTAGTTTGCAAAATTTTTGTGACTGTTTGCTATTTTTATTTTTCATTTTGCTTACAGCCAGCCTTTTATTCACTGTTTTGCTTCATCTTATTATTTAAAAATACCAAAAACAATCTGAAAATTACCCAAAAATCACAAAAACAATAGAAAAATATAAAAAGACTAAAAAGATTTTATTTCTGAATTTTTGACTATTTTTGCATACTTTTATAAATATTTTATCACCTCTTTTACTGCATTGTCTTTATTTCCCAATATTAAAAAAAGAAAATAAAAAAATATAAAATATAAAATTATAAAAATCAGAAAATTAAAAATCAAAATACAAAATTAAAAATTAGATTAAAATAAAAAAATTGAAAATAAAAAACCCACAAAAAGAAATTAGATTGGCTAAGTTGTTTATTAGACCTAGGACTGGATTTTTATCTATGCTCTACACCCTTGCTTCCTGAGTTCGACCCCTACTTGCTTGCCATTGTACATTTTTAGTAGGGTATAATAAATTTTAATCCTTGCTATTCATTCCTTGATTGATTGTGTGGGTTAATTGTTGAAGAACGAAGAAGCTTGAGTAGTCGCATCAACGACAGTGAGTCTGATTTGTCAGACCACTATTTAGCGGCTCTCGCATTTTCGCTTTTCAAATTAATTTTTCACATTTTTTTGGAGGAATATTTAAAATTCCAGAGCATAAATGGGTAAAATATCGCTAAATTTCAAACTCTGATTTTTCATAACTTATCAAATTCTTACAAAAATCTAAATAAATAGCCAAAATGTACCTAACTAATTTCCAAACAAAATGATATTTTTGTATAAAAAATAGTAGTGCAAAATTGTTGTCAAAATTAGCACATAAGTATAGGGGTGTCTTTGCAATAAGAAAAATAAAATAAATAAACAAAATGGTGCTTAAGGGTACTTTTACAATTAAAGAAAAATAAAGGGACGAAACTGCAATTTTCACAAAAAATAAAAATAAATAAAAATAAGATGACCTTGCGTGGGTTCCAAGAATGGAACCCACGATCTGATGAAGGTGTAGAGAGTGAACATGGCGGCATGACAAAGAGCGGCGGGCGACGAAGCTTTCATGTGCGGAGGCATAGCCTAGAGGTGTGGTGGGGTCCGCGTGTAGGGAGGAGGGGTCTCTGATAGAGGGCTGGTGGCGCGTTCTGGCAACTAGGGAAGAGGGGACGTGTAGGGGGCAACGACCACACCCGGGAGGTGCTGCAGCGGTTGGCGGGGGGCCGCTGTAGGTTGGCATTTGGTGTGAGGGTGGGGGACAGCTACCCGCAGCTGGGTCCACAAGTGGCAGTCGTACGCTGGGGTGCGTGGAGGCAGGAAGTGCTGGGAGCTAGCATCGAGGTCGGCTAGGGTGCGCGCGGCGTCATGATTATGCGGAGGTGGCTGGCGGGCTGGAGGGCCTCCATAGTAGGCTAGAGAAGACGGTGGCGGGTTGGAGGGCTCGCCCTGCGATGACGGTGGCTGGGCTCAACATGACTAGTGTGGGAGGACTGGCGGCAACGATGGGATGTGGCGCGAACAAGACGGCCTCTGGAGTTGGAGAACATACGTGATGGAAGGCAACTAGGCACATGACGGCAGGCAAGATGTGTGGTAGTGTGCAACTGTAGGAAGGGGAGAGGTGGTGGTTGTTGTTGTGGCTTCCCCCTATTTTTCTCTCTTTTTTGAACTTTTTTTAATTTTTTTGTAAAAAGTAAAAAAATCTAGGTATAAAAAGGTGGTGAATGATGATTGTGGTGACTGTAATGGTGATCAACAAGAAAATGAATAGATTATGTTAGATAAAAAAATTTGAGAAAGTAAAGATAGAGAAAGGGAATTATACTAGATGGTGAGTGGATGTTGATGCCCGTCGAACTAAAGATTTTCCTTGGTCGGAGTTATCACCTCGAACGGATTGTCAAGGCTCCTGCAAAGCATTGCTGGCTTCGACTGAAGAACAACGACGTGGGGTTGGAGGTCGTCGCGGGTCTCGCCTGGACTCATCGTCGCTCAACACCAAAGGACGAGCTGTCTCCTCAGATCGTTGGTGGATAAGGAGCTCGTCTCACGAAATGGAATGGCAGATGATGATGAATGAAGGGATGAGGGGAATAAAAAGAGGACGAGGAGGAAGTTATAAAAGAGGTGGAGAAAATGGAGGAGTGGCTGAGAATGTGGATTGGGTGGTAACTTCGAGTAGAGAACAAGTAAAGGGAAAAGGAAAATAAAACAAATAAATAAAGTAATTAAGTAGGCTACTAAAAATAATGAAGGGAAACTAAATAAATAAATAAACATAATAAATTAAATAATAATAAATAATAATAAATAAAATAATAAATAAATTAATTAAATTAAAATACAGAATTAATAATTTATTAAATAAATAAAAATAAAAAATAGCATGACACATGGCGGCTTCGGGAGGTGCCACGTATCACAATTAGAAAAATCAAAAATTAAATGTAAAGAAAATAAAAATGAAATAACAAAGGGGACAAATAAAAAAGTGGTCAACAAGAAAGTTGCTTGTCTCGATGAGATCTACTACTTTTGTGAAGGAATGAAAATTAAAAGAAATCATATGTACAAAAAGTATTTTTGAGGGGTATCTTTTATGTATAAAATATTGTATTTTTTTGTTTTGCATTTTTTTTAAATAAGATAAAAGTCAAAACAAAATAGATAAAATGTGAATGAAATAGTACAAATTAATATACTTTTTTTTATTTTTAATAATTAAGAAAATACAAGAATGAAGGGTATTTTGGTAAATACGTACAATATACAATACGGGCCCAAAACCCAAATTTCACATACTATATCCGATTTTTATGAAATTAGTCTTTTTTAGGAGGTCTGTGAATGTATATAACTTTAAAAGTTAGTAGACCTAAATCAGACACTGTATGAGAGAGATATGCGCATTTTAAAGTTCATAGTCTCAAACTTGGATTTAAGTTTTATTGGTCAATTTTACAAGTTAGTATTTTTTTGATATTTTTCCATTATAAGTGTTAGTAAGATATACACTATAGAGTTTATTTTATTGGATTTGGAGTTAGTATAAAATAGATACAAATAGGTGAATTTAGCTAATATAAAGATGAATGTGTACAAGTGAATTGGGCTTCTTATTTAATGCAAATATGAATGCTAAAATGCAAAAATTATTTACAAGTGCATGAATGATAATAACATAGAATAAATGGAGAAATGAACTTAATTACTTGGGAACGAAGCTCTATTTTTCAACTTTTAGAGTGATGAATTATAGATTCATCTGAGTGCAATAAGGAAGAAAGAATTGGATGAAAAAATGAAAAAGAAGAAAATATACTAAAAGATATACAACTTTACTAATGTTGTTGAAGAAATGAACTATTCATTAAACACTACTTGAATGGAGCCTACAATGGCTAGGAATGTGTCATGCTCTAAATATTATTTCAGCAATTGGCCGTTGATGATGAAGGGATGTGTGTCATCTAACAATTCCGATATGAGGATACTTCTGTTGCCACGCATAGTCTTCAGAATGTTGGGCCATGTCCATTTACTTTTAAACTTTCCTGGAAAAATCTTCAATGTCGCACAGAACAACCATACTTTCTGTCCAAGTTCGAAGGTCTTTCTTCTTATGTACTTGTCATGCTAGCATTTGACATTCTCTTTGTACATCAAGTTGTTGTCATACGTGTAATCTCTGAATTCCAGGAGCTTCTTTAGATCTAGTTTTCTTTGCTGACCACCTTTCTGTTAGTCGAGGTTGCAGATGTTAACTGCCCAAAGAGATTTGTGAATTAATTCGACGGTCAGATGGCATGGCTTCCCATATACAAGACGGTCGGGCGACTTGCCCGTAGGAGATTGTAGGAGGTTATGTATGATCAGAGAACTGAGTCTAGAAGTTGTGACCATGCCTTACAAATTTCTGCAGGATCGTCTTGATTTCTTTGTTGTATAGTTTGGCCAAGACATTTGACTGAGTATGTTAAGGTCATACAACTTAGTGCTCGATGCTATGCTCCTTCTTTACTTTATGTACCTCTTTATTGATGAAGTGACTGCCCTCGATATCAAGATCATCGGTGTCCCGAACCGTGATATGAAGTTATCTTATAGAAATATGCAGACTGTTCTACTATATGCGGCTCGGTAGAGGTAACTTCCATGCTTAAACTCACATAATCTACGACAAGTAGGATGCATTCAAAGCCCTGACTATTAGGAAATGGATCCATGAAATAAAGGCTCCATGCAATGAACACATCAAATATCTAGATATATTTTAGGGGCATTCTGTCTTTAACACCCAGGATTTTTCCCATTTTATCATAGTCGCTTCATGCTTTCACATATTCATTTGCATAGTTAAATAATGTCGGCCACCAGAGGCCACACTGTAGTATCATTGATGTCGTTCCACATCAAGAATGGTGTCCACCACATTTGAGCTTTTGGAGTGCTCGAAGAAACTTGTGTACTCCTTTTGAGTAGTACACATATACCATATGCAATCAGCTTCTTCCCTGAATAGGTGTGGGTCTTCCATTTGGTAAAAATGAATATCCGACAATAACTTATACATCTTGATATTTGTACAATCTTTTGGGACTACACAAGAGAGGAGGTAGTTCACAATATCGACGTACTAAGGGAGAGACATAATGCTGGGATGGATTAATCAGGAAAGGTTTCTGGAGCGGTGATATTCTACCACATTATGAACTCTACATTTATCTCTAATTTCCAAGTCAAATTCCTAAAGGAGAAGAATCCACCCGACTAGTTGTAATTTGGCATCCTTCTTCTATTATGAGTATCAGATAGTATAGTGGTCGGTGAAAATGATAACTTTTGATCCTAGAAATTAGGATCTGAACTTATCCAAGGCAAATACTACTGTCAATAGCTCTTTCTCTGTAAATGTATAATTACTGTATGCTTCATCGAGCGTCTTGCTGGTGTAGTGAATGGTATAGGGAAACTTATCCCTTCTTTGTCCTAAGACAACCCCAACTACAAAATTAGATGCAACCGTCATGATCTTGAATGGAAGAGACCAATCCGATGGTTTTAGTACTAGAGTCTAAGTAATGAGCTCTTTCAATTGATAGAATTATTGGACAACCTTTTGATCTACAAATAAACTCGATCTCTTTGCATGGAAGATATGTGTGAGCTCGAGCAAGTTTGTTGAAGCCCTTGATTAATCAATGATAAAATGAGACATGCCCAAGAAATGACCTCACATTCTTTCACATTTCGAGGTGGATGAAGTTTAGCAATAACATCAACCTTCACCGGGTCTACTTCCATGCCTTGCTTGGAAACGACGCGGTCTAGCATAATTCTTTTTGTGACTATGAAGAGGCTCTTTCCCATGATAGTGTCAAATTCACTTCATGAAACTTATGCAATACTCGATCTAGGTGTTGATGACGAGAATCGAAGCTGTCACTGTATAAGGAGAAACCATCCATGAAAACTTTAAGAAAACTCCCGACCATGTCAACAAAGATGGCAAGCATGCATCTCTGGAATGTGACTGGTGCATTGCACATCCCAAAGGGCATTCTCTTGAAACTATATAGGTCGAAAGTATAGGTGGAAGTTGTCTTATCTTGGCCTCAAGGGTGATGGCCACCTACTTGTACCGAGAATACCCATCTAGAAAGTAGAAGAATTCTTTCCCTGCAAGTCTCTTAAGAAGTAGATCAATGAATGACAGAGGGAAACGGTCCTTCTTTATCGCTGAATTCAGGTGGTGGTAGTCAACACACACTTGCCAAGACAACGACACTCGGGTTGAGATCTCCTCTCCTTGGTCATTCTTAACCATAATGAGCTTTGATTTCTTCGAACAACTTACAGTGGACTGACCCATTTTGAATCGAAGATGGGGTAAATGAATCATGCTTTAAACCACTTCATGATTTATTTCATCTCTACGTCCTGCATGTTCAGATTCAGTCTTCTTTGGAATTCTCAAGATGACTTACAGTCAACATCAAGATAGATGTGGTTTGAATACAGAGCTGGATTTATCCCTAGGAGATCTGAGACTTTCCAACCAAGTGCCTTGTAGCTTTTCACTAGAACCTTGAGAAGTCAAGATTCATGATCTGGAGTCAGTCTGTAGTTGATGATAATTGGATACATATTCTCTTCACCTACAAGGAACTCATACTTCAGACCTGCCGGGAGCTATTTATGTCTAGGTAATTGTAGAGTTTTCTCTGCGGTCACTTCTGACATTGTGTTGGTAGGTAAATGATCTACTTGAATCAATGAGGTGCTTCTCACATATATCACTCCTAGCTCGGATATAAATGTACCGAACATATCTACAATGATTTCTTCGTATCCGATTTGACTTGAATCTTCTTGTAATAGGTTGATCAATGATTCAGATGTTGTCTCCCAATTGGCAATGGAGAATAGGTTGATTGTTTTGTCCAGGTCCTCCTATGAAGAGAGGATTTCCTACATGAGAATTCCATTCAAAGAAATTGATGGATCTCTTATATCCACAATGGCACAACCATCTACTGATTCTGGCTTCCATGTATCAGATGCAACTTTTAGCTCGTTGATCATATCCATAGTGACTTTATCAGGGCATTAGGAGAATGTGATCTTCCATGACTCTTAGTCAACAATTGCTTTGGTCTCTCTAAGAAACGATCGACAAAGAATAATTGGAGTCTGGAGCAACGATGCAGGAGAATCCATATCCAAGACAACAAAGTCTACTTGGAATTTCATGTCCTACATAGTCATGATAACGTCCTCCAACAAAACTCTGTGCCGCTTAATGGATCAATTCACAAATTGCAGGATCATTCAAGTGGGTTCAAGAGGTCCAAGAGGGCATGAGGTTGATCTAATATGTGCTCTCAAGTAGAGTTCACTTAAAAACTTGATCAAAAATCTGGCATCCGATGGTGGGTGCTCCCTTTCCTTTCTTTTTCTGTGGGAGATCACTTGTTGCTCATCATTTTTTTTCGATTTTTTTTGCTACCTGATGAATCTCCACTTCATCACCTTAGTTCTATCATTTAGGCATTAAAAACCCTATCTAATACATGCGAATAACATTATTTCATACAAATTAACATTGACTATTTTTCCATTTATTGTGTATAAAATATAGTTTTTAAAGAGAAAATTATAGAATAAAAAAATAAAAGGAATAAAATGCTAAAGGTATTTTATGACTCTAAATCCCAAGATTTAGGTATCTTGATGACTGTGTCGACAAGGAATAAAGTAGGGGGAGACAAGGGCCAAAAATCCAATAAAATTCCATTCTTTTATTCTTCAATATGTCATTCGTGGGACCTATTTTATTTTCTATTAATTATTCCTCAAAAAAGAAACTTCATACATGATAATTTTCGATAATAATATATAGAAAAAATATAAAATTTATTTCATACAAAAATAATATACAGTGTACATTTTATACTCTAAATAAAAGGTCAAAACCTAAACTTCCTAGATCCATATCTTCTCGGTATGAACTAAAAATGTATCAAAATCACCTTTAATTGTAGATAACTTTTAATAAGCTATTTAAGGAAGTGGTTTCATTCAATTTGGAGTTAAAATGCAAAAGATAGGTTTTGGACACTATTATGTTAAAATAAAATAGTATATGATAATACATAGATGAAATATCTATACTTATAAATACATATTTAACACCCCTATTTATTTAAGTGTACATATTGTATCATAAAAATTAAATAAAAATGGATTAATGTGTATAAAAATAAGTTATAAATATATTAATTAAATAAACTAATAAAATGAAAAATACAAAATAAAAATAAAATACTCAAAACATAGGTAAATATACCTATAAATGAAACCCTAAAAAGCAACATGTAGTAAACAAAGCCATAAAAATAAATAGAAATCATAATAAATATTAGAAAAGTAATAAACAATATTTATTTCATAACTTTTATTATTTAATTAATTCATTAATTTATTATTTTATTTATATTTTTCCAGATGATTTGGTCTTCTAGTTGTCCAACTGGACCAATAGAAGAGCCCTGGCTGTTGACTTGAGTCAACTCTTCACCTACATGCCAATGTTTCCCATTCACCTTGGTACCTTCTGGAGCAAACCACCAGATCTCCACCTCCTGACTCGCTGGAGATCCGTTGTCACATTCCAAACTGCTTCGATTCCATCTGCTAAGGGGTCGAGGTACTTTGCACTCAACGCAGTTCTCTTCCCATGTAGGTTTTGAAGCGTTAGCTTCAACTGAAGGACATTTTGGAGCCGGGGAATGTACCCAAGTTGCCTGACCTCCCCCAAGCTCTGTGGGTTGCTCCAGTGAACCTCAGAGCATTTTGACGCCTCCAGCCGATAGAGGGAACCTCCAGGAAGGTTTTGGGACACATTTCAACAACAGAGGATGCTTTAGAGGGTAGATCTTATTGGAATAAGCTCACCCAGGCTGAGCTTCTTCCCTATTTGTCCACATCCCTTCTTCGTCGTCCGATCATAAATAGCCATCCAGATCTAGTAGACACTGTGCGATTGATCTTCACCAGAACCATCAGATCCACAATTGGATCTAATCCAAGTTGTAGGATGTCGAAGAGGCATCGAGCAAGGAGAGCACGCCACGTGTATAAGTGAATCACATCTGACCATTGGATAGCGCACATTTGAGGGTATTTTGCAATTTTCACCCCTACTTTTTTGTATGTTATTATTTAGTACTTAAACTTTGATATACTATTTAATAGTTATGTAAATTTGCATCGGAACCACTGCATTATTATATTTCTTTTTGGGTCCAATCCATGTCACGTCACGTGCGGTCCCACATGAGTTGGCAATTTGGCATGTATACCCTTATGGGTATATGTATTTCGTTTTAGTCCCATAACTTATTATATTAGTGATATATTTTTCGATATTTCGCAATTTATTCATTTTCTCTATTTTTAATTGTAAATATACCCCTAGGTTGTCATTAATTTTTGTGCATGTTTTCTATTTATTAAAATTGAATGCTCTAAAAATTATCAAAAAATAGGGTTAAGTGCCTTCTTGATTGAAGATTCATGTCGTATTCTGGATTTCAATTTTAGGCACTTTAATATTTATTAAAATTAAAAAAGCATGTTTTTTCCTTGTATCGATTATTAAATACCAAAAAAATATAAAAACATTTTGAAAAATTCCAAAAAATATATTTTTTTTATTTTAGTATTTCGAGCACTCAGATAAAAAATCCATAAAAATAAAAAAATAAAAAGACTAAAAATGAAAAGCATCCAAATCCTTTATAAATATATAAAAAATTCCCAAAAATAGTTGTTTTATTTCTGAATTTTCTCTATATTACTATTTATCTATTAAAATTAATTTGAAATATTTTGGATGCCTTTTACTATTTTTAGTTTCCAAAAGAATTGAGCCTATATTTTTAATCCCTTATTTTGGATGTTTTTTACTTTAAAAATACATAAAATTTAGCAAAAATACCACAAAAACTACAAAAATAATAAAAATTTATAAAATACAAAAGTATTTTATTTCATATTTTTTTATTAAATTTATTAGTATTGATAATTATATTACACTATATTGTATATAACCTTATATATTTTTATATTATATATTTAAAAGAAAACAAATTAAAAAATCAGAAAATATAAAAAGAAAATAAAAGTATAAAAAATATAAAATTATAAAATTTGAAATTAAATATAAATGTATATAATTAAAAACCCATACTTAAATACTTAGGCAAGAGGAACACAAATTTTGGACTTCTTCTCCCCAATCTACCATTTGCTACCTTTGTTCGACACTCTACACTTACTTATACCTATACACACATTTGTAGAGTTATAATAAATTTTAACTCCTCTTCTTATTTTTCTATTTTTTATTTATATTTTTTGTTAATTGTTGAATTTAATGGATTTGTTGAGCGATCAACTAACCAACCATTGATCTGACTTGTGGATTGACAAGACAATATGTTTTTCCGTTATTTCGAATGGCAGCGTTGCCAGGGAACAACGCTACATAGATTGGATTTCTTTATTTGTGTGTTCTTGTCTCTTTTATCTTTATTTTTCTTTATATATTTTTCATTTTATTTGATATTATTTTATTTATTGTCTAACCACCCTCTTTATTTGACTTCATTGCGGGGAACACGTATGGATGGAGGTACTCATAGGAGAACCTACGCACACATACGAGGCATGCTCAACCTTCTGAAAGAGTAGTAGAGGAGGAATTACAATATTTTTGAATACAATGCACTTTGCTTTGTATTTTTTTTGTTTGTATTTGTAATTCAAGTGAGAGAGAGAGAGATACTAGATTTGTGTTCAGGACTCTCTAGGACACTTCATGCTTCACGAGATCCATTGCCCGAGCGATTGTTCGCTTGGGAACATCGTCGATTTTTGTCTTGTTTTTCTCGCTTTTCTTTTTATTTTTTCACAATTTTATTTTTCTTTATTTTGTGTGATTGAGGCCTAGCGTAGGATTTGCTTGCTCGATAGATTAAGGTCCAAAACCCTAATATATTTGCATGTACCTACAGATTCGTGCTTGGACTTAGTCAAGTCACAATTGTCAATTACTTGTACTTGAGACAGCGTGGCGAGAGAGGTTGCATACAATCCTTGTAGGACCCACTGTGGTGGGCACCGAGTGGCAATGGAGACCCGACTTTTGGTATCATTTTTTAGTAATTATCATCTGGTGCTTACCCTAATAGCAATTACTATTTTAGGGTGATTTCATCAGCTTTGCATTTGCATATAGATAGCTTTCAATTATTCCTAGCATCCTTCCATGAATAGAGCTAGAGGCAAGGTGAGCATTTCTACTTAGCATTCATCATTGATTTCGCTTTCATTGCTTTTCCGACTATCTCCCTATGATTTTGATCACCTAGGAGCTAAAAAGAATTGATCACTTGTTAGGTTCATGCAATCTCATTTAAAAATACAAAAAAGTGATAACCAATAAATTGGGACTGCTAAGATTACTCGACCATAAAACTAAAAAGAAAAAAAATCATTTGTCTTGGGGAGAGTAATCCCCCCATTGTTTGTGCATTCTATTCATACATATCTAAGGATTAGTGCTACAATCACATGCCTTCCTACATGCTTGTGCAATTTTGTGATTGTCACCTAATTCGAAAATTTGAAAAGATAAAAAGATCGAACTTTTACGATCATCTCTAAGTTGAGCAGGCGAATTGAGGGGTTTGTTTGTGTATTGTTGTGTATATGTTTGTGCATACTTGATCTTCTCTGCGCATTTGCGCCTTTTTCTCACATATATTGATTTAACCTTTGTGTTCTCTCGATCCCATTCGTTTGTTTCGGGGATGGCTGATTGGAGTTTTTATATCCGAAATTTGCGGATCCCTGGTGCCCCCAACTGGTCCACCTCCATTTTACTAGGAGGATTTTGCTCTTGAACTTTCTCTTTGTACATATCCGCCTAAGTCATTGTTTCAAGCATTGGACTTCCACGCACCACTCCCAACCTCACATTATGATATTCCACTTTTCCAGCAAGACTTTATCCCAGAGTTTGATTTTTACCCACTACGCTCATTCATATCACTTGATACTGAGATTTTGTAGTCACCTCTCATGAAGACCGTTCGTGAGCACATGGCCCAGTTAATGGATCAAATGAATTTGATAATTGACAACCTCGTTAGCCTAAGTAAGAGCCACAATCATGCTTCAACTTCTAGACTCATGGATTCATTTGAGGACACCCATGAGAGCTTGCAATCACCCAAAATACAAAAAAAAGAGAAAAAAATATAAAAAAACAAAAAGACCCCAGGATACATACAGTTGAGTCATTTTGTGAGGAGAGGGAACCCATGCCAGATCATTTTATCACATAGACACACACCATAATTCCCACCTTTAATCCCAAGGATGACACTGTACAGACCACTCTTAGTCATCCCTGTGTAGATGATGATTTTGATCTCCTCCCTTGTATGGAGTAGATCCAAAATCTTAAAAAAATGTTGACTGAACCTGAAGTGGTGGCAACTATTCATGAGATCATTGGAGCCCCACTTCCCTAGGTCATGACACAATTATTTGCTCCTAATCCCAAGAAAAGAAACCAAAGGAGTAGATCGAGTGACACATTTTGACCATGGCCACTGCCTACGCCATCACTCAACATCCACATATTACGAAAGGGAACATTATCACACCTCCTGTGAGTTGCACCATGTCTTACTATTCATGTGATAACACTCTCCTTGATGGTTGTGCTTTGATCAATATAATACCCTTCTCGTTGGTACAGTCTCTTCACTCAGGGCCTCTCAAGAAAACAAGGATGATTTGTCAATTTGCTGATGGATTAATAAAGAGGCTGAAGGGTATTCTAGAAAACACTGTTATTCAGATTTAAGGCATGAGCTTCACTGCTGACTTTGTTGTCTTGCCCATGGAGACCTCCACCCATGTGGAGCATACTCCAATCACCTTGGGACAACCTTTCCTAGCTTCAGTGAGAGTCGTTACTGATTGTGAATCTAGAGACATTCGCTTCCATTCTGATGTCGAGAGAGATGTGCTGGTCACTGCACACACTATTGACCAAAGACACACATCCCATGAAAGTGTGCATGTGTTAGCCGACCCCGAGGACTCTGACCTTGATGATGATATCAGGGAGTTTTGTTGTATGTTGGATGATATTGAGACTCGAGAATTACTCTACATGGAGGAAGACTTGGAAAGCATAGACCATGGAATTCCCCCTTCCGGTGATTGGAGATGAATTGACAACATCCTTGGTTTTTACGTAGTACACACCCTAGAGCAAAGGACAGACGTTGTAGAGATTGCTGGGACTGAATTTAACCTTATTGCATTTATCAAGGAATTCAGGCATTTTAATGATAACCTAGGGGAGACCCCCTAGGCCTAACATGACCGCACTACTGAATCATATGGGGAGATCTTTAAGCGCATCATGGAAATGTGAGGATTGTATCGTATACTATAGGGAGCGACTAGTCGAACTAGTTGCTCGAGGCAGCAGAAATTAAAATTTTCATATGACGAAACCACATGATCCAGGAACAGTTCTCGGATCATTTCGTCTAATCCACAAACAAGTAATAGGATTACCTCTTGAAGCGTTGTTGCAATCGAGTCCTTAAACGAAGAGACCGGCCTCCTGTCTCAAGTCTGATCCGACGGAGGAGACGCTTTCGAGGGTGTTGATGAAACACATGCTTCTCACAATCCATGTTGATGATCCAAGCGGTGAATCTCCTGATCTCGATACACGAGATCCAACATCTTCTTCACGAGCAAGGCACGCCGAAGGAGACGGAGATCCATGAGCAATTGATCCGGTAGCATGATGGCGATGCTACGACGATGGAGAATTTCTCTAGGGCATCCATGGTGGACTGCCACATGAGAGACGGAGAGGGATGGTGTGTAGAGAGAAAAAGAGGGAGAGAGTATTGTGTTTCTCATTAGCATATGAAGAACAAGGGGTGCACCTCTATTTATAATATTTTGGGATCCATGGATCTCAATCCATGGGCAATAGAAATCCAACAGGTCTTATTGATTTGTGTTTCTTTTAATGGCTAAGATTTTGTTGGTAAAAACCAACAATAATTAATTTAATTTAGATTAAATATATATTGATAAATCAATATAAATCAATCCCAAAATTAAATCAACAACATATGGAGATAATGGAAAGGAGAGTGCCTCCTTCCATGTATATGGAGTGGATGACCACCCTTTCCTTATAGGAATTGGTGGCCGTCCTCTTCATCCAATATGGAAGGGGCATCTCAAATGTAATCCCCTTAGATTACATTATTCCATGTATCTCCAATTTTACAACAACAATTGTTGTAAATTATTCTATAAAAATAATTCATAATTATTTTGTGAATATAGCAATCTTGCCATTAGAATTTTGTGAATCACATTCACAACCCAAAATAAAATGTAAATTATATTTTCAATTCATTGTCCAATATGAATCCAATTCACATTAACATTTAATCAGCAAATGTAAATTACAAATAGCTCTCTCTTATATATTATAAATCACATTTATAATATATATGATTAATATGGATAGTACTATCCATATTATTTATATCCATGATAATTAAAATCACATTTAGTCATATTGGATATCTATTGTTATGTGCCCAAATAATATGAATCACATTCACATTATTCACATCTTTGATAATAAAATCACATATAATCATCTAAGATAACTCTCCTTATAATATGAATCAAATTCATATTATTCATGATAATTAAATCTCATTTAAGTATCCAATTTCTCAATGCTCAGATACATATACCAACAATGAAATTATCTTGAACTCTTTCAAGGAAAATGCGCTTTCTCTGTGTATACTTAGATATAAGGACATGGCGATTGTATTGTTCCATGTATAGTAACTTGGATATTGAGATCACATCTCAAATTCAATCTTGCAGACCTCCCTTAGATGTTTGATTAGATCAAAGCTGTGGATCTAATCTTCTCATTGCATCTGAATCACAGATCAAAGTCAAATATTTGGACCAAGATCAGATCACTTCTCTACTGAGTGGAGTCACTAAAATCCAGCCCCATTTCATCACTCCCTAGGAATGGAAGTGTCATGGTTATACAATTATTTTATGATCACATCCCTCTAAGGTATTCCTAATACATGTACATCCTGCATACTAGAAAACCCATAATAAACCAAAAGTATAAGATAAATTTTACACTCTCTTCTTCAGGGTTTTATTTATTAAGTTTCTCATTCGATCATTGGGAGTTGGTATCGATCATATACTTTCCAAAAGCATATATCATACCTAGGTGTTGATCATATACTTTCCAAAAGCATATATCAAACCTTATAAATTCAGTCAAGCTTCTAATGAGAGATGACCGCGTACGGAATTTGATTCTTCCCAATATCCCATGAGTGAGCTCATGTGTTCCGGTTCAACAATGAACTTGTATGATCCCTTTGAGAGATAGTATTACTCATATGCCCTTATATGCACTCTACTGTGCCGGTGTATAGACCTTGATTAGCTCATCAACCTATTGGTCTACCAAATGTACATACTCAGACATATAGTAACACATGTCACCGGTCAAAGGATAAGTGCCTATATCGTGATAGCATACGACATAGGACTTTGGTTATGTCGATCTCGTTAAGTCAACTCTTTTGACCAAGCTTATCTAATACCTCCGAATCTCTATTCCTATGCAGAGGATCTGCATCAAGAGGTCGGTTAGATATGAGCCTTCTGAGAAAGGATTGCCATCTCCTTCTCAGGATGGAGATCATCTCTTAATAATCATTTGACAGAGCTTTATGAGTCTTCAATCTAACTCTTTAGATATTCATCGTAGCACCAGCCTCTATGATTCAATAATTGAATCAACAGATGTATGATCATCAAGATGGACATGGTACAAAACCCTAGTTTAACTAAGGGACCTATTGTGCAAATTAGTTTTTCTTCATTCATATCAGGGAATGATATTTGCAATAACATTTATTGCATAATGGCTCACCATGGGCTCACATGTGCAACAATCTCCCACTAGCCCAAAGAGCCATTAATGGGCTAATCATTAAAGCTGCACTCATGTGACAATCATAGGCTATTTAAGAAAAATAGCTAGGTAAGTTGATCAGGCACCCTATTCCCAAGAGACTACGCCAAGTCCTTTTACAGCACTTGCATATCTCCGAGTAACAATTCTCGCATTAAATGCGAAAGTTACATCTAATGCAACCAATACTCAATATTGTTAGTTATATTGTCGTTGACACTAAAGCTCAATAATCATTTAACCAGTATGTAATTTCTATTATCCTTATCGTAATACCCTAATTCCTGGAGATCTCTATCTCCTAAGGTATTCATAGTTAAGACCTTTTTGATCTCCATCTATAAGTCTTAATTTCTTGAAGATATGACTAAGAGATCAATATCTCTAAAGTCTTGTCATCTTTGATGATATTATTATTATTATTGCAATCAAGTGTTTAGTCTCCATAGTAGGATCGGTCATAGTTTACTACTCCCACTTCATGGCAGACAACTGGCTTTTGTACACATCTAGCATACACCTGGCTTCTCATAACTGATGCACATGGGGAAGTAGTTTTTAGCATTCAATTCCTCAACTCCTGGAGGTGTTATCCCTTTAGAAAGGTCAGTACCGTATCTTAAGGGATGGAAGCATTTCTTAGAATTTTCTAGAAAATGGAGTATATCGAAGGTGTACCACTAATGTGATAGTCCCAATACCCTCTTCTCTTTGCTTCTAAACAACTTCAGAACTAAGATCTAAGAGGTGTCCTTGAGATCATATCTCGAGGTATGGAACAACAAGATTATAAAACACTTATTATTGTCTTCCTTATATCATTCCAAATGATTAGGATATTATCTACATTTAACACGATGAACAAAATGGCACTCCCACTAAGCTTCACACTGTTCATCAAGATTCTATCTGAAATCATAACATTTATTATTTCGTCAAATCTTATGTTCCAAATACAAGAAGCTTATTTGAGTCCAAAGATGGAGTTCCTTAGCTTGCACACCTTGCTTTCCTCAACCATGAAGCCCTAGGGCTACTTCATGTAAATATCCTCAGAGAAGTATTCATAGACGAATGCAATCTTGACTCACATCATGAAGATGACATAGTCAAGTTGTGTCGCTATGGTTAGCAATATTCTGATGGGTTTAAGCATGGTCACTGAAGATCAAGTTTCATCGCAAGCGATGTCTTCTCTTCGGTGTGTAGTTCACGGCTATGAGCTGTGCTATGAAGGTCTCTACCTTCCCATCAGGTTACCTCTTTGTCTTGAAGATCCATTTACACTTTTCTTGGTCTTACCCATATAGGTGGATCCTCGAGGGTCCATATACAACACTTGTATATGAAGTCTACTTTAGATTTTATTGCTAACATCCATCATTCCATGATATGATCTTTAGAAGCTTCATCACATGAAGTCTGATCATTGTCAGACTCAACTGACACATGGAATCCATCCTCAAACTTATTTGAAGAGGTTTTAGTGTTTCATCTTTTATTGCCCTTTTAGTTTCCAATTTTAGGAGCCTCATTATCGATTAAATGAGTTCCTTCACTTCATTTCCATCCTCATTCTTAAGGGAGTCATCATCTAAGAATCATATTCTCAGAGATGAGGTCTTTTAAGAATCTAAAGGTCATAAAGTAGGTATCCAATACCATCCTTTATTTTCTTAATGAAGTAGCACTCTCTAGTGCTAGATTCCAGCTTACTAGCATGGGGCCTTATTAAGGATATATATTGTAGTCTCTACTACATATACATATACATTGGAAACTAGGAGATAATTATGTTAATATTCATCATTGATCATATCATGTCATACATGATTTAATTGTATCTCCCTACAACTCCATTGAGTTTAGGTTTATTAGGAGGAATTAGATAGAAATGATATTCATATCTCTATAAGGTATTTCATGAATTCATCTAACATGTACTGATTACCTAGATTAGTTCAAATTCATTTTCATCTTCCTTCAAACTTTGGTTCTAAATCAAAATTGTGAAATCTTTGAACATTTCAAAGCTTTCTAAGGTGAAGGGAAGAAATCATATATCGTAAATAATCATCGAATGATATCACATATCATCAATGTTTATCATGATATAGATGATCCGCATACATCAATATATAGGAGATATTGAATACCTTGACATCTTAATCCATTCTTAGAGAAGGGTGCTTTGGACATTATTACTATTAATACAATTTTCACAAGTATGTAAGATTCGAAATTTTAGACATTCTAAATATTCATTTCTTACTAGTCTATTGATCTTATAAACAAACTTATGTCCAAGACTCGATGCCAGATCATTACCAAATGATCTTCATCCTCCTATTGATCTTTTAAGGTTTAATTTTAGTATTAGAAATGTTAATGAATCATTCATTAATTTTCTAATTTAATAGAGTCCTCTAGATATTAGAATACTATCTGAAATATATCCATCATAACTCTGTATGATGGGTTTATTCCAGAATTCATGTTTATTAACAACATTTAGAAATAAACAATGAGTATATTCTAACATATAGGTCATAGAGTCATTCTCTAAGACTAAGGGCTCTCCCACTGAAAATATGAAGTCCATCAATCCAATAGGGATGTTTGTAACTATTGCATCAATATCCATGTGGAGGACTATTAAACCTTAAAATCAAATTTTCTAGTCTTCTAAGACATATGCATCCAATTACGAATGTTAGTAGAAGAATGAGATACAATTGTTAGACTTTGATCTTATTAAATAAGAAAGTCAATTTCAATGATTAAATGATGATGTAGATTATTATGATGCACCATCTGGATCCTTCTCTAAGGGTCCTAGATAGACAAGATAGTCACACTAACAGTACATCAGCTTATTGCAGTATTGGCATTCATCCAGCTATTTCGATGTCATATGGAAGTCACGGAAGTAGAGTCAACTTTTTGACTTTCCTTCTTACTTGGGTCCAGCCCAAGCTTCCATTGTGCTCCCTTTATCTATAAACAACCATTGCTTAAGACAAAGGATTTCTGATGCTGAATTCAAAAGATTTCAATATAAGAGCACTCCAACATTTATACACGCTTCATTCAATTCATATTATATGAATATTATGAAACTTCATGAATGACCAGGGTATAGACAATAGAATGATGACACTCATCGTATCTACATCCATCTAAACTCTTAAAAACATTGGTTCAGGTAGGTACTCAAACTTTTTGAATACATCATCTCTTATAAAGCCACCATTGTGCATAATGCAGAGAACCATGCCATTCATGATAAAATGTCAAGAGCACATAGCATGCCAAAACATATTCTTAGATTTTATAAGTATAATTCGACAATTACGATCATCAATGACATGTCACTTCCAAAGTACATTCGATGAGAGATCAAGACTATAGCGGCATACAAATCCTAGGGTTGTAGCCCTATTGTCTATTTAATTGTCACTCCTCATTATTATGAGGAAACTTGCACATTGCAACCACATACAATATGTGTCCAACTGCAAGTACAATATCTTAATCATGAATCCAATCCATGATATTTTACTGGTTATCACTGAGTATAGTATTGAGTGGGTTTATTGAAGGATTATCTAAAATAAGAAATTTCCATAAATATATATAAACATATACTTTACTTTGATTTAGGAATTTTTATATCAAAGTTGTCTTACCTTGTTAACACTGAAAGTTCATTCCCTTAATCGCTTTCAATGTAAGAGATATACTTATCATTATATCTCAAGCATGATCTGGGATCTCCTTCCTTATCTTTGTTACATCCCAACAATATGAGAACCTATAGCTCCGATAAAAAGAAGAGGGGACGCATTCGGCCTTGCAAGTCCAACTTGCACTCCTAATTCGGTCTTTAACACCCGGGCCCACCACCCCTAAGGTGATGTTGACCCGTCATTAATTGAACCAACTGTCAATAGGAATAGTACTCGCTATGCGCAATCCAATATCGCCCCAATAATAAGAGGACCCGATATTGGGGTCACTACGCATGCAGCCTTACTCTTTCAAGAAGCAAAGAGCCTGATCCAGATGCACTTGCATACAGGAGCTATCACTTCGGACAGGCGTCTCCTACATACAATCCATGGCGACAGAACCATTCGCCTTGACGGAAGACCATGGATGTCACTTATGTGATCCTCCATATCATATTCAAATTCTAATTAATTATCATGAATCATATTCACATAATCAATTCTTCCAAGGGAAATAACCCATCTATTTATAATAGAGTGTCTTAATTTTAATTGGATTCCAATTAATCTAATCATATTAAATCAATGATCCAATTAATATCCAACAAGCATTCTTGTATTGTTACTTGAATTATTTTATTATCTCAAATATGTATTATTTCGAATTTTAATAATTAAAAATACACCGTGATCTCTCCTGCATTATCGAGTCCCTACCCACTGTCATGGCCAGTACCGAACAGGAGTGGGATAGACCGCACACGGTGCAACCTGCTACCCCAACGCTCCCCGACTAGACCCATATCCACCTCAGGAAAGGATAATGCCAAATTTATCATTGTGTACTTGAGATGATAATCGATTTTTCAACCGAAGTTATACCGTATATAATAATAATCAAAATAATTTTGATTAACATTATAAGGAGATTTGCTAAACAAATCCCCAATCCTATTCAAGCAACTTTGTTCATTGGAATGTATATCATGTAGATCAGGTAACCAATTGTGATCGAGATCATATCTAATCTATTATTGGTTAAGGTAATGTTATTTAAGGAAATAATAATAATCAAATATTTCCAAATATTTATCTAGAATTATTCCAGGAAATTGAACCATTTAATTTTACTAATTGATTAAATGACAATCACAACATTCTTGATTAGGAAAGTAATTTCCAGCAGTGACCCTCACTTACTAAATTAGCACATCTCAATCAATTTAAATCCAAATTAAGCAAAGTAAGTTTCCAAAGTTTGCTAATTTAATTTACAAAAGCATCTAAGTGATTTGCACGCATTTGTAGGTGTTTCTAAACAGTAACTAATTCCATAATTACGTTAACATTTGCAGTCCCTGAAACAATGAATATATGTTCACTAATTGGATCATAACTCGAGCAAATAGATTCAAAATCATGCAAATACAGATCCTACGATTTCCTTATTTAATGGGGAACAAAGTTAAGTTTTATTTTTGTGTTTAAAAGATTTAAATAGGGGCGAAAAAAATAACTAAACAGATATGCAAAAATGAAATACGAAAAAACTTTCGCAAATCCTAATGAACCCATGTCATCCTTAGTTTCTGGATCGCATCCAAAACCTTCGACCTAAGGCTCTGATAGCACATGAAGAATATGGGAAGATACTTAAGAGTATGATAGAAATGTGTGTATCACATCGTATGCGATCGGGAGTGACTAGTCGCACTAGTTGCTCGAGGCAGCGGAAATTAAATTTTTCATGTGATGAAACCACATTATCTAAGAACACTTCTCGGATCATTTCGTCTAAACCACAAACAAGTAATAGGATTACCTCTTGAAGCGTGGTTGCGATCGAGTCTCTAAACGAAGAGACCTCCTGTCTCAAGTCAAATCCGACGGAGGAGACGCTTGCGAGTGTGTTGATGAAACACGTGCTTCTCACAATCCATGTTGATGATCCAAGCAGCGAATCTCCTAATCTGTATACACGAGATCCAACATCTTCTTCACAAATGAGGCGCACTGAAGGAGATAGAGATCCACAAGCAAATGATCCGGCAGCATGACGATGATGCTGCGGTGATGGAGAATCTCTCTAGGGCATCCATGGTGGACGGCCACATGAGAGAAGGAGAGGGATGGCGTATATATAGAGAGAGAGAATCTTGTGTTTCTCATTAGCATATGAAGAGCAAGGGTGCCCCTCTATTTATAATATTTTCGGATCCAAGGATCTCAATCCATGGGCAATATAAATCCAATGGCTCTCATTAATTTGTGTTTCTTTTAATGGATAAAATTTTGTTGGTAAATGCTAACAACGATAAAATTAATTTAGATTAAATATATATTGATAAATCAATTTAATCACTCGAAAAATTAAATCAAAAACATATGGAGGTAATGGAAAGGAGAGTGCCTCCTTCCATGTATATGGAGTGGACGGCCACCCTTTCCTAATAGGAATTGGTGGCCATCCTCTCCATCCAATATGGAAGGGGCATCTCCAATGTAATCTCCTTAGATCACATTATTCCATATATCTTCAATTTTACAACAACAATTGTTGTAAATTATTCTACAAAAAATATTCATAATTATTTTGTGAATATAGCAATCTTGCCATTGGAAATTTGTGAATCACATTCACAACCCAAAATAAAATGTAAATTACATTTTCAATTAATTGTCCAATGTGAATCCAATTCACATTAACATTTAATCAACAAATGTAAATTACAAATAGCTCTTTCTTATATATTATAAATCACAATTATAAAATATATGATTAATATGGATAGTACTATCCACATTATTCATATCCATGATAATTAAATCATATTTAATCATATTGGATATCTATTGTTATGTGCTCAAATAATATGAATCACATTCATATTATTCACATATTTGATAATCAAATCATATTTAATTATCTAAGATAACTCTCCTTATAATATAAATCAAATTCATATTATTCATGATAATTAAATCACATTTAAGTATCTGATTTCTCAATGCTCAGATACATATATCAACAATGAAATTATCCTGAAGTCTTTCAAGGATAATGCGCTTTCTCCGTGGATACTAGGAGATATGGACAGGAGGATTGTATTCTTCCACATATAGTGACTCGGATATTGAGATCACATCTCAAATCCAGATCTTGCAGACCTCCCATAGAGGTTTGATTAAATCAAAGCCATAGATCTAATCTTCTCATTGCATCTGAATCACATTCAGATCAATGTCTAATATTTGGACCAAGATCAGATCACTTCTCTACAGAGAGGAGCCACTAAAATCCAGACCTGTTTCATCACTCCCAAGGGACGGAAGCGTCATGGTTATACAATCGTTTTATGATCACATCGCCCTAAGGTATTCCTAATACCAGTAAATCGAGCATACTAGAAGACCCATAATAAGCAAGAAGTATATGATCAATTTTACACGGTCTTCTTCAGGGTTTTATCATTAAGTTTCTCATTCGATCATTGGGAGTTGGTATCGATCATATACTTTCCAAAAGCATATATCATACCTAGATGTTGATCATATACTTTCCAAAAGCATATATCAAACCTTACAAATTCAGTCAAGCTTCCAAAGCGAGATGACCGCGTGCAGAATATTATTCTTCCCAATATCTAATGAGTGAGCTCATGTCTTCCGGTTCAACAATGAACCTATATGATCCCTTTGAGAGATCATATTACTCATGTGCCATTATATGGACACCAGTGCGCCGGTGTATAGACCTTGATTAGGTCATCAACATATTGGTCTGCAAAATGTACATACTCAAACATATAGTAACACATCTGTCTCTAGTCAGAGGATGCGTGCCTATATCGTGACAGCATACGACATAGAACTTTGGTTATCTCAATCTCGTTAAGTCAACTCTTATGACCTAACTTATCTGACACCTCCGAATCTCTATTCCTATGTAGAGGACCTGCATCAAGAGGTCTGTTAGATATGAGCCTTCAGAGAAAGGATTGCCATCTCCTTCTCAGGCTGGAGATCATCTCTTAATAATCATTTGATGGTGCTTGATGAGTCCTCAATCTAACTCTTTAGATATTCATCGTAGCACCAGCCTTTATGATTCAATAATTTAATCAACTATTGTATGATCATCAAGATGGCCATTATACATAACCCTAATTTTACTAAGGGACCTATTATGCAAATTAGATATTCTTCATTTCAGATCAAGGAATGATATTTGCATTGACATTTATTGCATAAATGGCCCGTAGTCAGTTCGCATGTCCAACAACTAGTTCCACTAACCACTTCTTGCCTTTCCGCTTTTAGATTGCTAAGTATGATGACCCCAATATCAACCGACAGCTTGTTAGATGACCCCAATATCAACCGATAGCTTGTTAGATCCATTCCTCAATGATCGCACATGAAGGTTCACTTTCTACCTTCTTTATCTCTGTACATCCACCTCTTTGTATATCCACTTTCATTTTCTTCCTTACATCTACCGTTTTTCTCATCCACCTCATTTCGTGTGTTTTGCCATGCTTACGACATATACTATCCTATATATAGTGGAGGTGGAAGAGTTGAGTGGTCTTTTTCTTCTTTTTGTTATTTTCTTATTTTCGTTTTAATTTTTCTATTTCATTATAAGGGTGTCACCACTTATTCATTGATATACGTAGGACATACTTCGTCCTAAGACAGGGGGTGTGCACACCGACTATTCATTCTTTGGTCCCCACCACTGTCTCCTCCCCTGTTGATTTTCTATATATACTTAGGGATATCTTACCCTAAGTATAGGGGGAGACAATTTGAGTTGTGATTTGTTCATTCTCACCAACTACCCTCTCTGCATGTAGAGATAGCCTGCTATACTTAGCATTACTTCATCCTAAGTATAGGAGGGATGGTCGACTTCTCATTGATTGATTCATTATTCTTTCATCGAGGTAGTACCGTCTTTTCTATATTCAGTACGAGTTATGTCTTCTCTTTTTTATCTTTGATCTATGAGGACATAGCTCAAGCAAAGTATAGGGGGGTTGTATATACTTCGTTTATACTGTAGCCACAACTCATACTTTCGAATCTTCAATAAAATGGATAATTACTAAGAATTAATACGCACGTATACCCAATTCTTTATACATACAAATTAATAAATCAGGTTAAAAATTTTTTTTTTGCAAAATCTTTAAAAAATATCCTGAAAAATCTTTAGAAAAATCATTTGAAAAATATTTGGAAAATGTTTTATTAAATATTTCAACCTTTGTAAAAATGTTTTGTTTGTCAAAATTTTTTCCTTATTTGAAATAAAATGTTTAGAAAATCCATTTGCAAATAATTTTGAAAAATAATTGCAAAAATATATTGAAAACCTATACATGCGGTATGAAAAATCTTTGCGAAATTATTTTCAAATTGTGTAAAATATCTATAAAAAGTATTTGTCAAATTATTTTTCAAAATAAAGTTATCCAAATCTTTGTAAAATTATTTTCAATTTATTTTAGAGAATTCTGTACATAATAAAATTCTTTATAAAACATGTATAAACTTGTAAACTCTTAAAAACCAAACACTTGTAAATATGGAGATGCATCCCCATTCAAACATTTGTCCATATCTTTCTTGCCCAAAACTCTTTGTTTTGAAAAATCTATGAAAATTTGCAAAATTAAAAATCCCAAAAACATTTGCAAAATCTTTTTACAATTGCATAAAATTTTGCAAAATCTTTTCAAGAATACATAAAAGTTCAAAATTTTAAAAATTGCATCATAAAAATATTTTCTGCATTGTTCATAGCATTTGCATTTTTTCGATTGAGTTTGATAATTGAAAAAGTCCAAAAAATGTGAAGGTTGGAGATTGGTTGGACGTTAAATATACTTAATCACAAGAACCTTATAGGAACTGGAATTATGATACTTCAGGTCTAGTTGACTTAATTCTTTTAGATCACAAGACTTGGTTCAATGCCGTCTTAACTGCCTAAGTAGAGTATTTCGTAGCACACACATGACTCTTGTTGATAATGTACAAGCTTGTACACATGCACCTTACACTTAGCTCTCCTCAGTTGATGTGGTAGAGGGGTGGATTTACTAGCATGAGACACAAACCAACGGAAACATAAGTAGTCACACATTTGTGGCCACTGTATCCCAACCTGATCCAATGGCGATGAGGTCTAAAGGTAGAATTTGTGGGGTTGCAATAATGCTTCAAAAGAGGGATAGTCTACTGACTGAAGAAGATAAAGTCCATATGTAAATGTTGTTGTATATAATATTCAAAAAATGAAAAAAAAAATCCTAAAATAGACATACATGATTGAAAATAAAATGCATGCCAAGGTGTACATATTTGTATAATCACTAAGTAAGATTGAGCTTCAAAGTCATACTTTTGAGAGCCTGGAGCTGAATTACTTTGTACATTAGTCAAGAATCCTAAGATAGGTAGGCACACTGGCTACCATCCATTATTCTCTCCACCTCCTCTTCTTGAGCTAGTTGTACTTGAACTTAGAAGGGAATACCCAACTTCTCGAGGAAAGAGTTGTTGGATTAGGAAATTAGGGTCACCATGTTGGAGAAGACTGACTTTTACTGCTTCAGCCGAGGAGAGCTAACTAACCAAGATAGAGTCATAGTCATAAGAGTTTGCGTATGTGTTGAAGTATTCTGACCTAGCTATTGAGGAAACTTGAGTAGAGTCTTGGGATTCTCAAAGGTCATTATATTTCAAATTTGCTTCCAAATAAGGTTTCGACCACACATAAAATCCAAAGGTCCAACTAAAGCTCCAAACTTTTATTTTTTGAAGATAAGTTCAAGAATTAGAATCATACACTTTCTTTTCTTTCTTTCTTTTTATTTTTTCTGCACTTATTGTATAAGTGTTTGATAGTTACTAGCAATGGCAAGTATAGGGGGGTTATGAATCTCCATTTCATCTCCATTAAAAACACATCTAATGCATGTAAATAACATTATTTTGTACAATTAATATTTAATATTTATTTCATTTATTGTATAAAATTTATAGTTTTAAAAGCCAAAATTATATAATGTAGAAAAGAAAAGAAAAAGAATAAAATAACAAAGGAATTTTATGACCCTAAACCCTGGGACCATGGTATCTTGATGACTGGGTCTACAAGGTATAAAGTAGGAGGAGATAAGTGCCAAAAATACAATAAAAATCCATTCTTTTATTCTTCAATAGGTCCTTTTGGGACCTATTTTTATATTATTTATACCTCAAATAAAAAAACTTTTTTAAGAAAGATGTAGATAATAATATATAGAAAGATACAAAATAATTTTCATACAAAAATAGTTTACAATGTACATTTTATACTCTAAATAGGAAGCCCAAAACCAAATGTCCCAGACCCATATCTTCTCCATACGAACAAAGAATGTGTAAAAATCACCCTTAATTTATTTAACTAATAATAAGCTATTTAATGAAGGGGGTTTCATTCAATTTGGAATAAGGATTCAAAAGAAAGGTTTTGGACACCTATTGTACAATATACCTGAATAAAGTATTCATTTTATTTATTCTTTGTGATTTTTATAATTTTTTAAATATTACTTATTGTATGTCTAAAAATTTCGAGTTTAATATAACCATATAGAAAATACAAAAATAAACTAATATATAAAAATACATATATACTACATATTTATTTAAGTGTACATATTATATCATTAACACCCATATTTATTTAAGTGTACATATTATATCATAAAAATAAAATAAAATATATTTATGTGTATAAAAAAAGGTATAAATTTGAAAATTGAGAAAATAAAATATCAAAATTAAAAGTCAAAATAAAAATAATACTCTCAAAACATAGCTAAATATATCTATTATTGAAACCCTACAAAGTAACTTGTAATAAACAAAGCCATAAAAATAAATAAAAATCATAATAAAATACTACATGAAATAATAAACATTCCTACTGTACACCCACTTGTACATAACTCCTCCCTCCGCCATTCTTCATTTTTGAATTGTCTTTGCCCCATTATCTCTCCCCTTTTTGCGTTTTACAGCTTGAGGAGGATGATAGCCTCTTCACCCAACATCTAGGTTGATCGAGGAGGCGGAGTAGAGGCGCATTCCAGCATCTGCGGTGATGGTCCATCGCCGTAAGGTCCATCTCACAACTCCGACTACTCAAGGTATATTGAAATTCTCTAACTGGCATTCCACGTTCCCAAAATGGATCCCCAAAAATATTTGACATTTTATGATCATTTCTATTTTAGGTATTCAGGGAATCCTCCTTAATAGATGAAATCTTCCTATTATGTTAATTCCAATTGAATCAATGTTTTTAGTAGTGAGTTCGAACTTTTTGGTATTTTTCATTTCTTTGGATAATATGATGGGTCAATAATTTGCTTCAATAGTTCCAATAGTAGCAACCGCGTAACCTACTATTGGGTCAGCCATTTTTCTTATTACTTTTCGAGTCCGAGGGACTATTGTTGTAGAATCCATAAATTGCATTCAAGGTTAAACAAGACGTCATCAACTATATATTACGACTTTGTTTCGTTCTCTTCCTTCTTTTCTTCTTGGGAGATTGGAAATAAAGATAAGAGAGATTCAGAAGGCTAAGGGGTGGTCAGCTCTAAGGAGTGAGGACACACCTACGTGGAATACAGATGATGGTTACAAAGAATGGCATGGAAGTGAACAATACCTGACGACATTCTGGGATGAAGTAGATTCAAAAGGTAAGGATAATCATTACGGTCCTGGGAGAGGCAGTGACACAACCTTTAGAAAAGATGATCCGATTAGAAAGAGCAAATCTAACCATTTCAGGTAATCGGAATAAGCTCGTCAGATACTATAACCACCGAAGAAAAAGACTAAGACATTCACTACCGGAATGAACCTCTGTCTTATAGTTCCAGATTCAGGGAACTATTTCACATCAATTATGAGCCCATAAAAACACCTGATTATCCACAAAAATCGTTCGCCCACAACATCAAATCCATTGTATATATGGACACTTTTATTATATGGGCAAGATTTCACTGAGAGACACTAGTTGATTGAGTCCGCGCGCTTTCGACTTGCAGGTATCGGGTTCCTTCTTTTTCGTTTGCTAGCCCTTGTCCACTTTCGTTCCTACCTTTCAAGCCCATCGTATATCAGTTCACTTGCCTTTCTGTTTTTTCTTCTTCAGCTATGAGTTAGGGCTGTAGTGGGTGAAGCTGGAAAGGCCCAACAATCTTTGACACTTGATCAACTCAGCTGAAGAGGCAGCGTCTCAGACTAAGTTGAATGCATATTCACTAGGGATGGTCAGATTAGACATGGAAAACAAGTCCTTCCAATATACATCATTCATTGGCTTAACGTAGTAAACTACCTTCGTAGTTCACCGGAGTTATGCTCCGACGAACTCTCCACCGTGCTATACCCCTGTTTCTGACTCTCCTCTCACTGCCATCTCATTTCCCAACGCTTCCCCTAAATCTGATGCATACTATTCACCTTGTTGACTTCTAGAACAAGCCATCGATTATCCATCTCCTTCACTCGCCGGAGATCCGCCGCCACACCCCAATCCGCTTCCATTCCATCATCTAATAGGTTGAGGTACTTTGCCCTAACCCAATTATCTTCCTGTGCAGGATTGAAGCTTTAGAGCCAACTGAATGTCATTTTGGAGCTGGGGAATATCTTTCCCAACCTCTGTGGTTGCTCCGATGAACCTCAGAGAATTTTGACACCTCCACAAAGGTTTTGGGGCAAGTTGTAGTAGTAGAGGTTGGGGAAGGTGAGGCATAGAATAGGATGCTGGGGAGGGAAGATCTCGTCGAAAGAAGCATGCCCAGGCGGAGCTTCTTCCCTATTTGTCCACATCCCTTCTCCACCATCCAATCATTAATAGCCATCAAGATATAACGACCATCATATGATTGAGCTTCACCAGAACTGGCAAATCCTTGCTTGGATCTAATTCAAGCCGTTGTTTGTCGAAAAGGCAACGGGCGAGGAGAGCGTGTCACATCTATAAGTGAATCACATTTGACCATTGGATAGCCCACATTTGAGGGTATTTTGCACTTTTCACCCCTACTTTTTGTATACTATTATTTAGTATTTAATCTTTTATTTATCATTTATTGGTTTTGTAATACTTGAAGTGGAACCCCAACACATTATTGTATTTTCTTTCGGGTCCAGTCCACGTCACCTCACGTGCGGTCCCATGTGAGGTGGCGATTTTGCATGTATACCCTTGCGGGTATTTGTATTTCATTTTAGTCCCAGAACATATTACATTAGTTACATATTTTAGGGTATTTTGCATTTTATTCCTTTCCTTTATTTTAATTTCAAAATATACCTCCATTAGTTCATAAACTTTTTTGCATATTTTTTATTTATTAAAAATATCACATGCGCTCCAAAAAATCTCAAAAAAAGGTTTAAGTGCCTTCTTGCTAGTAGATTCACGACATATTTTTGGATTTCAATTTATGCACTTTACACATTTATAAAAAATTAAAAGAGCATGTTTTATCCCTGATTGAATTATTAAACACCCATAAAATATAAAAATGTTTTGAAAAATTCCCCCAAAAAATTATCTTGTTTATTTTAGTATTTTGAGCCTTAGATCGAAAATACCTAAAAACAGAAAAAAAAAACTAAAAATTAAAAATATCCAAAATTCTTTTAAAAATATAAAAAATTCCAAAAAAGTCACAAAAATATTTAGTTTTGCTCTAAATTTATTTTTACCACTATTTATTTATTAAAATTGATTTGGAAAATTTTGGACACTTTTGACTATTTTTAATTTCCAAAACAATTCGACCAATTTATTTAATCGCTCGTTTTAGATATTTTTTACTTTAAAAATATTTAAAAACTAGCAAAAAATCCTCCAAAATTATAAAAAATGTAACAAAATATGTAAAAGCCCAACTTATTTTATTTCATGTATTTTGATTATTTTTATTAGTATTTATAATTATATTACTCTATATTGTATATATAGCTTTATATATTATTATATTTTATATTTAAATGAAAAAGAAAATTAAAAATCAGAGAATATTATAAGAAAATGAAAAAATATAAAATATAAATATAAAATGAAAATTTTAAAAATTATATATAAAATTATAATCCCAAACAAGAATGCTTAGACAAAAGGAACACAAAATTGGACTTCTTCCCCACAATCTACCGTTTACTCCTTATTTTTGATACTCCACACATACTTAAACCTATTTACTTTTGTTAAGTTATGATAAACTTTAACTTCACATCATACTTTTCATTGTTTGATTTATATTGTCAGTTAATTGTTAAATTTAATGGATTTCCTCAACGGTCAACTCAACAATTGCTGATATGCCTTGTGAATTGACAAGACCCTCTAGTTTTATGTTACTTCACAAGCTCCGGTGATTTTACGAAAGACTGGTACATAATGATCAACAATTTTATTAAATTTCATCACACCTTGACATTTAGGTTTTGGTCAAGAGATTAGTACTACAACGAAGTCCCAAACTGGCTAAAATGCAGACACTCAGGTTTCATGAAAACTTCATTAATTTTATCCCATCCCCGAGCATCATAAAATTGGGTCTAAACTTAAATCTCAATCCCAATCCCTTATGTGAAAATCTAAACCCATGTCAATCATGAATGCAATTGTGCATGTGAGTGATTGTCATATTCTTTTATGGAAAGGACTAAGCATGCAATATATGACATAAATATTTACAGCAAGGGAGAGTCTGAATTATTAAGTCTAAACCCTAAGATTAAGACAAGCTAACTCTATGTCTCTGGAACTCATAAAGCAAGTGCTCATGTACATCTCAAGCCTCAAGTGGAGAGTGAAAGTATCAGCGAAAATGACCAAATAAAAAAATAGCAGGTTAATAAGTTAAAAATTAATTGAAGATTTTTTTACCCTTTTTTACCCTTAGGAAACAAACACACAAACTGAAACAAGACTGACATCATAAGGATAATCTAACACAACACACCTCACATCATTTACTCAGTATCAAAAATCTGACTTGACTGTTTGGGGTTTGAAATCACATGCTACCTTATGCTTCACTTGCTTTCTTCTCATAGAATAAACCTTAGAATCTGAAAAGAAAGATCATTATCAACTTGGACACAGACTCACCTAGAATTATACCATTCTTCCTCGATGTAATATCCATAAAACGGGAAGACATAAATTCTCTAAAATAGAGGGCAGACATATCCAACCCTTGGCTCCTACAACAAACTTATAAGTTTTTCTTATTAGAGAAACTAGACACAAGAGGGCAACCTAACTCACAAGTAAGATGACGATCAGATACTTTAATATCCTCAATAAAAGTAGTGTAGGTTCCTCCATATGTAATTCCTCTAGCAAAATATTATCTTCCTCAAGCGACATCACTCTTTTCAAAGAACTCCTTATTGACTTGATCTTCCAAAATATAGACGTTAAATCCAGACTCTTTTCCATGCTTGACTACATCAAAGACCTAAGACTAGACAACCTTCTATACAGTAAATCTGACAATTTAGTGACTATCACATACTTCTAGAACCCAAGACATAGGGTAGGAACTAAAGAGAAGCAAGGGTTAACTTTATTTAAATTTAATTCCATTTACACCCTTAAAGATTGAAATCAATTTTGAAAACTTTTTACGATCCATGTCACATAAGTATAGGTTTTTTCAAATATTTTACAATGATTTTAAAAACAAGTCAAACAATATTTTCACAAATCCATGTAAAATACTTGAAAACCATGTCAAATATGTATATAAAGTTTTCAAATATTTTCAAAACATTTTTTACAAAACTCATTTCCAAAATAATACGATACGCGTAGCCCCAAAAGTCTAGAAAAGTTAAAACCCTAAACTATTATTAAAATATATGTGAAATTTATACTTTGCATCCCCGTAACTTAACCTTTGCTTTTTCCTCATAGAACAAAGTGATATGAAGCCATAGCTCATGTTAAATATAAAGAAATGTACAAAAATTGATTTAAGAATAAAGGTGTAAGTTGGAGTGAATGAATACACTAATCATAAAGTAGAAGGAAATGGCCCCCTATATACAAAGGCTGAAACAACTAAAGTACAAAGAAGAAAGGAGAAATAAAGTTAAGGGGCTAATAGAAAGGAAAGTGAAGAATTTACAACATAGGGTTGGATTCCCACTGTACTTAGGATGGAAATAGCCTAAGTTAGTAGTAAGAGTCTAATGAAAGGAGAAACTAAACCGTAAAAGAAATAGTGTTAGAAAGAAAGAGTATGAATCTCGGTGATGTTGATTTAGACTGATGTGCAAGTACTCAATTGGCATGAAGTCGATAACCTCATCAGGAATCAGTGGTCCTTTTAATTCTATGAAGTGCTGCAACAACTACCCATTGACCAATAAGGAGGGTGCACTATCTGAATGATATGCAATCTCTACGCTACGATTTCCATGCACTTCCTTAACTATTGTAAGGACTCATCCTTTTGGATTTCAACATTCCATGGAAAAAGTTCGTAATTTTGCATTAAACATCCATACCTTTTGTTCTATGACAAAGTTCTTACATCTACTATGTGAACCATGCCCCTTCTTAACTTTCTCCTTATAGATCAATCTCTTGTCATGTGCTCTATTATGAATCTCTACTAATCATTAAGGTTTAGGACTCTACAAAGATTACCCAGGTCACAACTCCCCAATTGATTTTCTTTATTACCTACTCATACTTGTGAATTACTTCAGCAGGAAAATAACATGGCATGTCATATATCATCCTAAAAGGTGAAGTACCAAGAGGGGTCTTATAAGTCATCCTCTAGGCCCAAAGAACTTGGTCCAACAACTGAGACCAGTTATAACCAATAGGATAAACTTAAATCTGAAGAATACTCTTTATATTCCTATTTGAAACCTCTGCCATGCCATTCTATTGTGGGTGGTAAGGACTAGCAACTCTGTGTTCAAACTTATAGTCATCAGCTAAAGATCTCATATCTCTATTCACAAAGTGGCTACTCCACTCAGAAATAAAAACCTTAGGAATCCAGAAGCAGAAAATGAAGTGCTTCTTGATAATCTTACAAACTGTCCTACTATCTGCATATTGGGTTGGGATAGCTTCCACCCACCTAGAAAGATAATCTACTGCTAACAAGAAGTACTTGAATCAGTGATTATTGGGAAAGGGGCCTATGAAATCTATGCAACATGCATAAAAACATCACAGAAAAAAACATGCTGCTTGGACATGTCATCTCCATAACCAATTTGTCCCTCCCATCCTTTTGACAAATAGGGCATGACCATACAAAATCAATGACATCTATGAAGAAGGTCGACCAAAACAATCCACAATGTAACACCTTGTGTCTAGTCTTTTTCCTAAATATGTCCTCCAGGTTCTAGTGAATGAAATTACATGAGAACACTCTAGTATTTCTTTTGTGAATACACCTCCTCCCAGCACAATCCAGTTCCTCGAAGAAAAGGAACAAATCCTCCCAATGGTATTTCTGGAATCCGACTTCAATCGGTCAATGTTGCTCTTAGTCCAACCATGGAGAACTTGCTTGGAAACAAGATAGTTCACGATGTTGGCATACCAAGGAAATGATTCAAAAACATAAATTTACTCTTCTGGGAAGTTATCTCTAATCATCTCTAAGTCAAAAGATCCTTCAGTTCAAGTCCAGACAGATTATCATCCACTACATTCTTAACTCCAGGTTTAATCCTTAATTTCCAAATTAAACTCTCGTACTAACAAAATCCACCTTAGAAGACGAACCTTTACATCCTTCTTTTCCAAGAATACCTAACGGTTGAATGACCTATGTAAACTGTCACCTTAGATCCGAAGCTATATGATCTAACCTTCTCTAAAGTCAAAACATCGATTAGCATTTCATTTTCTATCATTGTATAATTTTTCTATGATGAATCCAAAATCTTGCTCGTGTAGTGAATTGCAAATGGGATCTGTTCTCGCCATTATAGTAATAAAGCTCTTGTATCAAAATTCGATGCATCATTAATGATCTCTATGGGAAGAGACCAATCCGGAGCCTACAGAATTGGAGAGTAAAAATCTTTATCTTGAGTAGCTCAAAGGCTCTCAGACACTTGTGATCTACAACAGACTCGATGTCTTCCCCGAATAGCTCAGTCAGTGGTCAGGAAATCATAGAAAAATCTTGAATGAATTGCCTATAAAATCCCACATGCCCCATAGATAACCTCACCAACTTCATGTTTGTTGGTGCATCAAGTTTCTTGATCGCATCTACCTTGGCAGGTCAACCTCCATTCCCTTCTTGGATATGCATGCCCCAACACGATACCCTCCTTCACCATAAAATGACTCTTTTCTTAGGAGAATACCAGATTCACCTCCCTACTCGTCTGAAGAACTCGGTCCACGTGCGCTAAACATGAATCAAATTAATCTGCATGGATCGAGAAATTGTCCATTAAGACCACTATGAAATCCCCCAGGCATTTCTGCAAACACGATAATCATGCACCGCTGAAAAGTACCTGGGACTAGCATAGCCCAAAAAGCATGTGCCTGAATGCGTATGTGCCCAAAAGGACAAGCAAAAGTGGTCTTTTATGGATCTTCAGGGCTGGTGGCTTCCTAATTGTATACCAAGTACTCGTCAAGAAAATAGAAGAACTCTTTTCCCGCTAGTCTCTCCAATATCCGATCAACAAAAGGTAGGGGAAAGTGATCTTTCTTGGTCCTAAGATTAAGACATCTGTAATCAACAAAGTATGCCACGAAGTGGGTCCTCGTGTCGCAATCTCAAACTCCCTCCTCATAGGTAACCATCTGAATTCCTGACTTCTTCGGGACAATATGTAGGGCAGACTCCCACTTGGAGTTGGAGATCAGTTAAATAAATCTCGCTCTGTACAAATTCTTAATCTCTTTATTAACTACTTCCTGCAGATTGGATTGTCTTCTCTGAAATTTATGGGAAGGTCTTGCATTGTCCTCAACATAAATGTGTGTGAACAGAATGCGCGGTTTATACCCACAAGATCTAACACCATCTATCATATTGCATTGCGGTTCTTCTCTATCACTTCAAGCAAACTAGACTCCTATTCTATAGTCAACCTAGACTAATGATGACAAGAAAGTTATAATTAGTTACCATAAGGAAAGATCCTTTAGTGTCGGAGGTAATGGCTGTAGTTATGGTAAAGTTGTATCATAAATCAAATATTGTTGAACTTATGCCGAATCTGGTCCCCGATGTGGATGACTTCGAAGGTCCGAGGTACAACACTGATATTGACATCGTCGACTTATCAGTTGGAGCCGAGTTTGATGGACATGATGAATTCAAGTTTGGCATTGTGCACATATTGTCTGAAACATGAGTTCGATGTTAGATATATAAAAGGTGAGGCACTAAGAGTAACAGTTGTATGCAGAGGAGGGATTGTAAATGGAGAATCCACGCATCAAGAATACAAGATAGTATGTGTTTTCGAGTTAGAACTCTGCAAGGAAGCACAACTTTCCTATGTTAGTAGGGTTGGTAACTCCTTGGCATCGCATGATTGGATTTCAAAGCACATTGAAGGTTGGATCAAGGAAAATCCAGATATGACTGTCAATGCGATATCGGATAGTTGAGCAATTTCAAATCCGCCTACTATACATGAGGCTTTGGACGGGACGAATAATGCTCTAGACAAGATCTATGGCAAGGTGGAGGACTCGTACGCAAGGCTTCCATCTCTCATTTACGAATTGAAGAGTTGGAACCCGGGAAGTGTAATTCATTATGAAACCGTGAATGATGACTCATTCTTGCATGTATTTATATCACAAAAAGCACAAATATAGGGATTCATCGAAGGATGCAAACCTTTCATCGAGCTTGATGGTGGCCACTTGAAAGGAAAGTACTTAGAGACGATGTTATCTGCCACAGCGTTAGATGGTTGCAATTCTTTGTTCCCAATTGCATTTGCAGTTGTGGAAAGTGAAGTAAATGTGACATGGAATTGGTTTATGTCACATTTGAATAATGCTATTGAGTCTGGTAATTGTGGTGGATTGACATTCATATTTGATGCACAAAAGGGGTTAAAATAGGCAGTGAACACAATCTTCCCATAAGCTGAGCACAGAACGTGCATGCGTCATCAATATAAGAACGTCAAGAAGAAGGCCCCTGGGGAGGAATTGGATGTTTGGTTTGCAGCAAGAGCATTTGAAGTTAAGCATTTTAACCATTGGATGGCTTAAATTCAGAAGGTTAACATGGCCGCATATGAATACCTAGCAAATGTGAAGGAGAAGTGGAGCTGCCACCAGTTCAGAGACCATGCAAAGTGCCACTATCTGACAAATAATATGAGAGAGTCCTTCAATGCGTGGATATCATCGCCCAGAAATCTGCCTATATGCGAACATATTGATTGTATTAAGAAGAAATTGATGACCACAATGGAAGACATACTCCGAAAATCAAGGGCTTGGAATGAAAACATGGTACCATCTGCCTTGTCATACATTAGAGGGATCATGAGAGACCGTAAAGGTTACATTGTCAGAAGGGTTGACGATAGCCATGTGGAGGTGGAATCTCCTTTAGGGAGATATGTATTGGACCTTAGGGTTCGTGAATGCTCTTGCAGAAGATGGCAAATTTGCGGCCTTCCTTGCACACATGCCGCAACAACATTAGCAAGCATAAGAGGATTACGGTGGGAGATTTATGTCGATGACTTCTACAAGGTGATTTGTTATAGAAAAGCCTACACCAGTGTATACATATCCCCTGTTCCTGACAAGACCAAGTGGCTACAAGTCAGCTTGCCCTTCAATGTGAAATCGCCTTGTACAACACGACCTCCAGGAAGACCGTGAAAGAACTGTATTAGTACGAGGGATGAGAATGAGAGCAATACCAAGCATAAATTCAGTAGGTGTAGCAAATTTGGCCACCAATCCCGTACTTTCAAGGAGCCAATCAATGCTCCAAGAGGGACACCTCGAGGAATGTCGGTATGCTGCTCAACACAAGCATATTCTAGCGTGCAAGATTCAGTGGCCAATCCAAGGTATCTCTTAAGGATGAATCTACTTACTATTAAATGCAACTGAATCTCATCTTTGTTAAGCGGCATTGGGCTAAGGTCATGGACTTCTTCCATGAGGGGGAGAGCAGTAGGAAGCTCCACAGCACGAGGGCGTGGACGCGAGAGAACACAAGAAATGGAGGCCTTCCTAGATGTAACATCTTGCTCGATGAATCAAGCAAAGGTACATTGCATTAGAGGCAAAATCTTCTACCCAAGTCTTCTGAACATTGCAGATTTTGAATGCTTTGTCCTTGTAGGAAAGGCATTGATGCCTGCACTTGGAGTGCTGGAAAATAGGACATTTTGTTCAGTGACCTTTGGTGTACATTTTTTGTGATCTTGCTAGATGAAACAAGGTGGTGAAGTACTTTTTTGCTTGGGCGTGTAAGAACATTACTACAGGTTTTATAATGCTTGTTTGTTTTTATCTGTATATGAACAGTTGTGATCCCGTGGGAGGTGCAAGGTCCGCTCACGTGCTTTAGTGGTGCTTTTGCAAGAACGATCCTGCACTTTCTGATTGTTATTTTTTGAATGAAAACTTTCTGTTAGTTACAAAAATATCCTTGTGCGTGATTTAATGACCATGTGCGTGAATGTTGTGGAATTTTTACACTTAGGCCCCTGGACTTTTTGCATGCGTTAATGTTTGTTCTGGAAACTTTAGGATAATTACGATTAGGTCCCTACAACATGTGTGCTTGATTTTGCATGAAATAAAAATTATTTTAATTCAAAAAGTTCTGCAAAAATTTCCATTAGTTCCTAGTAGGTCCTAATATTTATTGTATTTTATGGAGTTAATTTTGTTTAGTATTTTATTTTATAAAAATCAAAAACCCAAAAAAAACATGTCTGTCTATTTTATAAAATACCAAAAAAATATAACAATTATCTTAAACATTCTCTAAAAATTCCTCTGTGTTTCTCTTTGTATGCTTTTACTTCGGTAACATTTTCGTTGCATTATCTTTTATAAAAGCCTTAAAAATCATAAAAGACTAAAAATATTATAAAAATCATTATAATATCTAAAAAACCAAAAAAATGGGATTTTGATTTCTATAGTTAGGTATTTTTATCTACTTTTCCAAAAAAATCATAGCCAGGACATCGGGCACTTTTGATATTTTAAATTTGCCTTTTGGTTTAGGATATACAATGTCTTCTTGTTTTGTCTTTCTTTTAATTTTATAAAATCAAATAAAAATCAGAAAAAGATCAAATATTACCAAAAACATTTGCATATTTTGAAAACATAAAATTATTTTTATTTTTGAATTATAGAGTATTTTTATGCCTAGTAAAAATTACTAGAACTTGTTTTTTCCTTAGTCTCCTTAATTATCTTTCTAATTAGAAAATATAAAAAATTAAAAAATTTTTTATTTCCCAGATCTCAACTACTTCGTACATTACTGTGCTCCTTGTGTTCGACCCTGGTCGCTATACCATGTTAAATAAATAGCGGAGATCGCTTCATTAGATTTTGTGCTTGTGATTGTCTTCTTTGTGGTCTTAGTATTTTCTTGATTGACCGTGCCTTGCGATTCGGGTCGCAACGACCCTTAGACATATCTTAACTCGAGTTGCCTGGCGTGTCATCAGTGACCCTATTTCCACAATCAAGCACCTCTATCCTCTAGAAGTGTGGTGTTCCTTCTAACATCAAGTGCAATGGCTTAGGAAGAAGAAGTGGAGAAGAGAATGGATGGTAGCCAGTGTAGCTACCTATCCTAGGATGCTTGAGCGGTGTAGCCAAGTCATCCGACTGCATGCTCAAATGTATCTGTGACTTTGAAGCTCAAGCTTGCTTGTTGACTTTATACATACCTACTTCGATGGAAATTGATTTTTCTTTGATTTTTGCCTATCTATATTTTTTTGGAGTTTTTTTTATTTTTGCATTTTTTATATTATATACAACAACGTTTACATTAGGACTTTTTCCTATCGAGCTAGTAGACTATCCCTCTTTTGAAGCATTATTACCTACAACATTTTGTCATTAGACCACACGGCTACTGGATTAGGTTGGGGGGACAATTGCCATGGAATTGTGACTGCATATGTTTCCATTTTCTTCTCTCATGCCGGCAAATCCAGCCCTCTACTGTTTCAACTGAGTTAAGTAAGGTGTAAGGTGCCGGTGTGCAAGTTAGGTCACTATCATCAAGAGTCATGCGTGTGTTTCAAAATATTCTACTTAGGCAATCAAGATGACACTGAACCAAGTCTTGTGGTCTCAAGGAATTAAGTCTAGTAGAACTGAAGCACCTCATTTCCAGTTCCTATAAGGTTCTTGTGATTTAATAGAATTAAGGTCCAAAAAATCTCCAATCTCCAAATTTTATTTAGACTTGTTCAATTGTCATGATCAATCTGAAAAATGCAAATGACATGTACAATGCAAGAGAAAATATTTTTGTGAAGACATTTTAATTTTTGATATTTTTTTGAATTTTGCAAAAAGTTTTGAAATTTTTATGCATGTTTTGAAAAGATATTCACAAATATTTTTGGATTTTTAATTTGGAAATTTTTTCTGGATTTTTGAATTTGTGTTAGTAAAAGAACTGTGTGCCTTTATTTACATGAGAGTGCATCTTTATTTACAAGGTTTATGGTGGATTTTATACCGGTAATGTTGTTATTAAGTCATTATATACAGAGTTTGTAAAGAGTTTTTATTTATTCGAATTATGTATACGGTTCTAAAAATAATCTGAAAATATTTTTACAAACATTTTGAAAACTTTATTTTGTAAATAATTTGAATAATAACTTTACAAACATTTACAAACCTTGAAAATCGTTTTGTAAATATTTTCCAGACAATGTATATTGATTTTTCAAAGTATTTTGCTACCATTTTTCAAATAATTTGCAATAAGATTTTCAAAAGATTTATTTACACAAATAAAAGAAATTTTTACAAACAAAAGATTTTTAAACAAGATTTGAAAATATTTTGCAAAGGTTTTCCAAATAGTTTTCAAAAGATTTTATTGAAAGATTTTCAAACCTTTTTGAAAACATTTTAAACCCATTTTTTACTTGCTTATAAAGAATTTTGATTTGTTTTATTAATTGGCCTTATTATTGAAAATACGAAAGTACGAGTTATGGGTAAAGTATATACAACGTAAATACGACCCCAAATACTTAGCTTGAGCTATGTCCTCAAAGATCAGAGAGAAAAAGAATGACATAACTTGTAGTAAGTATAGAAAAGTCTGTACTATAATGATAAAAGAATGAAAGAATAAGAAGTCAATTGTCCCCCCATGTTTAGGATCAATTAATTCTAAGTACAACATATCGTCTACAATATGGAGGGAGGGTTGAGGGTGGGAATGGACAAATCAACAACTTAGGTTGCTTACTCATATACTTAGGGTAAAAGATCCCTAGTTACAGATAGAAATATCAACAAGAGAGGAGACATGTTAGGGGATCATGAAACAAATAAAAAGAAAGATATGTCGGGGGAATGTACGTATAGACCCTCCTATACTTAGGGTAATATATCCATAAGTATAGGCAACAACAGGAGTGATGAAATGGAATGAGCAAAAGAACCAATCGATCTACAACCTCCTATACATGGGAAAAGAGTATGTCCTAAGTATAGACACATATATCAGATGGTAGATCTGGGGTGTAGGACAAATGAAAGAAAGAAAAAAAGGACGACGAAACACATATATACAAGAGATGTGGATTTTTGAGGTGCTTCTCAAAGAGCACTAGGTTTTACATTATATCAAGGTTTAGAACGACATCTGTCAGATGAGTGTTATACTCTTGCCATCGTACCATAAAAATAACGACGACAAAGTCAAAAAGAACACCCACGTATGCAATCAAGCTGGTGTATAGTACGAGGAGAAGAAAATGGACAACTAAAAATGGGTCCGGTAGTACGAAAGGAACCATTAGCTCATAAGAATGGACTAATTGAGCAAAGACAACGACACCAAACATGGAGAAGGATGGATCAGTGAGAGAATACTCCACGTTAATCATAGTCTCATATAGATGTGAAAAGTCAAGAGTAGGAGACTCTCTAAGAAACTGGGAATTCGTTGTACATACATTCGGAAGATCGGAGAAATCATTAAATGCCTCAAAACATGGCTCATCCTTACAAGGGTCGTTGAGGAGAGTGGACTCAAGGGAGCCACAAAACATAGACGACTCGGTTTCTATAATCTATAGACTGACTGCACATTCAGTGGGGGAAATATAGTACCTAGGAATTATTGCATCTACCTGCATAAAACCCTCGCGGTGTAATGCATGCTAACCAATGGAAAGCGAGGTCATGCTAGCATCATCACTCTCATCCTTGAAAAATGATCACATTCATCAATCAAGAGGATGTAAGGTTTCTAGTAGAGGTCAGCAAGATGGGGCATGTGAAAATGTAGGTCCACATCAAACAACATCAACTAGAAAGGCTTAGGGTATGTATCAAAATCTGAAATCTTCCCTATGGGGATCTGAATGTTAGGAGGAGGAAAGTGGATCGACTGGTATGAAGGGTAATATAATGTGGGTTTCGTATCCATCTCCTGAGGCACCAACACAAGTGGTACAACAAGCTCCTAAAACAAGGCGTGCATAACAAACTCAAGGGCCAGTATTGAAAAATGGAAATGCACAACATTAGTATAATCATCCTCCATCAAAATTGCCTCAAAAATAGCATCCTCAATCTTGTGTGCTAAAGAAGAAACCTCAATAATAGCATCGCACAAATCAGATATGAAATCCACCAAAGAAAGCACTGTCACTCCAACTCCAAATCTGCCCGATACAATAATATCAACACTTTCCCCAATACGGGCCTCATCACACTGCATAGCATGCCTAAGAATAAAAGAAGGAGACACATGCGAGAATGAGGAGGGTGGATGAGATGTACGAGACAAAATTCTGGACAAGACTCCAACCACACAAGGGTTGTGGTCAAACTAGACGAGGTAAAATTGTGGCTCAAGAAGAGAGTCATCTTGAGCCGGACCAGGGATGCTGACTCGATGGTGACATGGGTGAAAATGAGTAGCAAAATCTGGCTGAAGAAGTTTAGGATAACCCTAGATCATGATGTATATGATTTGAAACAAGAAAATGACTCAAGAAATGAAAAGAAGAAAAGACAAAAAGAAGTATTAGAAAGATGAACAGACTTCGGTTCAAAGTCAGTAATCAAATGAAAATCAAACTCTAAATCACCAACTCGACAAAATGAAGATCGTGAAAGACCAGTCAATTATCTTTTCAATTAGTTTTATGTAAATTTCAAACAGTTATTCAAACACACATGTGTAGTCTCCTAGAGTGGTTGTATCCTAGTTGACAGAGCACACACTAGAATACTGGAACCACTTCATCTACGGTAGGAGGCAAGTGCTTACAACAAGTAACATGGCCCAAGAGCCGACCCAAGTGCTTAGGGAACAAGTCCAGGGATGGGGGCTCTAGTACTTAATGTGTACCTACCTCACTCAGTCAGAATACAACCCGTAGACAATGAGGGATTTGCTTTTCTCAAAATAATGAAATCCAATTGCGTTTGATTTTATTGTCAAATAGAATTAACAGTCCTGATTTTATTTTCGTTATCACTTTTTTTGGATATTTTCCATGCATGTGTCCTAAAAAGGTATAATTCCTTTAGAACCCTAGGTGATTAAAATCAGATATAAAGGGAGTCGGAAAAGCAATGCAAGTGGCAATAGTGCTCACAATCTTCCAACTCTCTTCATGTAGAATGCTAGAAAGGAATTACAACCTACACTAATTGTAGATGCAAGCCGATGAAAGCACCCTAAAATAGAAATTGCTATTAATCGTGAAGAACAAATGCAAATCACTCCGAAATAGAACCCAAAAGTTTGGTCTTGGAGGCTCTTCGGTGCCTTCCACAACTTGCCCTGCAAGCGTTGGGTAGAGTCTCTTACAATGTTCAGATCTAAGTGTAAGTAAGAAGAAATTAAGTGTTACTAAGTCCATGTGAATGTCTATAAGTGCATGAAATTAATTAGGGATTGGACTTAATCTATTGTACAAGTAATCCTATGCTAGAGTTCAATTAACAAAACAAAATTAAAGAAAAAAGCTCCAAATGCGGTAACCAGATAAAAAGAAAGCAGAAAATAATGAGAAAAACTGACAAGGCCCTCGAGTTAATAGACATCTGGGCAATGGACCTCATGAAGTGTTGTGTCCTTGAGAGTTCAAAATTGTTAAAAATTTAATATGTCTCACTTTCGCTTCAAATTAAAAAAATGAACTGCAAATTGGCATTGTCTTAAAAAATATCCTAGTCTTCTTTTGTTGCTCTCTCCAATATGCTTGTGCTAAAAAACCTACTCCGCTTCATGTAAGTGTGTGGGCCTCCTAGTAGCACCTTCCTCTATCTGCTGTCCCTCGCAACAAGATCAAACAGGGGAGAGGGTTAGACCATCCAAAATTAAATAATATAAAGATAGAAATGAATAAATGAAAAATAGACAAAAGGAACATGAAAACCAATCTATGCCTTGTTTCTCCCAAGCAATGGAGCCATTTGATGACACGAGTTCTATGATGGCGTAATGTGGTCTACACAAGGCAAGACTTATACTGTTGCTGAGGCGACCACTCACGAAACCTTGTTGTCAATCAACAATTAACCCACAAATGATGAAGCAATGCAAAGCAAAAATGTGGATTTAAATTTTATTATAACTCTGCAAAAAAATTTAAATAGGTGTAAGTATGTGTAGAGTGTCAAACATTCCAAAAATTATCCTCTCAGTTTATTTTTTTGTATTTTTGGTGTGGGTTGTCAATTATATATTTTTTATGCATTTTTTTTCTTATATCATTTATGTATTTTTAATTTTATACTATTTATTTATATTTTTAGATTTCCTAAATTTTTATTTTCCCCTTTCCTTTTTCTAATAAGATAAAATACAAATATAGGTAATAATGTAGACAATATAGATAATACGTATATTAAATATATAAAGATAAAATCTGGAAAATACCCTAAAGTACATTCCTTTTATTATTTTAAGGATATTAAAAAATATTTTTTGGTATTTTCAATTAATAATAATAATAATATAAATAAATATAGTTATATATAAATAATGTAGGCTTTTATATTTATAGATATAAAGACTCAAAAATGAGAAATTAAAATATTTTTGTCTTTTCTATAATTTGTTCTATTTTTGATGTTTTCTTATAATTTTTAATATTTTTTTCAAATTTTAGTTGGATAAAAATATCAAAACATTGACTTATATCACTAGGTCAAATTGTTTTGAATTTCAAAATTAGCTAAAAAGCTCAAAAATCTCCAAAACTATTTTTAGTATACAATAAATATAATAAACAGAATTTATAAATAGAAATAAATATTTTTGGATTTATTTATATATATATATATTTATTTATAAGGATTTTAGAGTTTTTTAGTAATTTTCTTTTGTTTTTTAGTGTATTTTGATCCGTGGCTACAAAATACAATAAAAACACTATTTATTATTTTGGACTTTTTAAAGATGTTTTAATATTTCTTACATTTTTCTAATAACACGTGAATTAAATGCTCTATTATTATTTTTTATAAAAAAAGAAAATATAGTAAAATTCCTTTTTTAAAATATGTGTGATACGATAAATAATAGGGTGTCTATATTAATTTTCCTAATTTTTTATAGTCATTAAAAATATTTTTAACAAAATAAAAATGAACGAAAATAAATAAATTCCTAACATGGACCTATTTGTAATTAATAGAAACTATTCCATGATTCTAAAACACCCCCTAAAAACCTAATGGATAAAATCACCAAATACCAAAATATATTCAATATTAAACACACTGGTAGAGGTATTTTTACGAATATAAAAACCTTAAAGGGAAACATTGTAATTTGCCAACAAAATATTACGCTAAATCTTCAGCATTCAGTAACAAAAAAAAACATAAACCCATATGGGTTTAGGTGCAAAATGGCTACTCACCTCATGCACAGAAGCAAGTGAGGTGACATTGCCTTGACCTAAACGTAATAAACATAAAGCTAGGTGTCCAAGTTATAAATATTACAAAAATGATTGAACTATAAAATGAAAGTTCCTATATTATATTAAAAAAAACGACAATGGTATATGCAAAATTACCCCCTCTATGCACGCTGGCAGACAATCCTATTCACTCCACTTAAACACATGTTGCCTTACTAATGCCCGATACCTATTTGTGGATGAGTGTATAGGATTAGAACTCCAAGGAGATCAGACGGAGCTTGATACACTCGATCTGACGGTGATGATTAAACCTAGGAAGCGTTCTTCATCAAAGGACATGGAAATGCTCTGGAAGAACACATGACGAACAGCTCCAGGGCAAGCTTCGATCTACCATCCCATGTGCCTCCGGTTTCCTCCTTCACTTTTGATGGGCTCTATTGACAAATGGGATGATTCCGTAGCAGATGAAGGGTTCAAAAGTGTCTAGACCTCATCGATAGAGTCCTGGAAGTGCGATGACGTTCAACAACCTGGAAGATCCTTCAACGGATTCCGAAAATGCCTAGAATGAGGCCTTCGAGCCTCCTGACCCGCGTGGTTATCTTAAGCACAACAAAGCGAGGGTCTTGGGGCCTTATTAAATGGAAATATAGAGGAAATGGGTTGGGTTGTTGGGTTCCCACGATCGTGATGGAAGGAACCTCGGTGGCTCAATCTGGTGGGTATCGAGGTTAGAAAAGGTGGTCTAGATGTAGAGAAGCGAAGGGGGGTGATAATGGTGGAGCAGATGAGTCAAAACAGGGCAAAACATGATAAGGAACATTAGCTGGAGCCCTAGCTCCAACGTACTTTAAAAATGTGGATCAACACTACTACAGTAATGGAGCTTAAACTAAATACGTGATACTAATACTTGAAGGAAATGCTACCTAGAAATGCGACAAAGGGAGCTCAAACCTGTGGGGGCAATGAGATTACGAATCATGTTGGTGCGGAGCTCCGGTGGTGGTTGATGGACCACTCTAGTGCCCACAGCTTACTGTAGATTAGACAAGAAGGAACCTGTGACTCTCCTTAACTCATTGGGCTATGGATCTGAGGGGTTCATTGAGGAAAATGGAGATCAAAAATAAAAAAAGGGCCGATGTGGAGGTATATGCACATGTCGCAGATCGAGAGCAGATTCTGATCGAGGCCATTATCCAACGATCAATGTTTCATGCGGGCGTGAGGGAGCAAAGATCGAGGGACAAAATTCAAGAAGGAATCGAGTCAAAATGTTGAAAGACTCGATTGGGAAAAATCAAGGAATAAGAGTTCTAGCATTTAATATGTGCAAACCTAGGGATGAGTGATAACTAGGGTTTTTTATGGGTCTAAAATACATCTCACACAGGGCAGAGATGCAGTCGCTGTGGCGACCTACAAAAAACCGTAATTAGTCAACAATTAACACACGATGATAATTAAGCAATAAAAAATAATGTGGATTCAAAATTTATTTATTTAACTCTACCACAATGATGTGTATAGTGTGCAAATATGTGTAGAGTGTCAAACATATGGAGCATACGACTCGATCAGGAAAATAAATGCACAAAACTGATTGTGAGGTTATGTGTCTATACTTTTTAATGTGGGTTTTTAATTTTGAATTTCTTAATTTTTGGATTTTATATTTTTATATTTTGATTTTAATTTTCTGTTTTTATATTTTCTTTTTAGATTTTTCGATTTTTATATTTTTAAATTCTTTTTCTTTTAAAAAATATATATAACTATATAAAGGATATATATATTATAGATTATAATAGATATAAATACCCATAAATATAATTAAAATAAGGGAATTGAAATATTTTTGGGTTTTAAATGAATTTTTACTATTTTTATGATTTTTTAAGGATTTTTTGCAAAGTTTTATATATTTTTAAAGTCAAAAATATCCTAAATTGGGGTTTAACAAAATATCTGAAATTAAATTTGAGGAGAAAAATACCAAAAAGTATCAAAATTACTCTAAATTATTTTTTATAGATAGATAATTATATAAAGAAAATTTAGAAATAGAAAATAGAATTTTTGGATTTTTTATGATATTTTTACATTTTTATAAAGATTTAAGGGTTTTCAATTTTAAAAAGTTTTCTTTTATTAATGATTTTCGATCTGAAGTGCAAATACACTTAAATAGAAAATATTTTTTGGGGGAATTTGATAAGCAAGATAGGGAAAAATAAGCACCTTTTGATTTCTAATAAATACTAAAATGTCCTGAAATTGTAAAGTAAAAACATAGCATGAAACTAGATGCAATCAGGGACCTACATTTATTTTAGTGGATTTTTTAGAGCAATGTAGCTATTTAAAATAAATACAAGTAACAAAGAGAAACTACATTACTAGTTGGGCATTTTTGTAAATATAAATAAGTCCAGGGGCCTTGATGCAATTTCCCCAAAAATATATAACTGAATAAAATAGTTTCTGGACTAATTAGCAATACACAAAAATACGAGGGCCCAGGTGCAAAATTTCAAAACCCCACGTGCACGCGTATGTGAGCCTCACTGGCCAGGCAGGAATGCAACATATCAAAAGTTCAGGGCCATGTTGCGAATTTTACAAAATATAAATAGCTACCTATAAAAGTTTGAGTACTATTTAATAAATTACAAAAAGCGGTTGGGCCAGAATACAAAATGCCCAAACCTGCACGAATCGGACGGTTGGTAGTGCCTACTTAAGCCACGTGGTGCGACAAGGACATGAGATACCCATTCGCAAAAGAGGAACACAACTAGATCTTCAATGAAGATCAGACGGCTCTGGCGTGCTTCATCCAACGGTGGATGTTGCGTACGAGGAACAAAGGAAGATCAGCTGTCGTGGGGGCGATCTGCAAGAATGCAGAAGAATTCCGCACTGGCGAGACTCGATCCACTCCTCCTCTTGTGTTTGTCGTCTCCAAGAGCTCGGTGAGGTCGCAAAATACTCCTGGGGTTCCCCCGCACTGTGAACCGTCTCGGACAAGCATCTGGAGCACCTACGAGATTGGATAGAGTTGAGGTAGGCAGAGGAGCTCCAGGTGATTCACTCTGATGCAACTATTGTCCCAGGAGGGTCCTTGAACTTTCAGGACATGCAAGTAAGGTTCACACAGAGAAATGAGGTGTCCTGGGGATCCTATTTGTGTACCTGGGAGCAGAATGGAAGGGAGCGGCGGTGTCCGGGGAGGGGAGGAATAGGAGCACCATGAAGGCAGATCAGGGACCAATCTAGGTGGATGAATGGTGGAATAAGATGCAAAAGCGTAGGGAAGAGATATGAGGTGGTAGAGAGGCGATGGAACAGTCGAGAATAGTGTACGAAGGTGGTCGCCAGAGCGAAGCTATGACGAGGGATTGGAATCTTAATCTAAGCTAAATCATCAATAAAACGCACAATAAAAACTATAGAATTAAATCTAAGTACTACATCTAGATAAAGAATGAAGAAAATCATACCTCGACGGCCAAGAGACCAGAGGTGGGGACCTCACAGTGGGTTTCGTCGGAGATGGGCGGAGCCGACCCTCAAGGCCTCGCTGGACCTCGCTCGAGGATGCTGGAGCGGCCCCTGTCACGGGAGTCGATCTAGAGCTTTAGAACATGCCAAGTCTTGGTCAAGAAGGGGTTCCAAAAAATCAACGGAAGCCAGGGATGGTCTTATGTACAAGTGACGAGGCGACTCAAAGAACGAAGCGAATCTGTCGAATCGATGATCCAATACCCGAGGCAAACGTAGGCATGTAAGAGCATTCTATGAGGAGAAAAAGTCACGAAGGAAGCGATTCCGTGAAAGATGCCTTCATAAAAAATCGAGAAAGAGGAAAGAAACGAGGTTGTGACAAGAAGCAAACAATGGTCAGAGAGTTGACCGAGGTCAATGCCCGAGAGTAGCAGGACCAACCAGAAAAATCTCAATCAGAAATTATTTAGAAATTCGATTAAAAATAATAAATGAATTTATTAATTTTATGTTATAAATAAAAAAATATTTATTATTTTTCTAAATATTTTATTATGATTTTTATTTATTTTTTAGAGGTATATAATACAAGTTACTTTTTATGGTTAAATTATAGGTATATTCATCTATATTTTTAGGTTTTTTATTTTTATTTTTATTTTGTATTTTATATTTTATTAATTTGTTTATTGATTTATAAAATTATTACTTATTTTTATATACTTAAATATAGTTTTATTATATTTTTATAATATAATATATATACTTGAACAAATAAATGTATTAATTATATAGGTATAAGTATAGGTATTTTTCCTATGTATTTTATATACATATTTTATTTTGGTGTTTTATTTTTATTATTATTTTAGTTTTGATATGTACATATATTATAAATAATATTTACAAAATTATGAAAAAATAAAATATGAATAATAAATAAATGGAATATATTATTCGAGTATATTATACAATAGGGGTCCAAAACCTAACTTTCACACCTTAACTTCAAAAAATATGAAACCACTTTCATTAAATAGCTTATTAAAAGTTATATACAATTAAATATGATTTTGATATATTTTGAGTTTTTATTTGAGAGATATGGGTTTGGGAAGTTGAGACTTTGGAAAATTATTCAGAGTATAACTTTTTTGCCGTATATTATTTTTGTATGAAATCAATTTTGTATTTTTCTATATTTTATTATCTACAACTTTCATGTTCAAAGTATAAAAAGTGGAAAATATAGGTCCCAAAAATGAATAACAAGGACTAAATAAAATGGATTTTTATTGTATTTAGACCCTTATCTCCCCCTACTTTATTCCTTGTCGATCTAGAAATGGAGATGCCTAAGTCTTAGGGTTTAGGGTCATAAAATATCTTCAATATTTTATTCTTTTTCTTTTATTTCATTTATTCTATAATTTTGGCAATAAAAATAGTATTTTATACGCTATTTACTCAACAATGCTTGAATGCTAAAATACCTGAATTAGAGGTATTTACATGCATTTACTAGGGTTTTTAAGGCCAAAAGATAGAATAAAGGTGATGAAATGGAGACTCATCACCCCCCTATACTTTCCTTTGCTTGTCTCTAGAAACACTTATGCAATAAGTGCAGAAAAAGAAAAACAAAGAAAAGAAAAAGAAGTGGATTAAATTTAATTATCAAACTTGTCTTCACAAAATTAAAGTTTGGAGCTTAAGTCGGACCTTTGGAATTTAAGTGTGGGCGGAACCTTAAAGGGAATCGAATTTTAAATGTAACAGCCTCCATGAATCCAGAAACTCTGCTCAAGCTCCTCAATAGCCAGGTCAGAATACTTCAACTCATACGCAAACACTTATGACTATGAATCCGACTCGTGCAATGTAAGTGATAGTGGCTCTCCCCAACCGAAATGACAAAGAGATTGACTTCTCCAGCATGACAACCCAGTGATTCCCCAATCTAGCGACTCCTTCCTCGAGGAGCGGGGTATTCCCTTCTAAGTTCAAGTGGTAATCAGCTCAAGAGGAGGGGGTTAAGAGAAGAATGGACAGTAGGCAGAGTAGCTACCTATCCTAGGATGCAAGACAAGTCTAGTCAAGTCATCCAGCTACATGCTCACATAATTTGACTTTGAAGCTCAAGCTTGCTTATTGACTATACAAATATATACACTACGATAGGAATTTTATTTTCATTCAGGCCTGACCACTTTTTTGGAGTTTTTTTAAATACTATTTACAACAGCATTTACATAAGGAGTTTTTCCTCTTGAGCCAGTGGACTATCCCTCTTTTGAAGCATTATTGCAACCCACACTCTCCTATCTTTAGAAATCAATGTCACTGGACGGGTTGGGGTGCACTTCCTCCTTGGAGGAGGAAAAATGTTTCCACTTGTGTCTGTCTCATACTGGCAAATCCAATCCCCTCACCACTCCAACTGAGTCGAGCCAAGTGAAAGGTGTAGGTGTCCAAGTTAGGTCATTATAAACAATAGTCATGCGTGTGCTCCGAAATGTTCTACTTAGGAAATCAAGAATGCATTGAACCAAGTCACATAATCTTCAAAGAATTAAGTCAACAAGATATGAAGTACCTCAATTCCAGCTCCTATAAGGTTCCTGTTATTAGGTATATTTAAAGTCCAACCAAGCTCCAATCTTCAAATTTTACTTAGACTTGTTCAGTTACCAAACTCAATTTGAAAAATGCGAATGCTATGCAAATGTTATAAACAATGCAGAAAATATTTTTATGATGCAATTTTCAAGATTTTGAACTTTTTATGGATTTTTTGAAAAGACGATGCACATTCATTTTTTGGATTTTCAAAAAGATTTTGCAAATGTTTTTGGATTTTTTAGTTTTGCATTTTTTTAAACAAAAGATTTTGGATAAAAATAGGTACAAATATTTGCATAGGGATACATCTTATATCTACAAGAGTTAGATTTTTACGAATTTACAAAGGGTAAGTAGTCATTTTTTATAAATATATAAAGAATTTAGTATGATGTATATATTCCTCAAACTTATTTGAAAAAGAGTTTTAGAAAACTATAAACCAAAATAATTTTATCCAATAATTTTTATAGATATTTACAGAGATTTTAAAATCATTTTGCAGGGATTTTTTAAATAGTATATAGATTTTTCAAATATTTTGCAACCATTTTCCAAACGTTTGCAAAATATTTTTATTTTACACCAATAAAATAAATTTTACAAACAAAACATTTTTACAAAGGTTGAAAACATTTAACAAAATGTTTTCCAAATAGTTTTCAAAAAATTTATTAAAGGATTTTCAAACTATTTTTTAAACATTTTGAAAAAATATTTTTCCTCGATTTATTAATCAGTAAATACAACAAGTATTTGATGAATAATATGCATCTTTTTATTAAGTGTTTTTAATGAATTTAATAGTATTTTTATTCATAATTACTATTACAAAAATACAAAGTACGAGTCATGGCTAAAGTATATACAGGGTATATACGGCCTCCCTATACTTAGCTTGAGCTATGTCCTCATCGATCAAAGAGAAAAAGAAGATATAAATCGTACTGAGTGTCGGAAAACCTAAAGAATAAATGAAGAAACAAATGAACAAATGAGAAATCGACCATCCCACCATACTTAGGATCAAATAATCCTAAGTATAGCAGACTGTACACAAAGCAGGGAGGGTTAACGGTGGGAATGAACTTATCATACTCAGACTGTCTCCCCCCTATACATAGGGTAAGATATCCTCAAGTATAGACAATAAGAGGAGACAATGGATGGGGTAAAAAAATGAAAGAACTCGGGCTGCACACCCCCCATACTTAGAACAAAGTATGTCCTAAGTATAGAAGACCGACAAAAAGGGGAGACACCTTTTCAGTAGAAAATGAAAAGGAAAAGAAGAAGAGAAGAAAATAATAAAAGAGAAATGAAGATAGAAGAAGGTAGAAAAAGATGTATACACCACTCCCCCTATACTTAGGGTAAAAGAGTCCTAAGTATAGGGAACAACGGGAGTTATAAAAAGGAACGAAGACTGAACACTCGACTCGTCCACCCCCCCCAATACTTAGGACAAAGTACACCCTGAGCATAGCACACACGAGAATGTGGTGGATGGGTAAAACGGGAGATGGACATAAGGAAACGAATGCAAATATACAACATAGATGGATGTACAGAGGTCAAGAAGGTTGAAAGCGAACCTTCTTATGGGACCGTTGAGGAATGTATCTGATAAGGTGGAGGTTGATATCTGGGTCCATAGTGGACGGAAGCCGATCCGGATCGACCTGGTTAAGATCCTCAGTAGTCGCAAAGTGAGAAGGCATGGACGGGTCAGTGAAAGTAGTGTGGATAGGTCCGGCCTTAGGTGTCTCGTTGATATCAAAGTGAAAAGGGACGAACTCATCATCATCGGAAGAAGTAGAGTCAAGGTCATCCTGTGAGGTCTGTCCTACACCAAAACCAAAAGGAACGAACTCATCAGTAGAACTAGTTGTATCATGCTTGTCCTCTAGAGTCTCAACTGGATCATCATTCTCATCAAAAGGCCCATGTTCTTGAATAAAAGCAACAAGATCAAATTTGGCCTTGGTCTCATCAATATCTGCCCTTCGCTCAATGTTGTCAATCATGTAAATCACGAGGATGTCATCAACACATAGCCAAACATCAAAAGAAGGAACTCTGAGGTCCACGATTTACGAGTCTTCCTTTACAAGGAGGAATTATCGGGTCTCAGTCGAATCCAACATACAACAGAAGTCTCTGATAGTCTCATCAATGTAATGGTCCTCGGGGTCATCGAGAATAGGTGAAGTCACATCAGGTGCAAGTCCTTGATTGACAATGGGTGCAATGATGATCACCTCGCTCTCATCAATAGGACAGAAGAAAACCTCTCCTGATCCATAAACAATAAAACCCTCGCAGAGGCGAGGAAAGGTCGACCCAGGATGATTGGATAGTGCTCCCCAGTGGAGGTCTCTTTGGGCAATACGACAAAATCAACATTGTAGCTCATGCCTTGTATCGAAATGATGATGTTTTCAAGGATACCCTTCGGCCTCTTTATTGATCCATCAGCAAATTGAACGATCATCATGGTTTTCTTGAGAGGCCCTAAGTGAAGAGACTCTACCAATGAGAAAGGTATGGTGCTAATTGAAGCACCGCTGTCTAGTAGAGTGTAATCACATGTGTGGTCAGAGATGGTGCAACTAATTAAAGGTGTAGCAGTGTTCCTCTTCCTAGTAATGAGACGGTGTGTGATGGAGTAAGCAGTGGCCATGGTCAAGATATGACGCTCAGATACGCTCCTTCGCTTTCTCTTCTTGGAAAGAGGAGCAGATAAATGGGTCATAGCCTGCTGAAGTGGGGCTTGGATGATCTCATGAATAGTGGTCACCACTTCGGGTTCAATTAATATTTTTTTAAATTTTTGGACCTCCTCCATACAAGGGAGGAGCTTAGAATCATCATATACACGAGGAATGCCTAGAGCAGTCTGTACAATGGCATCCTCGGGGTCAAAGGTGGGATAATGTGTGAGAGGATGTGTGGTCAAATGATATGGCAAGTGGTTCCTCTTCTCACAGTTTGAATCAACCAAGTGTCACGCGAATTCTTTTTTTGTTTTAAAATTTTTCTCATTTTTTATATTTTGGGCGATTGCAAGCTCTCATGGAAATCCTCAAGAGAATCCATATTGTCAGATCGTGAAGCATCAACATGGCTCTTATTGAGGTAAGTGAGGTCATCAATCCTTGAATTCATATGCTCCATGATCTGGGTCAAGGTCTCAAGTGTGGAAATCATTAGAGGTGACTTCAACAGGTGAGTCCCAGTTGGATGTGAAGGTGGAAAATATGGAGGTGGAGGTGGATGTGGAAAAAGGTATGAGTCATGAAATTGTGGCTAAGGCAGATATGTACAAAAATCAGGAGCAAAGTCCTCTTGGAAAAAGGGAGATAGATCGGCTGGAGTGAATGAGGGATCCACAAAATCCGGATAAAAAGAGCTCTACTCAGGTATCTCGAAACAAAAGGAAATGATTCGGGAGAGCACAAAGGTTAAATTAAGAGATTAAGAAAAGGCACAAATGCGCAGAAGCGATCGAGGATGCACACAAGCAAACACAAACAAAGTCACACAAGAGAAGACACACCCCTAAATTCATCTACTCAACTCGATGAAGATCGCGAAATTGCGGACTTTTTATCTTATCTTTTTTAGAATTAGGTGAGAAGTCCAAAAGTTGTACAATCACTTAGGAGGCTAAATGGGATTTTGAAACTACTCCTAAGTGTGTACGCAAGCAATTAAAATAAAGACAATGAGGGGATTACTCGCCCCAATACAAATATTTTCTTTTTGGATCTTTTTTAGGGTCAACTAATGTTAACAATCCCAATTTTATTCGTTATCACTTTCTTTGTATGTTTAATGAGAATGCATGTGCCTAAAGAGGAGTCAATTTTACTTAGCACCATAGGTGGTCAAAATCAGAGGTAGAGTCGGAAAAACAATGCAAGGCGAAAAAACGATGATGTATGCTAAAGAGAAATGCTCACCTTGCCTCTAGCACTCAACATGCAAAGATGCTCAGCAGAATTGAAATCTATCTATATAAAATGTAACCGATGAAATCGCCCTAGATGAAATTTTTTTATTAACATGAGGAATAGTATGTAAATACCTAGTGAAGAGACCAAGGTCCGGTTTTCGATGCCACTCAGTGCCCATCACCATGGGTTCTGCACGTGCTGTATGCGACCTCTCTCGGCATGCGGTCTCAAAATTAAGTGAAGAGCATTTTTTATCTTTGCCCAAGTCCTAACGAAAGCTGTAGGTACATGCAATAGTTATTAAGTGTTTGGACCTAATGCTATCGACAAGCAGTTCCTACAGCTAGAACTCAATCACAAAATGTAAATAAAACAAAATCGGATAACAAAATAAAAAAGGCAATGAAAACATTGAAAAACTGACGAGGCCCCCCAAGGGAACAATCCCTCGGGCACTGGACCTCATGAAGTATGTAGAGTCCAGGAGAGTCCTATTTATTACAATAAAATGGTCTCTCTCTCAATTTAAAATTACAAAATAAATGCTATAAAATAAACTGCTCAAAATATCCTTGTCTTCAAAATCTTCTCCGTCTTTCTTTGATGTTCGGTCCTAGTCGCCTCGCATGGGTGCATCGGCGCTCATAGAAGAGAGTGTCTCCCTCGATCCGCGTCCCTCGCAACAAATCCAAACAAGGAGAGTTATTAGAAAAGTCAAACAATTATATCAAATAATAAGAAAAAAATACAAGCACAAAAAAAATGAGACACAATTGAGCAGAAAGTCAATCTAAGTGGTGTTGCTCCCCAGCAATGGCGCCATTTGATAACTAGGGTTTTTCGCAGGACTAATACATCTCACACAGGGTGGAGATGCAGTCGTTGTGGTGACCTACAAAAAACCTAATTAACCCACAATGATAATTAAGCAATAGAAAGCAATGTGGAGTTAACATTTATTTTATTTAACTCTACAACAAAGATGTGTATAGTGTGCAAGTATGTGTAGAGTGTCGAACACAGGGAGCAAATGGCTAGATCGTGACAATAAATGCACAAAGCTGATTGTGAGGTTATGTGTTGATATTTTTTATGTGGGTTTTTTATTTTTAAACTTTTTACGTTTGGAATTTATATTTTTATTTGACTTTAATTTCCAATTTTTATATTTACTTTTTGGATTTTTATATATTTATATTTTTTAATTCTTTTTCTTTTAAAAATATATATAAAGCTATATATAAGATACATATACAATATATTCTATAATAGATATAAATACCAATAAAATAATCAAACTAAGGGAATAAAACATTTTTGGGTTTTAAATGATATGTTACTATTTTTATGTTTTTTAAGGATTTTTGCTAATTTTTATATATTTTTAAAGAAAAAAGTACCATAAATAAGGGTTTAACTAAATACCCGAAATAAAAATGTAGGAGAAAAATACCAAAAAGTATCAAAATTGCTCCAAAATAATTTTTATATATAGATAATTATATAAGAAAAATAAGAAGTAGAAAATAAAATTTTTGGATTTTTTAAGCATTCAGGTTTTTCAAAACATTTTTATATTTTTTATGCATTTTATAATCTAAACAAGGAAAAATAAGGGATTTTTTTATTTTTAATAAATATTAAGATGTCCTAAAATTGCAAACTAAAAATACAACGTGAAAGTAGATGCAATTAGGGACCTATACATCTTTTGTGGATTTTTTAGAGCAATTTAGCAATTTAAAATATATACAAGAAACGAAGAGAAACTACATTACTAGTAGGGGCATTTTTATAAATATAAAAAAGACCAGTGGCCTTGATGCAATTTTCCCAAAAGAATAAAATAGTTTCAAGACTAATAAGCAATACGCGAAAATACGAGGGCCCCGGTGCAAAATTGCCAAACCACGTGTACGCGTACGCGAGCCTCACTAGCTAGGACTAGAATGCAATATATCAAAAGTTTGGGGCCATGTTGCAGATTTTACAAAAACTAAATAGCTACCTATAAAATTTCGAGTACTATTTAATAAATTACAAAAATCAGTTGGGTCAGAATACAAAATGCCCAAACCTGCGCGGATCGGACGGTTGATAGTGCCTACTTAAGCCGCGTGGCATGACAAGGGCATGCGATACACATTCGCAACAGACACATGCGATTGGATCGCTAGTGAAGACGGGACGACTCTAGCGTGCTTCATCCAATGGTGGCAGTTGCGCGCGAGGAACAAAGGAAGATCAGACAGTGTGGAGGCCATATGCAAGAACAAGATGAACTCTACGCCAGTCAGACTCGATCCACTCCTCTCGTGTTTGTCATCTCCAGGAGCTTGGTGCGGTTGCAAAATCTTCATGGGATTCCCCTGCGCTGGTGAACGGTCTCAGACAAGCACCTGGAGCACCTGTGAGATTCGATGGAGTCGAGGTAGGCAATAGGGCTCCAAGTGCGTTACTCCGATGGAAATATGACCCTGGAGGGTCCTTGGGCTTCCAGGACCTAAGTAAGGTTCACACAAAGAAATGAGGTGTCCTGGGGCTCCTATTGGCGTAGGTGGGCACGAAATGGAAGGAAGGGGCGGTGCTCCGACGAGGGGAGGAAGAGGAGCATCGTGAGGGCAGACTAGGGACCAATCTAGATGGATGAAGTGGTCGGGAACGGTGGACGAAGGTGGTCACCGAAGTGGAGGTCCGACGAGGGATTGTAATCTTAATCTAAACTAAAACATCAATAAAACATGCAATAAAAACTATAGAATTAAAATAAGTCCTACATCTAACTACAGAACGAAGATAATCATACCTCGAACCAGAGGTGGTGACCTCACGACTAGTTTTGCCAAAGATGGGCCGAGCCGGCCCTCAGGGCCTCGTCGGACCTCGCTCGAGGTTGTTGGAGGCTCCCCTGTCACGAGAGCCGATCCAGAGCGCAAGAACAGGCCACGGCTTGCTCTAGAAGGGGTTCCTAAAAATCAAGGGAAGTCAGGGATGATCTTATGTATAAATGACAAGGCGACTCAAAGAACGAAGCGAATCCGACGAATCAATGATCCAATCCTCGAGGCAAACGTAGGGCATGTAAGAGCATTCTACGAGGAGAAAAAGTCGTGAAGGAAACAAAGCGATTTGGTGGAAGATGCGGCCAGGAAAAAATCAAGAAAGATGCAAGAAACGATTTTCTGACAAGAGGCAGACCTCAATCAGAGAGTTGACCAAGGTCAACATGCTGAAGAAGCTGGTTGGTCAACGTGCATCAACCGGAAAAATCCGTGTCAGAAATTATTTAAAAATTTAATTAAAAAAATAAATGAATTTATTAATTTTAGGTTATAAAATGAAACATATTTATTATTTTTCAAAGTATTTTATTATGATTTTTATTTATGTTTTCGAGGTATATAATTAGAAGTTACTTTTTATGGTTAAATTAAGGTATATTCATCTCTATTTTTAGGTCTTTTATTTTATTTGGTATTTTTATTTTATTAATTTGGTTTATTATTTTATAAAATTATACTTATTTTTATATAGTTAAATATATTTTTATTATATTTTTCTGATATAATATACATACTTAAATAAATAGATGTATTAATTATATTGGTATAAGTATAGGTATTTTACCTATTTATTTTATATACATATTTTGGCGTTTTCTTTTTAGTTTTATTTTAGTTTTCATAGGCATGTATATTATAAATAATATTTATTAAATTATGAAAATATAAAGCTATGAATAATAAATAAATTGGATATTTTATTCAGGTATATTATACAATAGGGGTCCAAAACCTAACTTTCGCATCTTAACTCCAACAAATATGAAACCGATTTCATTAAATATATTATTAAAAGTTTTATACAATTAAAGTGATTTTTATATATTTTGAGTTTTTATTTGAGAGATATGGGTCTGGGAAGTTGGGATTTTGGAAACTTATAAAGAGTATAACTTTTTCTTTGTATTTTATTTTTATATAAAATCAATATTGTATTTTTCTATAGTTTATTATCTACAACTTTAATGTTCAAAGTTTCTTTATTTGAAGCATAAAAAGTAGATAATAAAATAGATCCCAAAATGAACAACAAGGATAAAATAAAATAGATTTTTATTGTATTTTGGACCCTTATCTCCCCCTACTTCATTCCTTGTTGACCTAGCCATCGAGATGCCTAAGTCTCGGGGTTTAGGGTAATAATATATCTTCCATATTTTACTCTTTTCTTTTCTTTATTCAATAATTTTGGCAGTAAAAACAATACTTTATAGACTATTTACTCAAAAATGTGTGGATGCTAAAATGCCCGAATTAGAGGTATTTACAAGCATTTACTAGGGTTTTTAAGGCCAAAATGTTAGAATAAAGGTGATGAATTGGAGATTCATCAAGGAGCGGAAAGTTGACCTTGAGTCAACGAAGAATGGGCCCTTATTGGGCCACACATGTACACTATACGAAAAATATAATTTCAGTTCTTTATTATTTCAATTGAAAATAGTAAATTATTTCATTATTTTTTTAAAAAAATAAAAAAATATTTATTATTTATTGTATTATTTTAATCTAATTTTTAGTTATTTTTACATGTTAATTTATTATATGTTTATTTTTACAAGTATAAATATAGGTATATTGACCTATGTATTGGGTATTTTATTTTTATTTTATATTTTCTATTTTATTATTTTATCTACATAATTTTTATATTTACAGCTTATTTAAATACATAAAAATATATTTTATTATATTTTTCTTACGTGATTTATATGCTTAAATATATATATATATATATATATATATATTTATTTATTTTTTTATATAGGTATGCATATACTTAATTAATTTACATATTTTTATATGCCTATTTATATTATTGTATTTTAATGGCTTTAATTTATTCTAATTATGTACATATATTATAAATAATATTTTCAAAAGTCTAAAAATATAAAAATGTGAAATATATAAAGTGTAAATAAATTGATTATTTTATTCAAGTATTATGTATAATAGGGGTCAAAAATCTAACTTTTGCATCTTGACTAGAAATTGAATGAAACCACCTTCAATAAATATATAATTAAAAATTTTATACAATTAATGGTGATTTTGATGAATGTTGATATTATATGGAGAAGATACATGTCTACGAAGTTTGGATTTTGGGAATTTATTCTGAGTGTAGAAGGTACATTGTGCAATATTTTAATTTGAAATAGATTTTATATTTTTCTTTATATTTTTATCGATAATTTTAATGTACATTTTATTTATTTGATGTGTAATTAATAAAGAAAAAATATCTCCCAAATTGGCATTATTGGGGAATTTACAAATTAGGGTTTTACTGTATTTTTGTTCCTTTTCTCCCCCTACTCTATTCCTTGTCGACCTAGTCATCCTGATGCCTAGGTCTTTGGGTCTAGGGTCATTTAATACCTATGGTGTTTCATTTCTTTTTCTTTTCTTTATTCTTTTATTTTTGCTTTAAGAAGGTTTATTTTATACAATATTTACATTGTAAATAATAGATGTGATTTTATGCAATATAATGTTATATAGATGCTTTTAGGTAGGTTTAATCGCCAAAATGAAAGAATAAAGGTGATGAAATGGAGATTCATCAAGAACATTGGAGATTTTGATACATATACTGAGCTATTCCAGTGGATGTTTTTTTGTGAGGACCTATAGATTCACATGCCCCATCTCGTCGACCCTTACCAGCAACCCCACATCCTCCCGATTGATGACTGTGATCATTTTTCCATGGATGAGAGTGATGATGCCATCATGACCTCACTTTCTATTGATCAGCTTTCATTATGCACCGAGGGTTTTCTACGATTGGATGAAATGAGTTCGAGGTACTCGGTCTCACCCACTGACTCTACAGTCGGTCTGTCAAATGTATAGACCGAGTTGTATGAGTTATATGACTCCCTTGAGTCCTCTCTCCTCGACGACCCACGTGAGGATGAGCCATGTTTTGAGGCATTTAATGATTTCTATGATCTTCCAACCTTATCTCCATCATACACCGAGTTGTTTAGAGAGTCTCTTGATATTGACCTTTTTCATTTATATGAGAATATGATTAACGTTGAGGACTCTCTCACCGATCCATCCTTCTCCACATTTGGTCTTGTCGTCTTTGCTCACTCACTACATTCTTGTGAGCTGACAATTCCTTTCCTACTATTTTAGTTGTCCATTCTCTTCTCCCGGCAGTATATACCCACTTGATTGCATATACATATGTCATTTTTTACTTCGTCACCGTTCCCACTTTGAGATAACATCAAGAATATGCCATTCGTCTGACAGATGCCATCCTTAACCTTGATATAATGTTATCATAACTTTTGTGCCCAACTACGGGCGTAAAACCTAACGCTTGTTGAGAGACACCTCAACAATTCACATCTCTTATATATAAATGTGTGTGTGTGTGTGTGTGTTTCTTCTCAATTCATTTTTTATGTTGCTTGTCCTACACCCCAGTTCTATCGTTTGATATTTGTGTTTATACTTAGGACGTACTTCGTCCTAAGGATAATGTGTGTTGACCTAGTGTTCTTTCTGCGTTATGTTTCATCACTCTTGTTGTTGCTTATACTTAGGGATATTTTACCCTAAGTATAGGGGGAGTGATGTGTATACTCACCCAACGTAATTTTCTTTTTACCAGTTTCTTGATCCCCTCACCCGTCCCCTCTCTTATTGACATGCATGTCTATACTTAGGAATCTTTTACCTAAGTATAGGGGGAGACGACCCGAGTTACTGATTAGTTAATTCCCATCCTTGACCCCCCTGCCTTGTGTATAGTCTTCTACAGTTAGGATTTTTTCATCCTAAGTATAGGGGGGACAAACAACTTTTAATTCATTGATTCGTTAGTCACTGTAGCATAGGCTCTTCTATACTCAGTACAAGTTATGCCTTTTCTTTTATTTTTGATTTATGAGGATATAGATAAAAGTAAGTATAGGGGGTCTTACTTATGTTGTATATACGTTAGCCATAACTCGTACATTCATATTTTTGAATAATATGGCTACTTAAAGGATAAACCAACATAAACATGTATAAAATTGTTGAAAACTATTTGCATATACTGATTAATAAATCAGGTAAAAAATGTCTTACAAAGTTATTTGAAAAATGGTTGGAAAATATTTGAAAAATCATTTGAAAACCATTTGGAAAACTTTTTGTAAAATGTTGTAAACTTTTATAAAAAAGTTTGTTTGTAAAAATTTCTTTTCTATGCTTGAATAAAATGTTTTGAAAATCTGTTTGCAAGTGGTTTGGAAATGGTAGTAAGCATATTTGGAAAAAACTATAGATAGTATTTGAAAAATCTTTGCAAAATGATTTTCACAGTTTGTAAATGTTTGTAAAAATTATTTGTCAAATTATTTGCAAATAATGTTTTCAAAATGTTGTAAAAATCTTTTTTAATTTTTTTTGAGAAACTATAAATAACTCAAATAAATAAAAATTATGTGTAAACTTCATATACAAAGACCTACTAACTTTCAACTTGTAAATTCCCTTTATAAAATGTAAAATTGTTGATCTAGTAAATAAAGATGCAGTCCCATGTAAATAGTGGTACATAGTTCTTTTACTGATCTTTATTCAAAAATCCATAAAAATATGCAAAATTCAAAACCTAAAAGTATATGCAAAAATATTTTCAAAACTCACAGAAAAGTTTGCTAAACTTTTTTTTAAAATCCATAAAAAGTTCAAAATAGAAAATGGCTTCACAAAAAGATTTTCTCTTTCATTATACAAAGCAATTGCATTTTTCAGACTAATAATGACAAGTGAACTATTCTAAATAAAATCTAAAGATTGGAGCAAGGTTGGATCTTAATCATAGGAACCTTATGGGAACTGGAATTTAGATTATTTGGGTATGCTAAAATTAATTCTTTGAGACCACAAGACTTGGTTTAGTGTCATCTTGATTTCCTAAGTATAATATTTGAGAACATATGCATGGCTCTTGTCGATAGCGACCTAACTTCACACACATGCACCTTACACTTTGCTCAACTCAGTTGAAGTGGTAGAGGGTTGGATTTGCCGGCATGAGACACAGACGAATGGAAACATACAAAGTCATGATTCCACAGATGATGAATCTCCTTTTCATCACCTTTATTCTTTCATTATGGCCTTTAAACCCTAGCTAAATGCATGTATATAACAATATTTTGCATAAAATAACATTCATTTTTTACGTTGTAAATATTGTATAAAATATTGTAGTTAAAGCCAAAATAAAAGAATAAAGAAAAGAAAAGAGAAAAATAAATGAAACATCGGAGGTATTGAATGACCCTAAACCTCGAGACCTAGGCATCATGATGACTGGGTCTACAAGGAATAAAGTAGGGGGAGATAAGGGTCAATAAATACAATAAACCCTAATTTTTAGTTCTTCAATAAGTCCATTTTGGGACCTATTTTATTCTTTATAACTCAAATTACTAAACTCTGTACATGAAAGTTGTAGATAAAATTGCATAGAAAAATACAAAATTAATTTCATGTAAAAGTAATGCGTAATGTGCCTTCTCTACCCAAAACAAAATCCAAAAGCCAAACTTCACAGACCTACATCTTCTCCATATGAACTCAAAATTCACCAAAATCATCTTTAATTAGCTATTTAATGAATGTGGTTTCGATTAATTTGGAGTTCAGATTTAAAAGTTGTGTTTTGGACCCCTATTGTACAATATACCAGAATAAAATAAAAGTTTTAATTATTCATTATATTTTTTATATTTTTATATTGTTATAATTATGTAAATAATATATGAAATATAAGTACATAATAAAAAAGAATAAAACAAAAAATAAATCAAAATAAATATGTATACTAAAATACATAGATGAAATATATAAACACACACATATCCAATAAAAATACATGTTTATTTAACTCTACAAATAACTTCAGAAAATACAGCAAATATATATTTATTTATATTTAAATAAGTTATAAATATATATATTATGCATATAAAATTTTAAAATATAAAATGAAATAAAATACATACTTTATAGATAAATATACTTATAATTACACTTGTAAATGTAACCTATAATAGATTAACTTGTACAAGTAAATAAAAATCAGATTAAAATACTACACAAACAATAAAAACTTTTTATGTTTTAATAAAAAAATAAAATCACTTAGTATTTATTTGAAATTATTTCTATTTTTATCTTTGGTTTTTTCATTTTCTTGTCAGTGTGTCCCAATAAGGTCGAGTCTTGGTTGACTCAGTTAAAGCTCTACCCTCCCTCTTCTTGTATCTATCAGAGCATTTACCCTTAATTTCCCCGATTTTATACGCCCAATACATTCATTATTTTAGGTTGATTCCTTATTGAATTTTCCTCCTTGATCGATACCCTTATACATCCTTGCCTTTCCTCGATCGAAGAACAACTGAAACAAGTTGAATCCCTATGCGAACATCGGTCAGTATATATTATCGCCTTCACCTTCCTCCTCAGTTTGATCCCTCTTCTCCCTTCCTAACCCTAACCCAAATACTAAGATTGGTCGTGGTTCATGGTGATAGCTGGAGAACCCCCAAGGATTCAGCATGCGAGGAAGGTGCATAATCGAGCAGATCCCGGAGTTATCGGACCTCCACCGCGACATTTTGAGTCCCAGCCATTCCAGGTCCGGTAAGCCTTTTTTGTTTGCTTTCTAGGTTTTTTTAGTCGTAGGATTCGTTTTGTGTTCTCAGTTTTATTGTTAATCTAGTAGAGTAGCTTAGGGATCCCAGAGCTCCACTCTACCTCAGTTTTCACCGTCAGCTTACCGTCCTCCAACCCTCCTTTTGTGTTCATTTCTTTCTCATACGCTTAAACTACACCCTGCACACCCTCGATCCCATTGATCCTTCTTGTATTAAGAAATTAGAGCCTCTACCTCCACTATTCGCCAGAGTCTCTCCGCTCGACCCACACTCCTCCCATTCTATCAAATAAGGACGTATGGACCTTGTGTTTTCTCGTCATTGACTAACCGTGCAGGTTTTGGTGGTCAAAGACCTGGATTGGGTCAATTTTTGCCCAAGTCGAGGCTCCTAGAGCTCACCACCTACTTCAACCTCGGAAGCTCGTTCGAGGCCTTCCTTCCCGAGACTGAGCCCACCAGCAGTCGCGTAAGGCTTCTAGGTAGTGCACGATCGAAGCTCGAGAGTGGTTGAGTTCTCCTCTGTTCTTCTAGGGGAGTTATGGACTGTCCGATTGAGGAGAATCTCTAGGTGTAGCAGCAGTCGTCAGATGCTTCGTTCAGTAGCCACATGATCAACAATCGAGATCTAATCTCGGCCACCCAAGGGAAAACCGTGATCACATGTCCTGAAGAGGATATGTGTATTAGCGAAATACCAACACCGTTTGATAAACCATGTGGGGGTATTTTTCAATATAACCCCCACACTTTTTGTATTTAGTTTTTAATATTGAAAGCTAAATTGCAGTATAAGTAGTTTGTATAATTTGTAGAAGGAACCATGTACTTTAAGTATTTACATTTAGGTCTTTCATCACGTCACCTCACTTTCTTGTACACGTGAGGTGTGGATATTTTGTAGGGAGGCCCTTGATCCTTTTATTATTTCGTGTTAGTAATGTAACTTTTAATTCCATTATTAAACTTTGGGATATTTGTATGTATACCCTGCTGCCTTTTATAAATTGAATTTATACCCCTACCAGCGTGGAATGAATTAAATATTTGTGATAAATATTTGTAGAGGCCCCGAGACATTGGGTTTTTATTATTGTTTCCATTTTAACTTAATTTTATTTTCATTTAGCTCCCTCTGTAATATTAGTTTTATTTATTTATTTGTTGGTTATAAAAATACCACCTAGCCACTAAGATTCTTGAAAAAATAGTTTAAACACATGGACATGTATTCAATCACATATATTTTTCTCTAAGAATTTAAAATTATTTTATTATTTTTAAAAATTTTAAAACCATGCATTTAATCCATTTTTATAGTAAAAAATTCAAAAAATTATAAAAATATTTTGAAAAAATCCTAAAAAATTATTTGCTTCTTATTGCATTTTGCACCTATAGACTGAAAATTCTTTGAAAAAGAAAAAAAGAAAATCAATAAAAATTAAAAATCTCCAAAATCCTTATAAAATATATAAAAAGTTCTCAAAACTCTAAAAATTGTAGTTTCTATTTTATATATTTTAAAATTTTAATAGTTTTCTAAAATTTTGAGGTGTTTAGATATTTTTAATTTCTAGAACTATTCAAGCAGCTACTATATAACACTATTTTCCTATTTTTAATCTTTTAAAATTACAAAAATTGTACAAATTAAAATAATTATTAGTCTTTTTGTATTTATGTCTATATACTAGCCTATATAGTGTATAAGTATTTTATTTAAGCATTTTGAGTATTTATAGGTTTTTATGTCTATATACTAGCTCATATAATGTTTTTATACCTATATTTACTTATAGTATAATTATTAGTCTTATTATTATTAAAAACACAAAAAATATTTTCTAAAACCTTTAAAGAAATAAAAAAGAATGCACATTAGGGTATTTTCAAGTTTTTGTATTTATTTTATGTATTTAGTATCTATATTATTAATATTATCTACATATCTTATATATACTCGAATTATATCTTATTAAAAAGAAAAAGAAAATAAAAATAGAAAATATAAAAAGAAATATAAAAATTATAAAAGTAAAAACATAAAAATTTATAAAACAAAAAATTCAAAAAAAAATAATTAAGTAAAAAACCTACTAAAAATAGCAAACCTTCATAAAAATCGAAAAACATTTATTTCTGTTTGCTAATTTTTGATGTCTATCCCACATTCTCCATGTGTTCGACACTTTAGATTACTTGCACTATACACATATTTTTTAGAGTTATAATAAAATTTAACTACACACTCTATTTACATTGCTTTATTTTATTGTGAGTTAATTGTTGAATTATCTAGGGTTTCGTGAGCGGTTGCCCTAGTGACACTGTGTCCTTTCTTAGTGAGGATACTTTAGACCCTCGTAGAATACTTGTCATCAAATGGCGTTGTTGCCAGGAGCAACGTGTAGGATAGATCTTCGGTGTTGATTTTCCTTCACCATTTTTACTTCATTATCTCTCTTGTTTAATCTCTTTTCATTTGATATAATTATTTCATTGTGCTAATACATTCTCTTATATTTTTCTTGCGAGGGACCTTGAGGAAATGGCGACCGCTTAGGTAGTTGGAGCACCTGAGCTGCAAGGAGAGTATCTCTTCCTTTTGTGAGCTACTTGGAGAGAGCAAGAGAGAGAGAGAAGAGGAACTTTAGCATAGTGCATTTCTTTTTATTTTTGTGTGAGAATGTTATTTTATTTTTGAACAATTAATTTGTAATAATACGGGTGGACTTGGACTTGAACATTCATGCCCAATTTCCAAGTGTTTCTTCACTTGGGGCTCACAGGATTTTCTCATGATTTTATGGTCTTTATTTTCTTTGTTTTCTACATTTTTGAGTTTTCCACGTTATTTTTATTTATTTTGATGAATGAGCCCTTAGTTTTGTAGGATTTCATGCTCGAAAATCCGAGGCCAAATACTTAATATACTGCATGTATATATATAGATTATACATTTGGATTTATATCATAAATTAATTGTTAAATACTTGGACGTGAAATCACATGCCGTGAGAGGTCTCCATATAGCGGTTGTAGGACCTACTATGATGGGCACCGAGGAGCCTCCAAGATCGGACCCTTAGGTTTCTCTTGTAATATTTAGCATTTGGTTTTTCATGTTAACAGAAATTCCTATCTTGGGTGATTTCTTTGTTTGCATATCTCAATATAGATTAGGTTTAATTCTCTACCTTCCGTCATGCATGGAGAGCGTTGGGTAGCACTATAAGCCCTCTATCTGAGCATTCATCATTTAGGCACTAAGGTGCAATTTCCATCATCGTGTTGCCTTGAATCGCTTTGTCATTCTCTCCTTCTGATTTTGAGCTCCTAGGGCAAAAAGAAAATGCAAAAAAAATCGTTACGAGTTTTGCATTGAAAATACTAAAAAAATTAAAAAATTAAAACAAAGGGTCTGCTAAATCCAACTTTGACCTAAATAAAAATCATAATGAAGGTCATCGTTTGGGGTTCATAAAGCCCACATTGTATTTAGGTACACTCCATACTGAGCTATGTACGACCATTAAGGAATAGAGCCAAAAAACCCGATCTGTGGCTACTTCAACTACCATTTGTGACCGGTGAAGTATTGACGCTTATATCGTATGTGATCGAGTATGGACTTATCGAGATAGTGTTCCCACTATGTGTGGAGACTTAGGCTTGGTCAATAGTACGGATCTTAGGACACGCCCCCACGGGTGTGTCTGTATCATCGGTTTGTACCCGAGTACCTCGCTTGTGAGGGAAGTAGTGGTTTTACCGATCAGCTTCCTCTTTCTTTTCTTTGGTTGTGTAAACATCTAGGACTAGTATTGAGGACATTAAAAAGTGCATATCACATGATACAAAGGAGTTGGAACAAGTACTGGGATTCTATCCTAGAAGTACATGCTCTTCTCTAGGGCTAGCCATTAAGGGCTCATAATAATATTTTTTGCCAGAATCACAACTGTAAAACTGAAAAAAATAAAAATGTCTAAAATCTTACGGCTTCACATGTGTTGAGTTAGTGAACCCAATTTTAATTTGGTGTTTGTTTGGTTAGATTAAGTCCAAAGATTACAGTCGCGCGCACTTGCGCATTTTTGTCATTTATCTTTTTCATTTCCTCTTTGACCCTCGCTCATCGTGAGCCATCTACCATTTTACAATCCATTTGTTTCTCGTTCATCACCGTATCCGTCTTCCAAATCGATCTTCTTTTCCCTTCGAGATGACGACTCCAGTATGACTTAGTCGGACTCCACCGACACCCACATTTACTCCTCAAGTTTGGCATCTCCAAAAATTGAAATGATTTCCAAGTGCATGGTTTAGATTCCATGAACCACCTTTAGGGCTCCCCACTTCTTCTTCCTCAAACATATTGGGAAATCTCTCTTCTCAAGTTCTATCCCTTTTGTATGGTGATTGACTTTACTCCATACTCCTTTCCATCCTTAATAAGATTCATGATTGACCAAAATTGTGAATTATTCTTTCCACCTAAGCATGCATGCAGACTAATCGGGATTTCTTTCCCATTGTAGATCTTGACCTCGATCTAGATCCCATTCCATTACAATCAGAATCAAAGATGGCTCCGACAGGTAGAGGAAAGGTCGCAACAACTGAATAAAGCGTTAAACACAAAGGATGACACTGACCCTAGTCAGAATGAAGCGAACAATCTTCTCTTGGCCTCCACCAGGCCATTCAACAGTAATTAACTAACCAAGCTCTGTCTCACGTCACCTTTCAAGATATGTTCAATGATTTGAGGAGGAGATTAGAAGAGAGGAATACATATCGAGGAGGAGGTGTTGATATCTATGATGATGAGGAGGATAATCACTCTTTAGATGGACCTCATGGAGGCAAGGGCAAAGCAAGGTGAGGCAAACCCAAGCCAACCCTCATGTTGTCATACAACCTTGGGTCGACTACACCAATGAGCATATCCATATCCAATCGGTCAATGGATATTTTGAGCTGAAGTCTCTTCTCCTATGGCTCCTCGCCATCTTCCCCGAGAATTCCAATGAGGAGTCGCACATCCATCTACAACAGTTCGATCATATCTACAGCATAACGCACTACCCCAACATCCCGTTGAGAGTAGTTAAGATGACAACCTTCCCCTTCAGCCTCCAAGGCTAGGACCTCTACTGGATCAACCATCTGGCAAAGGTGGTGACAACCTTGGAGGATTTGAAGTCATTTTCTTGCACAAGTACTATCCTCTCAGTCATCTCAATCTCATGCAGTCGAAGATTGCTAAAATCTCTCAGGGACATCAATAATCCTTCTGTGAGATATGGGAGAGGTTTATCGACCTGATTGAGAAGTGCCCCCACCATGACATCCGGAGGACTAGCTTGGTCCAACACTTCTTTGGGTGTTTGACAGAGTCTAGTCAATGCATGGTTGATGCTGCCTGCAAAGGATCCCATTTCAACATGGATGAGGACGCAATATGGAAGATCTTTGAGAAGATGACCGAAGGAGAGGCCGTGTTATCCTCAACTCGTTCCTACCAGATTCAACCGCCACCACATGTCCTCCTCTAGAATGTAAAATGGCAGATATACTTGAATTCAACATGTGTGAATACTCCAACTTGACCATCACTAGGAACCAACTGTCGAAGATTGATATCATTGAGAAGAGGTCGAGGGACATAGGGAAGTTCGTCGGGATCAAGCAAAGAATGATGGGCTTGGATAAGCTCGATATTATCACTAAGCAGTTGAAGCTGCTGGTGAACTCCATTAGTGCCTGCAACGTAGTGACTACCGCATCTGAGCATCCAGCTGAGAAGAAGGAGCAAACACAGACACAATTGCCTTAGCCGAGTCATAATCAACTCTGGTCCAACACATTTACAATGTGCAGGCCCCGTAGCATCCACCGCCACAGTCATAGACACAAATTGTTGTCTACCAACCGCCTGAATTCCAGCCTCAATATCTCGAGCCTTATTCTCAATCTCCCCCGCTCATTCAATAGGTAAATGACATTTGGAACAACGATCATCAAACGACATATCCTCTGGGACAACCCCAAGGTTAGCTCAATTCCAGCCAACCATACCATCAACAACAGGGAGGGTTGAATTTCCAACCCATCCTGGCCCATCACCAAAAACCTTCGTAGCATGGTTACAACCAAAGGTAGAACAATTCTAAGTAGTAGTTCAGATAACGCAATCAGCGGTACCGGCAACTAGCTACTCAATATCATCACCAATATTCCTCTCAGAAGTACCAATAATACCCTTGTCTTCCTCCTCCTCCTCCTCAATACTCACACGGTTACCAGCAACAGCCTCCCTCCTACAATCAGAATCAAGGGTCTCATAGGGCCGAATCTTCTGAGGTTGCCCAAGTTAACCCGTCCCTGGATTGTCTAGCCTAGCTTGTGAAGAACAAAATTGCACCTGAGGTCATACTAACTTGTGATCTAAAGGAAGATAATATGTACTTTGCTACAAATAGAGATGTGCATTGATGATGTTTCAGTAAAAGGACATGATTTCTGCATGTATGCTTTCCCCTATATCCGGAAACATACGAGTCCCCTCAAGATTTCCTCTTTGATGCATGCAAACACCATTTAAAATCTTCGTAAATGGTCAAACAACAATCAAAATCTGCTTGTTTGAGGCCTTGGGTTTATATTGCATATGATTTTCCATACTCCATTTTTGTAAGTCTTATTGTAAATCGCTTTTTGACTTATAAGTTCTACCCAACCAATAACTTAACCCAGAATCATCGGTGGAATTAGATTACACTTCTGCAATGGCTACATCTTCTGCTTCTGCATTTTCGTCATCAAACACATGGGGTAAGTCCTCCAACATTTGTTCGTCAGCATCCTCATTATTAGCACAATAAGAGATCCCCGTTTCTTCGTGCACGATGTTTCATGCAACTGATGATTTTCTGCGATGTTTTTGATGCCTGGAGCATAGATTTTATGGGTTCCTTTCCCAATAGGCATGGACATGAGTACATATTGTTGGCAGTTGATTATTTATCAAGGTGGGTGGCCGAGTCACATACAACAAGACTGTTTGTAAGATTTTGAAGGATCATATAATTGCCAGGTTTGGTGTTCCAAAGGTTTTGATTTTTGATGGGGGTAGCCACTTTATGAATAGAGAAGTCAGATCATTAGCTAGGGATTACTGATTTGAGCATTGAATAACTAGCCCATACCACCCACAGCCTAATGCCATGGCAAAGGTTTCTAACAGGGAGGTAAAGAGTATCCTTGATAAGTAGGTCCCTCCCGATAGGAAGAATTGGTCCCAGCTACTGGAACAACTACTGATTCTTTTGGTAATTATATGTGCATGCCATTATACAACATGAAATTTGAGATTCAAATTGAAAGAGAGACATCATTACTAAAGTTGCCAAATAGATGCTTATCAAATAAGTGGTTTTGGTGAGGATTAGTGTTTTTGATAAGGGACAATGATCGTTATTGATGCGGCTAAAGATCAGATTGTGGTTTTTAAGTGAAAGTGTTGTCGGTGTAGAAAACCGCAATGAGATCCTAGTCGATCAAACAAAGATCGGTTTTTAGAAAAAAAAAACCTTACACTATTTATTTATCCAGGTAAGTGTGCCTGGGTCGAACACGAGGATGTAGAATAGGGTATTTTGATTTTTTATGTGAAAATATATTTTTGTGATTATTTTATCTCTTCTTAAAGCGATCGAGGAAAAGCAATATTTTTATAGAATTTTAATTTTTAAATTTTTATTTGATTTTATATTTTTCCGATTTTTATTTATTTTCAAAGTGATATTTTTCAAACAATTTACATACAGTATAATATGTGAAGAATATGTGAATTGTAGATGATATTATATAGTAGGTAAAATGGATGAGCAACGGGATCGAAGAAGACTCAAAATCAAATCAAAATGGAGTCAATTTACGACAAATCAAATACGATAAAATACGTTTAAAATACACAACAATCACTGAAAAAACTTTGCAAGGGTAGTTGTGTAAATAACCTAAGAAAACTACGAAAAATGAGGTCAAAAATGCGTCCAAAGTCACTTTACAACACAGGGGTAAAAATGTAAGAAGAAGATGTAAAAGTTCTAGAGTTTGGTCCTCTGGAAGGGACAAATTATAACAAAAATATGAAAGTTTATATTTAGGTTCCCTCGCAGGGACCTAAATGTAAATTTTGGAAAGCTTTGGAGCGGTCTGGAAATCTGGAGTCTTGAGGGCTTTTTATGCAAAATTTCTACCGCTTCGTCTTCAACAGACACGATTAGATGCGACGGACGAATCTGAAGCATCCACTCGAGGACACGTGTCGCAAGGCTGTAGCACGGTCGTTCTTGGTTGTTCTTCAGGTGGTTGCGCGGTTGACGAAGATGGTCCCTTCCTCGATTTTTTGCCGACGTTTGGCGTAATACTTGGGCCGCAGGCGGGGCCAGAGGGTTAGCTCCTCTAACCCTCGAGCTCGCCCTTGGTGGACGACGGTCGGAGAAGGTTGATAGCGGCGACAAAAGGTCGAAGAAGTTGGACGGTCACGCTGCTCTTGAGGATCCTGGAGTTTGTTGCACCTTCTTTGAATAGCAATTTCATGAAGATGAAGACTCCAAATGACTCGAATTTGCTCCTGATGCAAGATGGATCTGCAAATTACAAGATCATGTGCTCGATTTGCGAGAAATCGGCCGATGGATTATAGTTTTGCAAGATCGAAAATCGTTTCCAGATTTGTTGAAACTAGGCGTAAAAACTAATGAAAAATTGATCGCGATTCAAGTTGAGTATGAAACGATTTGGATGTTGATTTTGAATGAGTGTTTAAGAGGGAAGATTAAGCGTCCTGATGACGTGCTTAATAACGCTAATGGATGCACGAATGTCAAGAAAGAAATTGGTAAGAATGGATGAGTAGATCTGGGAAAGAGAGGTGTATTTACCTCAGATGTTTTCTTCGATGGCGATCTTTGCTGGAGCTGAACGCGCGTAAGGCGGCGATGCAAGGCGGAGCAAAAGCCTTGGAACTCCTCCCCGATGAGTCTTCTCCCACGCTGGCACCTTTCACCTCTTGGGCGAGCGAAGCAAGTCGAGGAAGATAGGGTTCGACCACTGGAAGTTGAGCTTCAGGTGGATATGAGAGAGTTAGTTATAAACTGCCAACTTTAGGGGTATATATAGGGAGATTTCTTGAGCTTCAAGCTTAATCTAAGGGTTGGCGATGAAGAAGGTTTTTAGGAGAATAGATCCAAGGGATTAGATTGTCTGAAAAGGTTATAAGGTGCGCGGGGAATTGGTTGAAGAAGGCCAGTTAGAACAGATTCAGTACCGGCTTCTTGAAGAAGAAGCACGAGGTGCTGACATGTGTCAGCACCTGGTAGGCCAGATGTGTAAATAGCTTAAAATTCAATAATAAATATTAAATAACGTTATTTTAAATAGTTATAAAAACAAGAAATATAGATAATTAAATTATCTAATTTATAGAATAATTATTTTTTATAAATAATAAATATTATTCCAAATATAAATATTATATTAATAAATAAGTATAGATAAATAGGATTTGGATTTTTAATTTAATAAATAAATCATTAATATTAATTTCGTATTTTCTTAATTTTTAGGGTAATAAATAAGGGTTGTATGAATTTTTAGGGATTTTAATAAATTAGTTTACATATATTAATAAATATAGGTATAAGTTATCCAATTTATTTTTATCTATAAATTAGGTATTTGGATTTTATTAAAATAATAAATAAGCTCCAAAAATTCTGAAATAAATTAGGTGAAAACATAATACCATGAAAATAATTAGAAATTTTAAAATTAATAAAATTATAAATAGTGTGGTCTATATAAAATAAATAGTGTGGTCTATATAAAATTAATAAAATTGACTTTTCCAAACGGACTCCAAATTCAATGAGACCTCCTCTAAAAATTACAGAATATTATTTTATGAACTTTATAGATGAGTAGAGTGAAATTGCAGTTCGTATGAAGAGGTTATGATGTTCGGAAGTTGAGAATTTGACAAATTAAAAGCTGGATTTCTTAGTATATTTACAGGGTAATATTTTTAACATATTTTTATATTTTATATATATTTTTAGAAATAATTAAAAAAAGAGTTTGGTGAAAAATATATACATATGAATTAATTAAAAATCAATGAAGTTTTGTATTTATTTGATAAATAGTGAACAATCTGTGAAGTGTGTCTTAATTTATTTTTATTGTTTTCTTTCCTTATCTCCCCCTACTTATCGGTTTTGTCGATCAATCCATGCAGACTTGGTCTCGGGGGTTAGGTTATAAATATACCTTGCAGTTATATTTATATTTATAAGTCATATTCTACATATATACATGTTTACAATCTGCCTTCTTTTCTTTTCTTTATTCTTTTTTTATTGACATGATTTTGATGCTTAAAAGTGAATATTTATTCATGAATGAATTTTTTATATGAGATGGGAATTAATGTATATTTACATGTATTTGTTAAGGGTTTTAAGACAAAATACGACAGAAAAGTTAATGAATCATGGATTCATCAACCCCCTATACTTAAACTTTGCTAGTCCCATAGTAAACACTTATTTAAAAAGTTAGTGAAAAAAAAGAAAGTTAGAATGAATTTGTTTTCCTAAACCAATTCATGAGAACAGACAAAGGACAGAGCTCGATCGGGCCTGAAACAAGCATTTTGTCGGAGCCTTAACTAGGATTAAGATTTTATCCTCAACAGTCCTCAAGTCCTACAAATCCTTATTCAAGATCACTTCATCAGCTAGTTCAGACTCACTTATTCATATCGCAAACTCTATCATCCTTGAAGTCAATTTGTACAGTGTGTGAAATGATTTAGCTCTTCCTGCTTAGAGAAACGAAGAAACCGTCCATCTCGGCTATACACTTCTATGGCTTCCTCATCCAGCTACTCTTTCCTAGGGGAGGGAGGTATTCCCTTCTGAGGTCAGTTCATGCTATGTCCACAATCGAGTATAGAGAGAAAATAGAAGAATGAGAAAAGAAGTGGAGTGCGACCAATGTAGACGCATCTCCTTGTGAAGCTCAACCGGTATAGCTAAGTCTCCATTAAGATGTGCAGGCATTTTTGGTGGAAGCTTGGACCATTGAGGTCGTATTTGTATTTGGTGGCTTCTTCTTTGATTTGGCTTTGTAATTTGCTTGCACTGCATTCATCTTTTTGTGCCTCGATAGATATAGCATCTTTTTTATTCCGTCCCTTTTTTGAGGCTTAGAAAAATTGTGTCAGCGGATCCTTCCCTCATCCGAAGCGACTATCGCAACCCCAATCTCTCCCGTCTTTAGACGTCAATGCCGCAAAGACAAGGATAGAAACACACTACCAAGATGTACTGCCCTTCGCAACTTCATGCAAGTCGAGCTAAGTGTAGAGTGCATGTGTTAAAGATTGGTTCACTGGTGTAGAGTTGTACGGATGACACTAATTGGTCTACTTAAGCACATATGACTTGATTTCCCGAATATGGTCTTATGGAACCCAAAGATTTTAAGTCAAAAGACCTGAAGAGTCTAAATTCTAGATCCTAACTAGGCTCCTTACAACGAAAGTTAAAGGCCATAATCAAGCTCCATCCTTTAGACTAGACTCAATCCTTAGTTTCAGAAATCAAACATATTCTGAAAAATGCGAATGCAAATGCAACCATGTTTTTGTGAAGTATATTTTCTGAATTTTACTTATTTTTATGGATTTTAAGGCTTTTGTAATTTTTATGACTTTTAGGACTTTGTAATTTTTTATGGATTTTCTGATTTTTATAAACAAGTTTTTGTACATGAATGTTACAATGTATATTTTATTTGAGTTAAATATCTAATGTATTTTATAGATTTTATCTACAAAGGGTTTTACAAGGATTAAATGATTTTTACACATGTTTTAATAAATTGGATTTTAAATAAGTATTATACAATTTTTAAATACAAATTCTAAATACATATTTTAATTACAGATTTTAAATACAAGTTTTAGACATATTTTACTTATTTACAAGGATTTTATAAGTAATAAATAAATGTATAAAAAGATTTAAAATTAATCCTTACCCACTTTTATGGATTTTATAGATATAGAAAATGCATAAAAGTACGAGTTATGGAGAAAAGTATATATACAATATATACGCAGCCCCTATACTTAGCTTGTGCTATGTCCTCATAGCGTCAAAAGAGAAAAAGGAGGACATAACTCGTGCTAAGTAAAAGTGGGTGAAAAAGAATAGAGAGTACAAGTCAGTCAACCCCCCCCCCCCCCCCCCCGATAATTACGATCAGGTCATCGTAAGTATAACGGAAGAGCAAAAACAAGGTGACTTATTAAAAAGAATATATAATGAAGGAACAAAAGAAATAAAGAAAACGAAATCATCGAAATCACTCGGTCCCCCCTATACTTAGGATAAGGCATTCTATGTATAGAAAAGAGTGTAGCCAAAAATCGGAGACCAGTGATTTGTGAAAAAGAAAGGATATACAAAAGAATCAGAACAAAATATAAAATGTCAATCAACGAACAATCGGTCCCCCCCTATACTTAGGATCTGGTATCCTAAGCATAGAAGATGAGCAAAAATGGGAACGATTGTGGTCTACGAAGAATACACAAGTGTTGCTGATCTCCAAAAATCGAATGGCTCAAAAGTCTTTGTACAGGATGAGATAAAGTGAAAGAATGATCATGAGTCCTGTACAAAATAGATCACTTCAACCAGGGTCATACTGAATCTTCTTCTTTTTATATGCATATTGATCCTTGGCTTAAAAAGTAGAGCCTCCTCTGTAAGTGAACTCTGTACGTGGCATAGCTCTCTTTTCTGAAATATGTGTCTCTGGAGTCGGACTACAGAAGGTGTCTATATGTGTAAGCATCACACCGCCCAACTCTCTACGCTGAATAGACTGTATAATCTTTGAAATGTAATCAATTGACTCTCATACTGTAATATGTGTACTCTCAATCTGCAGCACTGAGTTGTCTACTGCAAGTGACCGCTCATCTGAATCTGATATGAAATTTGTCTATGTATGTAAACAATCATCTGAAGAACTAGGTACCAGGTGATCTACCCTATCCTTATGTAGGATATCGTGGGTATCAAAATAAACGCTCTCAAGATCAGGAAACTGTGTCTCATCTATGTACCAGCAATCTTCTGCAAGACTGGTGCCCTTTGAAGTAAATGACAATACTGATCTGGGACGGCTACATCCTCTCTCCATCTTAATGTGTATCTCTCCATTGTCTGTGCAGAATGATACTCTCCCAGCATCATAATCAAAGAGTGCTCTTGCTGTCTGCAAAAAGGGCCTCCCGGGAATGATTGGAGCAAGGTGTAACTGTATAGGGCACGTCATGTCTAGGATAGTAAAGTCCACTGTAAACTACAAGCCCTGAACGGTCACGATAATGTTCCTTAGTACACCTCTAGGTCTCTTCACAGATCGATATGCAAACTGAAGTATCGCTCGTGATTTGTAGAGAGGACCTAGCTTGAGCTTATCAAGCAAAGAAAATGGTATTAAATTGATCGAGGAACCATTATCTAAGAGAGTCCGATGGATTGTAGCATCTTCAATCTGACAAGTGACATAATGAGCTCCAGAATCTTTCTTCTTCTTGGGTACCTTGTTCCGAATCGCACACGAAGTTGCCTTGGTCAATATATGCTTCTCAACTCTTGATCTCTTTTTCCTACATGTAATTCATTTGTTCCTCAAGTGATTTTTGAGTATAGGAAAATGATCCAAGGCATCGTGAAGTGGGATCTTCAAAAAATATGATCTTTCAATAACCTTTCTGTCTCTGGAGTGACAACATTCGTTTTGTTATTTTTCTTTCCTGTTCCAAACAAAGCATCTAGAAAAGGAACAATATCTGGAATGATAACATCAGACTTTTTATTTCTTTCAAAATCAGCATGTACATCGAGAGTTTCAGAATTATGTACAAAACTCTCTAAAATAGAAGAAGACATGTTTTGTCGGGAGTATCTGCATGGTCTGACGTGATATCATTGTTTGACTGACCAGTGTCCATGTCAACTGTATCGGCATCGCTCCCTTCCCTTTGATAGTCCTCATCAATATGCTGGTTCTCCTCCTCAGCATCAGAATCTGGCTACTCATGGATTTGCTCTTGCTCCTCATCAAGTGCCCTCTCCTCTACTCCAGCAGGTGCTCGTGGTTATCTATCGCTCCTAAGACGAATAAAGTTAGATAAAAATTCAGGAGACGAGATCATACCTGTAGTGTTGTCTACCTGATCTGGATGCCTCCTCTTGTTGTTCAGATTCATCTGAGGCTGGGCAGGAAGAGTGGTCTTCGGTGCAGTTAACTCGTCCAGACGACGGTTAACTTGCTCTATCTCTGTCTTATGTGCATTTTGGAGCGTACTCAGCATGTCCATGATTTGATTTAGTGCCTGGGCCTTTGAAGACATTTCAGGTTCGGTGTGGTGGCCCTGGCTCTCTATTCTCTCCTGTCTTGGCATGTAATGCTGTGAGGTGGAAGGCTGGGAGGATCTATGTGGTGTAAAGGAAGATTGTTGCGGCTGCTAATAAAGATATGACTGTGAATGGTGAGTAGTATACTGGTAAGAATGCGGTCTCTGATAGGCATGCTGGTGAGACTACTGTTGTGTGAAGTTCTGACGGTGCTGAAAGTGTAGATGTCCATGCTGCGGTTGGCTATACTGCTGCTGCTGATGATGCGGTATACTCGATTGCTGAATCGGAGTATACCAAATCCCGTTGATCTCGAGAGTAGTTTGCGGATCCACATCCATATCTGCAGCACTGGTGATCTGACCAGGATTGGCATGAGACTGATCCTCATGCCAATCAATCTGCGGAGTCTCTGGCTCGCTCTGTACATAATGAATCTGACGGGTGGGTGGAGCGGATAAGATCCTCCATGCTGGTTGTGTGGTCGAAGAAGATTGAGCCTGCTGGTACTGAAGTTGGAGCTCTGTAACCTTCTTCATAAGATCACTCAGCTGTTGAGGCAGACATGAGAGTTTCTCTAACTCTTACAGCGGTTGTAAGTCCTGAACTTGTTTTTGAATCACATCCACCAACGTTAACTTCTCGCTATTAAAGCCCATGTTGGTGTTGGATTCGGATATTGACATGTTAGCCACCTTAAGATGCACTCGGTGATGTGGTGGTTGAGGGGCTTTCTGAAATGCCCGAGTAGAGTCGATGACTCTCGAGTTCTCAGCCATCCCTTCGAAGATGGCCCAGACTGACTCGCCATCCTTGTTCAAATAGTTGCTGCCACATGCGGCACTCACTAGCCCCTGGATGTCCGGCTGGAGTCCTCCGAAATAGTTCTGTACTAGTACCTTCATTGGTATCTCATGATGCAGGCATCTCTCCGTAAGTTCTTTGAATCTATCACATGCCTCATGGAAAGACTCATGCGGATGCTGCGTAAAATTGGATATCTGACTCCTCATCATGTTCGTCCTCCCCAAAGGAAAATACTTACACAGGAATGTGGACTTCAGATCATCCCATGTAGAAATTTGCCTTCCAGATGACTCAACTAGTAAAGCGCCTTATCGGCTAAGGCAAAGGGAAAGGATTTGAGGCGGACAGCCTCCTGCGTAATGCTTGGATAACTAGTTGTACCACAGATCATCTCGAATTGCTGCAGAAAGGTAAACGACTCTTCTGTAGCATTCCCGTAAAACTTGGGAAGCAATGAAATGAAGGACGGTATCAATTCGTATGGCCCTTGATTCGGCAGTAGTAGAATCCAATGATGGAGCATTCTCGCACCCAGGTCATACTCTTCCCATAAAGTAGCGGGAACCACTGCAGGCGGTAAATGGTTCCTGGTCCCTGCTCGCAACGCGGCTATCTCAGCCTGCAACTCGTTCTGAGTTCTAAATTGTTCTCAAATCTAGATATTCATCTGTTGGATAGTGTCGAGAATCCCTGTCGTAATATCTACGGTTGAATCTGATCTTCTGTCATGATGTTCCTCAGCTGGTGGCCTCTCGTCTGCTGGTCCTTTACCGCGAGCCATCTGCTTCAAATCTTGTGGAAAAGAAAAGCTCTCGTAAGAACTCAACGAAAATTCGACTGGAGATCTCGATGATGCATTGAGAGAAGGGTCTGCCTCAATAGTCTGGCCAGGAGGCGAGGGAGTCTGGGTCTGACTCTCCTCGAGATCAGATGGGACCATCTTAGGAAGAGAGTCGTCCCAAGCTTGTGAAGATGTACGAATGATGATGGACGGTCGAAAGCTCGCGGAGTCTAAGCAGAAAAGCTGTCGAGATGTCATCTTCGATATCAAGAGAATGATTGGGAGAGCATGATTTGTGATTCAAGTGAGAGGGAAAATGCGTAAAGCCACGATAACTCACGCCCCGCAAGCAAACACAAAGCAAACCATGTTTTCACTAGCACAACCTGATGATGACCGTAAGAGTTCGGTCTTTTATCTTGTTAGTTTTAGGGTTGTAATTAGCAAACAAGTATAATCGATTAACGTGAGCTGATGCGAGCTGATAGGTGCCTGATATTTTCCTCGAAACAGTGGCCTGAGTCTCTAGAGAAAACCACTTGCTCTTAGTCAGTATGGGAGTAAGTACGGATCATTTCCGGCTACCCGTGTTACTTGAGGACGGAGCCTTACGTAGTGTCCTCTAAACCTCCCACTCTGCTAAGTAAACACGGACCGTTTCCGGCTACCCGAGCATACCCACTGAGGAGTGGTGATTAGGTGCATAGAGTAAGTAGTATTTCGTAAGAAATACGGGTTTGTGGTTGTAACCTTACAGGTCGTCTCTCACTCGCGCACTCTGAGAAAATGTGCGGGGATTACTCTCCCAATTCAAAAGAACCTTACGTTTATTTTAGATCATATATCTTAGCAGTCCCAGATTTATTTTTGGGTTTTATATATTTTTTTGAGTTTTTCCAAACAAATGTCTACCGATTTTTTTTCTTTTTGTAAAAATCCTAAAATCATGCACCTAGGTTGTGGGTCCTAAGACTAGCTACGTAAGCGCAGTCAGATAGAATAAAAGAGAACTCCTAAACAGGCACCTATCCTCGAAAAAGCCACAGAAAAACTGTCAATGCGAGAAAACCGCGGTGGGTGCCCTGATCACTCGAATACACGGTACTCGACAAATCAGACTCTGAAAAAATGGGGGGGGGGGAAGGTACAAGTCAGGATGTCCTTAGTGGACCCCTTCTACTAGAGTTCAATACAACTTTCTCTCTCTTTCTCTCTCTTTTACAAATTACACTAATTAATTTTTTCCCTCTGTAGACAACTCGTAAAGAAAGAATCAGCCTTTGCTCTTTCAACTTACTCAGCTTCCTAAGAAGGTGGCTAATCCTACAAGCCCTGCAAAAAATAGTTAGCGGCTAAAGAAGACCGAGAAACAATTCGAGAAAAGCCGTAAGAAAAACCGTGTAAAAGCTACGAAAAACAATAAGAAGAAAGAAAATAAAATCACAAAATATGTAAAAAAAATCAAAATACACTAACGCCTCCTCAACATCGGCACCATTTTGATGAGACTAAAGATCGGATTGCGGTTTTTAAGTGAAAGTGTTGTCGCTGTAGAAAACCACAATGAGATCCTAGTTGATCAAACAAAGATCGGTTTTTAGAAAAAAAAACCTTACACTATTTATTTATCCAGGTAAGTGTGCTTGGGTCGAAATGTAAATTCTGGAAAGCTCTGGAGCGGTCTGGAAATCTGGAGTCTTCAGGGCTTTCTATGCAAAATTTCTACCGCTTCGTGTTCAATGGACACGATTAGATGCGATGGACGAATCTGGAGCGTCCACTCGGGGACACGTGTCGCAAGGCTGTAGCACAACCGTTCTTGGCTGGTCTTCAGGTGGTTGCGTGGTTGACAAAGACGGTCCCTTCCTCAATTTTTCGCCGGCGTTTAGTGTGATACTTGGGCCTCCGGCGGGGCCAGAGGGTTAGCTCCTATAATCATCGAGCTCGCATGCGGCGGACGACGGTCGAAGAAGGTTGAGAGCGGCGGCGAAAGGTCGAAGAAGTTGGACGATCATGCTGCTTTTGAGGATCTTGGAGTTAGTTGCACCTTATTTGAATAGCAATTTCATGAAGATGAAGACTCCAAATGACTCGAATTTGCTCCTGATGCAAGCTGGATCTGCAAATTACAAGATCATGTGCTCGATTTGCGAGAAATCGGCCGATGGATTATAGTTTTGCAAGATCAAAAATCATTTCCAGATTTGTTGAAACTAGGTGTAAAAACTAATGAAAAATGGATCGCGATTCAAGTTGAGTATGAAATGATTTGTATGTTGATTTTGAATGAGCGTTTAAGAGGGAAGATTAAGCGTCCTAATGACGTGCTTAATCATGCTAATGGATGCACGAATGTCGAGAAGAAATTGGTGAGAATGGATGAGTAGATCTGGGAAAGAGAGGTGTATTTACCTCTGGTGTTTGCTTCGACGACCGATCTTTGCCGGAGCTGAACACGCGCATGGCAGCGATGCAAGGAGGATCGAAAGCGTTAGAACTCCTCCCCGATGAGTCTTCTCCCACGTGGGCACCTTCGATCAGAGCTGTCACCTCCTGGGCGAGCGGAGCGAGGCGAGGAAGTTAATGTTCGGCCACTGGAAGTTGAGCTTTAGGTGGATATGAGAGAGTTAGTTATAAACCGCCAACTTTAGCGGTATACATAGGGAGATTTCTTGAGCTTTAAGCTTAATCTATGGGTTGGTGATGAAGAAGGTTGTTAGGAGAATAGATCCAAGGGATTAGATCGCCTGAAAAGGTTATAAGGTGCGCGGGGAAATTGGTTGAAGAAGGCCAGTTAGAACAGATTCAGTACCGGCTTCTTGGAGAAGAAGCACCAAGTGCTGACATGTGTCATCACATGGTAGGCCAGATGTGTAAATAACTTATAAATTCAATAATAAATATTAAATAACATTATTTTAAATAGGTATAAAAACATGAAATATAGATAATTAAATTATCTAATTTATAGAATATTTAGTTTTTATAAATAATAAATAGTACTCGAAATATAAATATTATATTAATAAATAAGTATAGATAAATAGGTTTTGGATTTTTAATTTAATAAATAAATCGTTAAATATTAATTTTGTTTTTTCTTAATTATTAGGGTAATAAACAAGGGTTGTGTGAATTTTTAGGGATTTTAATAAATTAGTTTGCATATATTAATAAATATAGGTATAAGTTATCCAGTTCATTTTTATCTATAAATTAGGGATTTGGATTTAATTAAAATAATAAATAAGATCCACAAATTTTGAAATAAATTAGGGTGAAAATATAATACCATGAAAATAATTATAAATTATAAAATTATTAAAATTATAAATAGTGTGGTCTATATAAAATAAATAGCCCAGAAACCCCGTTGTTATTCGATCTCAAAACCGACTTTTTGCAAACGGTCTTCGAATTCAATGAAACCACCTCTATTAATTAGAGAATATTATTTTATGAACTTTAAATGTGAGTAGAGTGAAATTGGAGTCTGTGTGACGAAGTTATGTTGTTCGGAAGTTGAGAATTGATAAATTAAAAGCTGGATTTCTTGGTATATATACTGGATAATATTTTAACTTATTTTTATATTTTTATATACATTTTGTAAATAATTAGAAAAAGTGTTTGGTGAAAAATATGTACATATGAATTAATTAAAAATCAATGAAGTTTTGCATTTATTTGATAAATAGTGAACAGTCTGTGAAGTGTGTCTTAATTTATTTTTATTGTTTTCTTTCCTTATCTCCCCCTACTTATGGTTTTCTCGACCAATCCATGCTGACTTGGTCTCGAGGGTTAGGTTATAAATATACTTTGCAGTTATATTTATAGTTATAAGTCATATTGTACATATATACATATTTACAATCTGCCTTCTTTTCTTTTCTTTATTCTTTTGGGGGTATCGGCCACTGAATCAGGGATCTCCATATCCAACACTACGAAGTCCACGGGGAATTTCAGGCCCTAAATCGTGACGATAACGTCTCGCAACAACCCCTTCGGCCTCTTGACAGATCGATCAGCAAACTGAAGGACTGTCCTGCTCTGTCTAAGAGTGCCCAACTCGAAGCGGTCGAGAAGGACTGCCGGAAGGAGGTTGATCGACGATCTGCTATCCAATAGAGTACGGTCGAACCTCTGCTCACTAATCTGACATCTGACATACGGGGCTCCTGAATCTGGCCTCTTGGCCGGCAGACGGTTCTGGATCGCGAAACACGTGGCTTTCGTCAGCACATGTATCTCTAAATGATCGTTCCTCCTCCTCCTTTTGACTGTGGTCCTATCTCTCAAAGATCGCTGAAGAAGGGGGATGTGCTGCAAAGCCTCCTGAAGGGTCAGCTGTATGTGAAATCTCTCGATCATGCTCTGGCTGAACTCCTCCTGCAATCTCTTTTTTGGTTCTTTTTCTCTTTTCTTCCCCTTCCCCATATGAAGGGCTCTAGGGAAGGGGATCACAAGGTCCATCGCAGATGAAAGACTAGGAAGAGGTCTAGACGGCTCGACGGCCGGATCCGCACATACATCAATCACCACAGTGGGACCAGAAGAAACTAAACCTTTTCCTTTATTCAAAATAGTGTTCTGAGATACATCAGTATGAGGAAAAACAACATCTCTATCTATATGAACACCGGTGGCCTCAGTACCAACACGGGCTGGATCTACTGCTGGACGCCTCGCGGCCTCAGTATCGCGGGCTGGCTCGGCTATTCTGGTGGCGTCAGCACCACCTCCTCGAACTGGTGAAGCGGCGGCCTCAGTACCGCCGGTGGAATCAGCATCCTTGGTGGCAACAGTACCACCGTCATCATCGTGTGCGGCCTCAGTATCGCTCTCCTCCTCCTCATCTGGCGCCCTGGGTGGATCCTCGTGCCGTCGCTCAGATGAGGCGTCGCCTGCTGGTGCTCTACCGCTCCTAAGTGTAACAAAATCAGCATCAAATAGATCCGAAGACATATCATCAAATGGATCATTAGGAGTGGCATGCTCAGTGGAAACTACCTGCTCAGATTTCCTCTTCAGGCTGTTCGGATTCGGCTCTATCTGTGCAGGGATGGCGACCTTCCCTCTCATCAAGTCCCGCATCTCCTGGCGGAACTCGTCCATCTCCCGTCTAAAGGTAGCCTGCTCGTCCGTGAGGAGGCGGGCTATGTCATCCAAGGCGGGGCTCTCATGGGAGCCCGACGGGTAGCCTCTCTAGTAATGAGGCTGCTGGTGCTGCTGCTGGTGCTGCTGAGAGGGGTAGGAGGTAGGATGTTGCTGGTGTGGTGGGTGAGCCTGCTTCTCACGTCTCCAAGGCTGTCCCTGTTGCTGATAGGGACGAGGACCGAAGGACGACTGCTGGTGTGACTGATAGGCTGGGGGCTGCTGCTGCGGCTGGTGATCCCTCTGCTGGACATACTGCCCTCCCTGACCGGATGACTGCTGCTGGGGCTGGGTACCTCCACTCCCCCACCTGAATCCGGGATGGTCTCATCGGATCCCAGGCTAGGGGCGGTCATACCAAATCCCGTTGACATCCATCAACGACTCTGCATCGTATGGGGCTGGCGGGAGTACTGTCAGAGGCTGATCCGGCTGGTATACCACCATCTGCAAGTCTGGAGATGGTGGTATCTGGTAGGTGGGCTGCTGCTGTTGGTACGGCTCCGCCTGTACAAGGTGAACCTGTCTAGGCTGCTGAAAGGAGCTGGAGCATTGGGACGAGCTGCTGCTGCCGCCGGTATCGTCTCGCGACTGAAGACGAGGATGGGAAGCCGTCTGTGCCTCCTGAAGACACATGAGCTGGGTCTTCATGTCGCTCAGAGTCTGTGCCATCTGTTCCATCTACGTGATTCCCTAGCACTGCTTCTTCTCGATCAGCTCCATCCGGTCCAACTTCTCACTGATGATACCCATATCCGCAGCGGACGACTCTGCCTGTACTGCTGCAACTGCGGATGAACTGGATGGATCGGCATCGACCCGTGCTATCCTCTGGTACTGCACGGGTCCTGGCTTCTGTTGGGGTCTCCCCTGAGTGTACAACCGGGTCTGGGACATCACCATATAGTTCTCGGCCATCTCCTCGAAGATGGCCCAGACCTGGTCGTGATCCTTGGCGAAATATGACCCGCCACAAGAAGCATTCACCAAGCCCTGGAGCTCTGGTGTCAACCCGCTGAAGAAGCTCTGCACAAGGTTTGGCTTCGTGATATCATGGTGTGGGCATCAGTCTGTGAGCTCTCAGAACCTCTCCCATGCCTCATGGAATTGCTCGTTGGGGAGCATGGAGAAGTTGCTGATCAGGGCCCTCGCTGCATTTGTCCGCCCGAGTGGATAGTACTTGTTCAAGTACTCAGTGCGGAGCTGCTCCCAGGTGTAGACGAACTTCCCCAAATGCTTCAGCCAGGTGGCTGCTCTGTCTGCTAGGGAAAAGGGGAAGGCAATCATCCGAATCGTATCCTGGTCCACATGGCGGTCGTGGACAGTACTGCAGATCATCAAAAACTCCTGGAGGTGGAGATGGGGCTCCTCGGTGGCAAGTCCGTGAAAACGGGGAAGCATCTGCAGGGTGTTCGGGGGGAACTTGAAGTCCCCCACTATAGCAGGCACCACCACCCAATGATGCATCAGTGTAGATCCGGGGTTGTGCAACTCCCGCATCGATCTCGGTGGTCCTCCTGCAGCGGCGGCTGCCGCTGCGGCGACGGCTGGTGCTGCTGCTGCGGCTGCTGCAGCTCGTGCCTCTGCATCTGGTCCGTCCTCAGGCTAGCTCTGATCTCTCTCTGCTCTGAGTCGCTCCAACTCTCTCCTCAACTTAATCATAAACGCTCCCTGATCCCTCAGCTGCTGCTGCACGGTCTCTAACGAGGCGATCAGAGTGGAGTTGATCGCTCCCTGGTCCATCACAATGTGCTCGGTCCTGGAGCGGTCCTCTGAACTACCGGCCATGACGTCTTCAAAATCAAATGAGCCATACTCAGGTGCTGTCAAATCTGCTATTCTCTCCTCTGGCTCATATCTCTCAGAACCAAAAGAAAGGGGGTCGAGGGGGAACAGGGCGGAATCATATTCGGGCTCGGAGAACTGGTCTTGGCTCTCGCGGGCCGACCTAGATGATTGGGCAGACGTGCCCGAAAGCGGTGCAGCCAGAGGCTGCCTAAGAGAGCGTCTACCCCTCATCGTGATCTGGTCGAGTAGTGCGGATGAGATCTGGAAAAACTATGATCAGAATGCAAACCCCCTGTTCACCAACACAACGCGAGCTGAAGACTGTAAAAGCTCGGTCAAATTATCTTGTCAATTTTTATTAGGTGAACACACAAGATATCAGAGCGCTTACGTCACCTGTTAGGATACCCGATACTACTCCAACCGACTGGCCCGCACGGAAGAGTCGGTAGTCAGCTGGAAATAGCACCGGAGGGCTCTACCTAGGGTGTGGGTCACTCTCTCGCGCAATCAAACCAAACATGGAGGGGGTTGCTCTCCCCAAAACAAATTTTTAAGGTGAGCGTCTTTTAGGGTCAATAGTTTTAGCCAGTCCCAATTTTATGGTTTTTCTTTTTAATGTCTTTCAAATAAAAACAAACGCCTAACGAATTTTTCGGTTCTCCTGATTATTTAGTCCAAAATAGGGGGAGAAGACGAAAAAGCCGATGCACGATAAATCAATGATGCATGCAAAGTCGGAAAGGCGTACCTGTCTCCAGCACTCTACATGCAATATGATCTGCGCATAAATGTAAAGACAGAAAGTAAACTACCTAAATGATGCAGCGATGAAAACCGAGTCCTAGATCAGTAATTCTACTCGCAGAACCGTCTAACTGGTCACCGTCCTACAGGCCAAAGGTCCGGTCTTGGTCTACCCCTCCTCTGCCCGACAAATCGGGGGTAGGTGAAAGCGCTTTGTGGGGTAGACTACGGCACGTAGGCCACAGAGGAAAATGAGTCAGTTATTTTTATTAATTGATTATTAGTAGGTCCAATTAAGCGTACTATAGGAGCAGGCAGATAATTAAGTGTGGGGACCCTACTAATTACGGCACAAGCAAGTATAAATTCCTAAATCTAAGGGCTCGATCAAAAACCGCGTAAACACCGAAAAAGGCAGCTAAAAAGAAAAGAAAAGAAAACCGCGAAAAAGCCACGAAAAACTCCTAAGGGTCCCCCGAGCACACCGGTGCTCGGCGAAATAGACCCGCTAAGTCCAAGAGTCCACAAGTCCAGTCTCTGAGTACCTGTATTATTACAATAATCAAATAAAATCTAATCTACACCTCACCTACTCAACTCTCTCTCTCTCGCTCTCTCCTGCGGCTTCGTACAGAAGGGAGCCGCCTCCAAGTCCTGCGGTTGCGTCGGCTCCTCGAAAGTTGCCTCCGCGGTCCTCGGGCCCTCGCAAGAAACAGAAACAAGTGGTCAGACCAAAATAATCAAATAATAATAACAGAAAAATAAATAGAAATAAAAATGGGGGTATATATGCAAAAATGCAAAATAAAATAAACACTCAAAATAAAACAAAAATAAAACAAAAGAAAAGAAAATAAAAACAAAATAAAACAAAAATAAAATCTAGACAAAAGCCGCGAAAACAAAAACGAAAAATAAAATAAAAACTACTAAGCCGTGCTCCCCGGCAACGGCGCCATTCTGATGGGTGCAAAAATGACCACTCGGATAAAGGTGCTAAGCGGTCGTTGCGACCCGAGCAATCAATTGCGAACCATCAAGATAAATGAACCACTAAGATAGATAAAATCAATCAAAAATGCGAAAGCGGTCCTGCTATTATTTTAACCTGGTATAGCGACCAGGGTCGAACTCAAGGAGCACGGGTTGGCCTCTCGGCTTACGAAGTAGTCAAAAAGAGAAATAAAGTAAAAGAAGCAAATATTTTGGGTGGTTTTTAATTATTTAATAATTTTTTGGATTTTTAATATGATAAGAAAATAAAAACAAGTAAATAAACACATACTTCAACGATTTATTAAAAGCACTAAAAATCAACCAAAAATTCAAACAAAAATATTTTTATGTGTTTTATAATTTTTAGTGTTTTTGGTTAATTTTTGAGAATTTTCTGATGTTTATTTAATTTTCTAAAAATCAAAAAGTAGCTAAAACAGTAGGTACTGTCCAGCCGAGCTAAAATAGCCTAGATAAAATATCTAAAGGCCCCAAACTAGCTAGGAGGTAATTTTCCTGTAAAGAAAACAAAATAAGGAAAATTTAGGCACCAATTGTATTGTTTTTGGATTTTTAATTAACTTACTAGAATTTTTATAAGATTTTGAGTGTTTTTTAATTTTTAGTGGTTTTCAGTAATGAAAAAAGCCAAAATTGGCTAGAAAATAAAACACAACAAAACAAATAGTAGACAATTTTTTTGTAACTTTTAGACGCTATTTAATATTTTTTTATGATTTTTAAAGTTAGATAGTGAAGAAAATAGAGGTTTTTGAATTTTTAAAAATATCAAATGAAAACAAAAATGTCCTCAAAAATCCTCGAAAATTTTACACCATGGCAGGAGCCATGTGTCCAATTTTCGTTGGATTTGGAGGTAATTTGCTATTTTATTCAAAAATAAAGAAGGGGCATAGTGCACAGGGACTAAAGTGCAAATACCCAAGAGTCTGGGGGGTCTGGTGCAATTAACCCAGCGAAACACGTGCTACGCGCGTGTTTGGGGCACTCAGGGACCCATCTGTAAGAAAAATAAGTTCCAAGGGCTTATTAGTAACAGGTACCAAAAGTCCAGGGACCTATTCGCAAAATACCCAAAAAATTCACGCACATGTTCAAATGTATCACGCACAGGGGTATAAATGCAAATAGTTAAAAACATTCATTCAATTGATAACAACCAGAACTACAGGGTAGATAATGCAAAAAGCCCAAAAGATCATGTGTCGATGCACGTGTCAGACCACACACAGGGGCATATCAGTCAATACATGCAAGCACAAGGGTCTCTTTGCAAATATTCCCAAAACTAAACAACTAAACGAACTAATTACAGGACTAAATGCTAAATGAAATAAACTGAAGGGCCTAAGGGTAGTTTACCCTTTATTAATGAAGCGGGTGGATGGAGGCCACGTGGATCATCTGACGGTGGCGAACGACGGGCGCTCCAGATCTCTCCTCCTCAGATCGAACGGTGACGGTTGCTCCTGCGATGGACGGCCATGATGAAGACTGGAGCTGGAGGGACGATCGAACGGTGGCTGAAGGTCGAGGAAGAACAGGTGGCCGGCGAACTTCGTCGGCCCAGTGCGAGCGCTCCTGACCTCCTCGCGGGGTGCTGATGATCGGAACAGATCGGGCGTGGGCCTCCGCGACGGATGGGGGTCTCCGATGACCCAGCCGAGCTCCGAGGAGCTCGGGCGAGGTCAACGGAGCTGTGCCTCCTGGCTGAATGTCGAAGGACCTCAGATGGCCTTCGTTCGACCTGCAAAGCAATCCAGAAGGCTCGCGGGTCGAGGGCAAACTGCCTCGACCCGGTTAGGTGGAGTGGCGGTGGACAATGGGTCGCCGCGGACGAGCTCCGTCGAAGTGGGGACGGTGGAGCTCGAGCCCCAGCTCCTGTGCGAGCTGAGTTGGATGGGGATGTGGAGAAGGTGCGCGGGAAGACGGCGAAGGCTATGGCGATGCCCGATGATCGAATGGTGGTCGGAATCGATAGGAATCGACGAAATGCGACGGAGCGACGATTTGGGCGTAATCGAAAATCAAAGAAAAAGGGAGGTCTAAGGGACTACCTGGGTGGAGGAGTAGACTGTGGGTGAGCTAAGGAAGCTCTGGGTCATTGCCTCGAGGAGCGTCTCCCTCCGAGACTCGGTGCTCCTGCTGGTGGAGGAGCAACGGCGGCGAAGCTCGCCGGATCAGTGGACACGCCTCCTCTCCTCGCTTCAACAGCGCCAAACGCGAGCTGTCACTCTCACGAATACGCTGGATCTCACAGGGGTGGATTCGAATGGCCAAAGATAGAGAAGGAAGGTGGAGGAGCTGGGACTATATACTCCTAGGGGTCCGGCTATCGGGAGGTCGGGCGAGTAGCTCAGTGCGCGGATCCCCAAAATCCAACCCGGGCGTGGATCAGGGATGATCAAGCTCGGATTAGAGCCTGGGGTTAACGGATTTAGGAGTCGGATCAAGTGTGCAAAATGGCGAGAAATCGGGTTGCGGGCACGGATCCGAGACGGGGTGGTCCTGGGGGGGGAGTTGACCGGGCGGTCAACACTTCCCAGGACCAATAAGAAAGGGCCACGTGGCTGGATTTTGCAATTAAAAATAAAGGTAGCAAATGGCAGATTTAACAAAAAGTTAAAACATGAAATCTTTTTATTTTATTTTTTTCTATTTTTTAATGATTTTTAATAATTTTTTCGAAATAAAAATAAGGTATATACATAATATGTAATATATAGGTATATGTACACTATATAGGGTTTTTAATTTTGATTTTTAATATGTTATTTTTATACAATTTTATTCCCATTTTATATTTTATTTATTTATATTATAAAATAAGGAATAAAAAGGTATTTTTATTTTATTTTAATTATTTATATACATAGGTAAAACAAATACATTTATATACATGGTATATTTACAATATATTTTTGTGTTTTTAATTTTGTTATTTTTATTTTGTTTTTGTTTTAATTGTTTTTATTTAATTTATTTACACTATATAATATAGGATATGTACAAAAATTTTAGAAATTAATTTTATTTATTTATAAGAATAAATAAGGATGATGGCGGTTCTATGTATAATGTGATCATGTACAAGTTGTGTTTTTGTTTTCTTTTTAATTTTTAAATTTTTGTTTTCGTTTTATATTTATAAATATATACAAATATTTACAAGCCTACTTAAGTCTATTTTTGTGAGGAAAATATTTTATTATATACATAGGTATTTACACACACATGAGCCCCTATCTCCCTCTACTTTGGCTTTTATGCGGTCAGACCCGATGTTGAGCCCTCCCTTGGGTTAGGTTGCTCAATATTTATTCTAAATATTTTCCTCTTTTTCTTTTTAATCTTTATTCTTATATTTTTGCACAAAAACATGCTAATTATAACTTTTTACACAATGCATGCTTTTGGTAATTATTTGTATTTACACATATCTACATGCATTTGCAAAGGTTTTTGTAGCTAAAATATAAGAATACAGAGTGATGAATTAGTATTCATCATCAGTCAAGACAAGCATCGAACCCGTCGCCATAGACCGAGAAGTCATCCATGAAGACCTCTAAACAGCCACCCACCATGTCCGAGAATATGGACAACATGCATCTTTGGAATGTCGCAGGAGCGTTACATAGAACAAAGGGCATACGTCTGAAAGCATACGTCCCAAACGGACAGGTGAATGTTGTTTTCTTTCAAGAACCTCCATTAGACGAGATTCTTGCTCTTCAGTCAAACCTGCTGGGATAATGACTGGGTGCATATCGGGCTCACCCGCAAGGAATCTATACTTCAATGACTGCGGCAGAGGCCTCAATTCTGGACAACTGGGAGGTGGCATATCTGGCTTCTGATATGTCTGTGTGAAGGCGACCAGGTCTGCATGGGAGAACTCTCACTATGCATTAATCTCTGACGAAGGGCGGCCTGTTGAATCATTAATAAGCTGCACTGGCTCGCACTCTGTCATGGCTGTTTGCTCAGAAGGAGTCAGACAAGGCAAATAGTCATCAAAATCATCCCATTCAATGTCTGAATCCGAGGGATCAGAAGAAGATGAGCAAGAATGAAAATCATCAGCACCACTCGTCTCAACACTGTCAGCCTCAGGTACATCCTTGTCCAGGGGTGTGCTCTCCCGGCTCTTGACTGCCATAAGCTTTAGATATAGTGAATCTGTAGGCAAGGCGAGGGTCGGTGCTACAGGATCTGTCCAATTAGATTTGTCATCTGTCATCAGAAAATCACACTCCTGGTGGATGTCTAGCTCTTCCTCGGTCATCTGCGCTGCTTCGCTAGACTGCTCTGAGCATTCAAGTTCTCTAGCTCTTGTTTCCTCGATCGTCTCTATTTGTATGGTTTCGCCCTCTACGTGAAAGCACACCTTCCCATTATCATGATCGGTCACTGCCTTGGTTGTTCCCAAGAATGGACATCCGGGTATGATGGGGGCATCGGTTACCGACTCAGGGATCTCTATGTCCAACACAACGAAGTCCACGGGGAATTTTAGGCCCTGAATGGTAACGACCACGTCTTTCAATAACCCTTTCGGCCTCTTAGTCGACCTATCAGCAAACTGAAGGACTGTCCTGCTCCTAAGAAGAGGACCAAACTCGAATCGGTTGAGTAAGGCTGCCAGAAGAAGGTTGATTGAAGAGCCGCAGTCTAACAGAGTACGATCAAACTGCTGATCTTGAATCTCGTATCTGACATAGGGAGCTCCTGCGTCTGGTCTCTTGGCTGGCAGCTTGTTCTGAATAGTGCAGCAAGTGGAATGGGTGAGCACATGGATCTGATCTCTGTGATTCCTCCTCTTCCTGCGGATGGTGGTCTTCTCTTTCAAGTTCTTCTTGAAGAGGGGGATGTGGTCGAGTGCTTCTTGTAGAGTCAGCTGAATATGGAATCTGTCTATCATCTTATTGTTGAACTCTACCTGTTTCTCTTTTTTGGGATTTTCTCGTTTGTTCCCCTTCGCTCGGCGGAGTGCCTCAGGGAAGGGGATGGTAGGGGCCTCCTCAGATGGAGGACTAGGAATGGGTCCCTATGCCTGTGAAAGAGGAGAATCCATACAATCATCACCATTCAACACATATAGATCTGTAATGTGAACAGAAACCTTTCCTTTATCCATATTTTTGTTTTTCTTTTTGTTACCACAGTCCATAGGTACAAAAGATGGTAACATTACAGAGGGAAGCTCAATAAAAGTAGATGTGGTGGCCTCAGTACCACCACCGACACCTGACTCTGCGGCATCAGAACTGCGCTCTGGCTCTACATCCAAAATGGTGGCATCAGCACCACCGTATGCATCTGGTCTCACGACGGCCTCAGCACCGTCGTCTGGATCTCCATCATTGGTGGCCTCAGCACCACCGTCTTCAACATCATCCTTAACAGCATCAGCAACGCTACTCTGTTCCTCTGGCGCTCCTGGTTCAGCTGGTGGTTGTCGCTCAAAAGAGGCGTCGCCGGCTGGCATCCTACCGCTCCTAGTAGTCACAAAATTGGCATCATACAAAGAAAGAGATATGTCACTCAAATAGTCACTAGGAGAGGTATCCTCTGTCAACTCTACATGCTCAGACTTTCTTTTCAGAATGTTCGGATTAGGTTCAATCTGAGCGGGTATGGCGGCCTTGCCTTTGATGATTTCCCTCATCTCCTGTCGGAAATCATCCATTTCTTGCTTGAAGGATGCTCACTGTTCGGAGAGCAAGGGGGCAAGATCATCGAGAGCTGGGTTCTCAAAAGAGGGGGCTTGAGAACCGGATGGGTTTCCCTGCTGGAAATAAGGTTGTTGCTGCTGCTGCTAGTACGGATAGTTCTGGGTAGGATGGGGGTAAGATTGATGAGGTTGCTGTCGCTGCCTCCACTATTGTCCCTGATAGGCGGGACGAGGACCACTCTGGTACTGCAGCTGGTGGGCATACTGTGGCTGCTGCTGCTGCTGTGGTTGACGGCTGCTCTGCTGTCCTTGAGCTAGATTCTGCTACTGGGATGAGGAGCCACCGTTGTCCCAACGGAATCCGGGGTGATCACGACGAATCCCGGGCTGAGGGTACCGGTCGTACCAAATCCCATTGACTTCCATCAATGGTTCCTGCTTGAAGGAGGGTGGAGGAAGAACTGCCAGTGGCTACTCCGGCTGATACACCACCATCTGAGTGTCCGGATATGGCGGCTGCGTTGGGTAGTACTGTAGCAGTGGAACCGGTTCTGCTTGGATGTGGTTAACCTGGCGGTATGAGGTAGAAGGTTGGTTGGAGCTGCTACTGCTGGGGTCAGCCCGTGACCTGGGGAGGCTGCTGGGAAGATGTTTGTGCCTCCTGGACGCAAAGGATCTGCGTCTTCAGGTAACTCATTGTCTTGGCGATCTGGTCCATCTGGGCCATGCCTTGCATCTGTTTCTTCTCGAGGATCTCGAGACGGTCCAGCTTCTCACTGATTATGCCCATGTTGGCTGCGGCCGATTCGGCTTGTGCTACGGCCGCCGACGAAGTGTTAGGACCGGCATCGATGCGGGCAATCCTCTGGAATGATCCTGCTCCTTGCGGGGGTTTCTGTTGTGTGTAAACACGGGCTTGGGCCATCACGGTTGAGTTCTCTACCATGCCTTCGTAGAAGGCCCAAATGTCATCTTCACCCTTCGAAAAATAGGACCCACCGCAAGAGGCGTTCACTAGCCCTTGCAGCTCCGGTGTCAGCCCACAGAATAAACTCTGAACTATGTTGAACTTGGAGATGTCATGATGTGGACACCGGTCAATGAGCTCTCTGAATCGATCCCAGGCTTCATGGAATTATTCGTTTGGGATCATGACAAAGTTGTTGATCATTGCTCTAACTGCGTTAGTCCGGCCGAGAGGGTAGTACTTCTTCAGATACGCGGTTCGGAGATCTGCCCAAGTATCGATGAATCGCCCCAAATGTTTGAGCCAGTATGCGGCTCTATTGACCAAGGAGAAAGGGAAGGCGATCATCTTGATCGTGTCCTCGGTCATCAGCCTATCATGTATGGTATTGTAGATCATTTCGAACTCTCGGAGATGGAGGTGTGGCTCTTCGGTCGGCAACCCATGGAATTTGGGTAGAAGCTGAATGGTATGGGGCCGAAGCTCGAAATCTCCGTGGATAGGCGGAAGTCTGATCCAACGGTGAGTGAGGGATGCTGCTGGATTGTGCAATTCCCTCGTGATAGTCTGTGGCGGTCTCTCGGCGTCGGGATCACCTCCTCCTGCATCAGGTCCTCCTCCTCCACCACCACCGCCACCGCCCCCAGGTCAGTTTTCTCTCATTTGTGCTATCTCTCGCATGAGATCACCCATGAAGGTTCCCTGGTCTCGGAACTCCCTCTGCATTGTCTACAGGGAGGCTAGCAAGGAATTGTTGATGGCCGCTTGATCAAATAAGAAAGGAGGGTGATCATGGTCATCTGGATGCTCTCCCTTATCCGCCATGTCTGGGTTCTCTGAAAAAGCAAAAGAACCCATCTCAGGTGCCGTCAAATGTTCCGAACTCTGCGATGCACTAAAATCTGAGACTCTTGGACTGATGGAAGGGGAATGAGAAGGGTGGTCGAGGGAACAGGGTGGATGTGAACTCAGGCTCGGAGAGCGGACTCTCCGAGGTTGTCCTAGATGAATGAGGAGGAGTGCTGGATAGCGGTGCCGATAAGGTCGGCCTAAGAGACCTCCGTCCCATCATCTTGATTATTGGGAAGAGCAAGATGAATGCAGAAGAAGAAGGAAGGAATGAGAAGCAAAATTGCGCACAATTGTGCTGTGTTTTTGATCTTGAATTAAATAGAACTAGCAATCAAACACAAATAAGGGGTGAGTTCACCAACTCAACACATGAAGCCGTGAAGGTTCAGCTTTTAGATTGTCAGGTTTTAGCTTGAATTCAGGAATTAATCTTGTAATGAGTCCTTAGAGCGCTACGCCTAAAGGAGAGAGAGTACTTCCGGAAAAGTATTCCCGTACTTGTCCCTCCTCTTGTGTAACCTGTAGCTTGCGCTTTTTTAAGGTCCTTGTAACCCTTCCCGGATCCCTACTCAACCAAAGAATAAGAGAAGAAGCCAATAGGTGAAACCGATACTTCAGATCTCGCTCGCAACGGAATCACCCGTGAGCGTGCAAGATCCTACTCGGATGCAGACGGTGAGACAGGACACACCCGTGAAGGCGTGGCTATGCTCGGTACTTCGGACAAGGTCGGTGCTCACACAATAGTGAGTCACTATGGCGACCCAGCCCTACTCGCCTACGTACGATAGTAGCGCCAATACTTCAGAAATCCAGGCGATACACAAGGCAGCCACAAGCTAGGATTTGGGCTCTAATCCTTATGAAGCACTCTGCTCACTTGGAAGGAGACCTTCCCATGCAACCTGAATACAAGTGAGGGTGTTACTCTCCCCAATCAATGAATCCAATTACCAATTTTATTTTTAGTCAAGGTTTTCTTAACAGCCCCTTTTTAATTTTTTTGTGTTATCACTTCTTTTGAGTGGATTCAAACAAGCACCTAACGGTTTTTGTATTTTCTTGATCCTACTTTGTCCAAAAACAGAGGGAGAATAGAGTCGGAAAAGCTGTGCAAGTCGGCACCAAGGTGGAAATCTCACCTTTGTGCCTAAATGATGGATGCAAAGTAAGAAGACTTATAGTGAATCCTAGCTCTCTCCATGCGGATGCAAAGCAGAAATTTATAAACCTAATCTACATGCCGGTATGCAATGCGGAAATCGTCCTAAGATAGGCAACTGCTAGCGTGAAAAACCAGAAGTCAACCATTAGTCCCCAATCATAATGTTCGGTCTAGGCTCACCCCTCCTTCTCTCGACACATCAAGTTTAGGAGAAGCGCTTGGCGGGATGAGCTCGCGGCGCGCGGATCGAAGACTAATGGCTAACTGTTAAGTCCAAAGACGATCTATGGGAACATGCAAAGGTTATTAGTGTGTTTGGACCTAATCTAATCGAACAAGCAAGCCTAGAGCTAAGGCTCAATCCACAAAAGAAATGAAAATGAAAACAAAACCGGAAAATAACAATCAGAAAACACGAAGAAAACCGCGGTGAGCCCCCGGGTGAACAAACACCCGGAAATTAGGCCCGGAAGTTCAAGTGTCCAAGTCATGTATTATTACAAATTATGAATCACTCTCTCACAAAATAAAATGCAAGCTAACTACTACTCTCTCTCTCTCCTCCTGCTCTCTCCTGTCGGCTTGGGCTTAAGAAAAGCCGGCTCCGCCTCACGTGGTTGCTTCGGATCCCCTAGGCGATCCGCCTCGCTCCGCGATCCCTCGCAAGAAGACAAGAAAAAGAGTGGACAGAAAAGATCAACAAGATATATCAAAAATGCAAGAGAGATAAAATGAAGTAATGGTAGACAAACAACATAATCAAACAAAATAATGAACTACTCGCTGTTGATACCTGGCAACAGCGCCATTTGATAATCACAAAAATCACTGAGTCTAAAGTAGTGTCATCACACAAGGCGGAGACAACCGTCGCTGTGACGACTCGCAATGAATCATGTATTTAATCAACAATTAACCTACACTAAAGATATCAAGCAATGACAAGCAATGTGAAGTTAAAATTTATTTTTAACTCTACATAAATGGTGTATAGAAAGCAAGTACGTAGAGATTTCGAACACAGGGAGCAAACATGGTAGATCAAACTAATGTGTGTGTGTGTGTGGATGTGAAGTGTTGTCTACACTAATGCAAAGCAAATATTTTTGTGGTTTTTTAATTAATTATTAATTTTTGTATTTTGATTTTTAATTTTCTGATTTTTATATTTTATATTTTATATTTTTCTATTTCCTTTTTTTCAATATTGGAATATGTATACAATGTAATAAAAGGGGTGATAAAATATTTATAAAAACATGAAAAAATAATCAAAAATTCAGAAATAAAATCTTTTTGGTCTTTTTATAATTTTTTACTATTTTTATGATTTTGGGTATTTTTCAGAATGTTTTGGTATTTTTAAATAGCAAAATAAAGGAAAATAGGGAATTAGCTACTGGCTAGGGGTAAAATGGGAATTAAAAATATCAAACAGCCACAAAATTTTTCCAAAACTATTTTTAAAATATAGAAGATAAATATAGAACCTACATGAGTTGAGTTTGCATTTTTTGAGTTTTCTATAATTTTCTAGATTTTTTTGATGTTTTTAGGTAATTTCAAATTTTTAAGGTTTTTTATTTGCAATTTTTAGTGGTTGTTTGACTGACACTAAAATAGGTTAAGATAGAAAATAGGGATTTGTTTTGGAATTTTTTAAGGTATTTTAATATTTTTTTGGCATTTTCTAAGCTAGACAGTAGGCAAAAAGCAAGTTTTGATTTTTAATAAATATGAAAATGCAATAAAATCAAAAACTAAAAATATGGCGTGAGAGTGCAAATGAACAGGAGCTAACTTGAATTTTATGGAAATTTTCAAGTTAAATTGATGCCTTAATTAAATAGATCTAGCATGCAAAAATATCAAGCCTCGTAGAGACTATTTAGCAAATAGACAAAACTCCAGGGGCTTTCAGGCAATATTTACACAAAAATTATAACTACACAAAATAATTTCTAGACCAAAAAAGTAATAGCCAAAGCCGCAAGGGCTTCTCTGTAAAAAATCCCATACCCACGTGCGCCGCACGCATGCCTGGGAGGGGCACAGATACAATAATTAAAAAATCGAGGGGCACAGTTGCAAAAATACCAGAAATTTAATACTATAATTCAAGTTCTAGGACTAATCCCTAATTATAAAAACCTACTGGGGTCGCCTGCAAAAATGCCAGGACCACGTGCGAAGCACGCGCCTGGCGGGGACTCCAGATTAATTGTCCAAACTACGGGGGCTTGAATAGCAAATATTACAAAAATCTTAAACAGCAGACGAAAGTTTAAAGAGTTTTAATTAAATACAAAAAGTGACTGGTTCAGTTACAAAATACCTAGTCCAAGTGCAATCGGATGGCTGATGTAGTCCCACTTACGCCATGTGTCGCGTGCGCGGGGCACGATGTCGCTTCGTTTGGATGGCCACGATTAGATGATGGAAGGGTGATCGACGGCTGGGACCCTCGTAAGATCCAACGGACCTGCTAAACCTGGAGCTCCTGATCAATCGGACGGCGGCGGGCGAGGCTGGAAGATCAGGGAGGAACCACGCCGGAGCGAGCTTCCCCCGTGAAGTCTGCCCCCCTCCGTCAGTCGTTGGAGCTTCAAAAAGGGTATGGGAGCTCCTGCAAGTCACCTCCAGTTCCTGGGACTCTCAAAATCGTTGGGGCCGCTTTGCAGTGCTGTTTCGAGGGCGGCGAATGTCCGAGCTTCAGGTAGCTCCGGCGGACAGCCAAAACTGAGCCCAGGTGCAATGCCGTTTTCCTGACCTGCTGATGAATCCACATTTCATCATCTTAATTCTATCATTTTGGCCTCAAAAACCCTAGCAAATGCCTGAAAATAGCATTAAATAGAGTAATTTAGCATTCATGCATATGTGTGTAAAAGTGTATAAAATATTGTTTTTAATGCCAAAATTATAGAATAAAGAAAAGAAAGGAAAAAGAATAAAATATTGTAAATATTTTATGACCCGAAACCCCAAGACCTAGGCATCTTGATGAATAGGTCGACAAGGAATAAAGTAGGGGGAGATAAGGACCAAATACCTATCTCTATTATTTCTCTCTTTATTCATTTTGGGACCTATTTCTGGTCCCACTTTTTATACATCAAATAAAGAAACTTTGTACATGGAAGTTGTAGTTATGTTTATATAGAAAAATACAAAATTTATTTCATTGAAAAATAATGTACAGATAAAAAGTTATGGTCTGAATAAAAATCCAGAATCCCAACTTCCCAGACCTGTATCTCTCAAATAAAAACTCAAAATGCAGCAAACTCACCTTTAATTGTATATTATTATATACAATTAAAGGTGAGTTTGCTGCATTTGGTTTTCTTTGAGAGCTAACGGTTGGAAAAGTTGGGATTTGGACCCACTTTTTATTACCAGACCATATTTTTATCTTTACATTATTTTTCAATGTAATAAATTTTTATAATTTTGTGAATATTATTTATAAAACTTATGTACATTAAAATAGGAAGAAAAACCCAAATAAAACTCAAAATAAAAATAAATGTAAATAAAATACACAAGTATTATACCTATGTACAAACCTATATATTACCCACTTATATTTTATTAATAATACAAAACATATCAGAAAAATAAAACAAAAATATATTTATGTGTACAAAAGTCTTTTATAATTTTATAAAATACTAAATAAAAATAATAAAATTAAAATACACAAAATAAAAATAAAAGAACAAAATATGTAAATATTATACCTATATAGGCTATAATAAGAAACATATAAAAATAAATGTCATAAAAATAACTAAAATTCATAATAAAATAATTTATAAACATTTTTTATTTTATAACCTAATTATAATAAGGTCATTTAGTATTTTTAAATCATTTTTAAAATCTTTTTCCTGGGGTTTTTTTCTGGTTGGTCCACATGGACCAACCAGAGGTCGTGGACAGTTGACCCCGGTTAACTGTCTGACCCGCCCCTGTGCCCATAGTCAGATGCATTTTTTTCTCGTCTTCTTGCCATTTTCTAGGTTTGACCTTGCACCGAATCATGTCGACGCCTTCTGAGTTTTCGCTCCTCGATTAGTGGTGAATCACGCCCAAGTGATTTCTTGGGTTGAGGACCACTGATCGAGGCGTTTGACCCTCGTTCTTCTCGCCTATCGATCACCATTCAAAAGCCACCCCCCGACTTCCATTTGGCTTTTGATCCTTCTTCCGCCATTTCCACCCTAAAACCCCTAGCCCTTCATGTTCCTGGTGACAGCAGGCATCGAATCGAGCATGGGTTTGAGTCGTTTGGCGTCGAATCGAAGAGATCCACCCCTCGCCGGAGCTCCGCCACGACTTCCAGCCCGTTGTCTCTGGTGAGCTTCTTCCCCTTCTCTTTCTATTTTCTTGTAGCTCTAGCTTAGTATAGATCCACGTAGTACCAGTTTAGGTTTTCGTTGCGTTATTCGCCGTGATTTCGTGATTTACTCCACGACAGAGCTGAGCTCCGCCTTCGCTTTCTGGTCATCCCCATCATCGACAGCTGCCAAGATCACCTCCACCTTCTTCCTCTTCGCTCCGTCATCACTCACCACCCTTCCATCCACCTCGATCTCGCCCAGATCGAGCAATCGAGCTCCCCTCTCCGCCGCTCGCCGGAGCTCCACGCCCGAGCCACCTTCCGCCTCCATCGAACCATCAGAACCCCCCTTTTTGTTCGCCTGGATTTTGTGCACCTAACCTTGCAGGTCCGAGCCCAAGAGAAGGCTCCATCGAGCCTCGAAGTCGCCAGGTGCAGCCCCCAGGTCGCCTCTGCCGTCCGAGCATGCCACGTCGTCTCAGGCTCACCTGAGATCTCCTTCAGACGCGGAGAGGGCCACGGGATCATTTTGCCCTTGATCCTAGGGCCGGAGAGGCCGTGTGTCGGCCGCAATCGCCAGCCAAACCTCGCCGGGGGAGGTGTTCTTCGTGAGCATCTCACTACCGTCGGATCGGAAGCCACCCTCCAGATGCCACAGCCGTCGTCGGATGGCCAGGTGTCCCCCGCCGTTTGATCAACCATCCAAGATCTAATCTTAGCTGCCCAGGACGAAAGGGGTATCTGCCGTCCGATGCCTGCCACGTGGATTAGTGAAGCTCCATCGGCCGCACTATCTGGAACATGGGTATTTTGCATTTTAGGCCCAAGCATTTTTGTATTTAAGTTTTAGTCCTAAAACTTTAGTTTCCAGTTTAAAAGTTTTTGTAAAATTTGCACTTAGGCCCCCGCACTTATTTTATTTGCACTTTAGTCCTCGGCTACGTCACCTCACATGACTGGGGCGTGTGACTTTTAGGTATTTTGCACTTTTGATCCTAAGTTTTATGTATTTGCAGTTATACCCCTGTGTGTAGTTAATTAAATATGTTTTTGGGATAATTTCATGTTTGCCCCGCCGTTTTTTGTTATTTGCAAAAATGCCCCTTTGAACGACAGAACACGTGTTTCGCGCGTGTCTTTTGGTGAAAATTGCACCTAAGCCCTGTATGTTTTTATAATTGTAAATATACCCCTACCAGGCTTAGGATTTTTGTGTTCTTGATCTATTTAATTCACGCATCATTTTAATTCCAAAAATTCTCAAAAATAAAACTTAAGCTCCTGTTTGTTTGTTCTTTAACGCCATATTTTTAGTTTTTAATTTTATTGCATTTTTATATTTTGTAAAAATCAAAAACATGTTATTTCAGCACTGTCTAGCTTAGAAAATACCAAAAAATATTAAAAGGCCTTAAAAATTCCAAAAATATTCCCTACTGTATCCAAAAACCACTAAAAATTTCAAAAGAAAAACCTTAAAAATTCAAAAATACTTAAAAACATCAAAAAAATATAAAAAATTGTAGAAAATCTCAAAAATTGTAAACTCAAGTTCTGTAGTCTCTCGTTTTTATTATCTTTATTTAAAAATTAGTTTGGAAAATTTTTGTGGCTGTTTGATATTTTTAATCCCATTTTACCCCCAGCCTATAGCTAAGCCACTGTTTTGCTTTATTTTGCTATTTAAAAATACCATAAACATTCTGAAAAATCCTCAAAAATCACAAAAATAGTAAATAATTCTAAAAAGACCAAAAAGATTTTATTTCTGAATTTTTAACTATTTTTGCATATTTTTATAAATATTTTATCTTATCTTTTATTTTATTGCTTACTTATTCCAATATTGAAAAAGAACAAAAAAATATAAAATATAAAATTATAAAAATTAAAAAAATCAAAATCAAAATACAAAATTAAAAAAATTAAATAATAATAATAATAATAATAATAATATATAAAATTAAAAACCCATAAAAAGAATTAGATTCGCTAAGTAGTTTATTAGACCTAGGTTTGGACTTTTATCTATACTCTGCACCTTTGTTTCCTGTGTTCGACCCCTACTTGCTTGCCACTGTACATTTTTTAGTAGGGAATAATAAATTTTAATCCTTGCTCTTGATTGATTGATTGATTGTGTGGGTTAACTGTTGACGAACGGGAAGGCTTGAGTAGTCGCATCAGCGACAGTGAGTCTGATTTGTCAGACCACTACTTAGCAGCTCTCGCAATCCATATTTTTCAAATGGCGCCGTTGCCGGGGATCATCGGCTTGTAGAGTACCTTTGTGTCTTTCATCTGCGTAGCCATTTTTTATTATTTGTTTCTTGTGCATAATTTGTTTTGAACTGTCTGACACCTCTTTTGTTTTCTTGCGAGGGACCGCTGACCAAGGAGGATCGCCTAGGGGAACTTGTGCATCCTTGGGAGGAGGAGCCGGCTATTCTACCCTAGCCGGCAGGAGAGAGCAGGAAAACTAGAGAGAGAGAGACAGTTATCTTTTTTGTATTTTTGTGAGAGAGAGTCATTTAAATTGTAATAATACAAGACTTGGACACTCGGACACTTCGGGCCTAATTTCCGAGTGTTTATTCACCCGGGGGCTCACCGCGGTTTTCTTGTATTTCTCGACTGTCATTTTCCGATTTTGATTTCTTTTTCATTTCTTTTGTGGATTGAGCCCTTAGACCTAGGTATTGCTTGATTGGTTAAATTAGGTCCAAACACCCTAACAACAATTGCATGTACCTATAGTTCGTGCTTGGACTTAGTTTGATTAAACAGCTAATTCACTCTTCTTTGATCCGCGCGCCGCGAGCTCATCCTGCCAAGCGCTTCTCCTAAACTCGATGTGTCGAGAGAAGGAGGGGTGAGCCTAGACCGGACCTTAGGATCGGAGATTGGTGGTTAGCTTGTGGTTCTTCATGCTAGCAGTTGCCTATCTTAGGATGATTTCCGCCTTGCATACCGGCATGTAGTTAGGTTTATAAATTCTGCTTTGCATCCCGCATGGAGAGAGCTAGGATTCGCTGTAAGTCTTCTTACTTTGCATCCATCATCTAGGCACAAAGGTGAGATTTCCACCTTAGTGTCGACTTGCATCAGCTTTTCCGACTCTATTCTCCCTCTGTTTTTTGACAAAGTAGGATCAAGAAAATACAAAATCATTAGGCGCTTATTTGAATCCACTCAAAAGAAGCGATAACACCAAAAAAATTAAAAAAAGGGACTGCTAAGAAAACATTGACCTAAATAAAATTGGTAATTGGACTCATTGATTGGGGAGAGCAATACCCTCACTTGTATTCAGGTTGCATGGGGAAGGTCTCCTTCCAAGTGAGTAGAGTTCTTCGTAAGGATTAGAGCCCAAAACCCAGCTTGTGGCTGCCTTGTGTATCGCCTGGATTTCCGAAGTATTGGCGCTACTATCGTACGTAGGCGAGTAGGACTTGGTTCGCCATTGGTGACTCACTATTGTGTGAGCATCGACCTTGTCCGAAGTACCGAGCAGAGGCCACGCCTTCACGGGTGTGTCTGTCTCACCGTCTGCGTCCGAGTAGGATCTTGCACGCTCACGGGTGATTCCGTTGCGAGCGAGATCCGAAATATCGGTTTCTCCTATCGGTTTCCTCCCTCTTATTCTTTGGCTGAGTAGGGATCCAGAAAGGGTTACAAGGACCATAAAAAGCGCAAGCTACAGGTTACACAGGAGGAGGACAAGTACGGGAATACTTTCACGGCTTCACGCGTTGAGTTGGTGAATCCCCTTGTGTTGTGTTTGATTACTAGTTATATTTAGGTCAAGATCAAAAATATTGTGCCTTTGCGCAAATTTTGTCCTCCATCCAGTTGACCATTGCTCATTGAGAGCCTTCTACTGTTTTACACTCCATTTGTTTCTTGTTGACCCTGTATCTTTCATCTACATCGATCTTCCTCTTGATCTCCGAGATGGCGACGAATGGGCAGTTTAGTCGAGACTCCGTCGGCACCCACATCAGGATCCATTCGCTCTCCCTCTCCAATAATTCAGGGTGATTCCCGAGAACCCGGTTCAGATCCCGTGAACCGATCTCCAGACTCCCTATCTTCTTCAATAAACCAGGATCACTCTCGTCCCGAATTCTGTCTGTTTGGATGGCAAATGATTTCACTCCATATACATCGCCATCCTTAACAGTTTTCTGTATTGACCTTGACACAGACCGTATCTCTCTATCTGGTGCTGCAATTCAGACTGATCGGGGTATTCTACCATGTGCAGACTTAGAGCCCGAGCCAGCAAATCAAGCAGAATCTGAGATGGCAGGAGGAAGAGGAAAAGGACCACAGCCCCACCTGAACCTGAAGTCAATCAGGGGGAAGGGCAGTACACCACACAGAACGAGGTTAACAGTCAGCTGTTGGCTTCCATCCAAGCCATTCAGCAACAGTTGACTAATCAAGCCCTGGCCCAGACCGCCTTCCAAGATATGTTGAACGATCTAAGGAGGAGGGCCGACGCAAGAGACGGCCGATGAGAGGATGATCCGAACTATGATCCTAATTTTCATGAAGTTAGAGATGAGTTCTCAGTGGGAGGACCCGAATTTGAAGCAGCAGAAAAGGATCCACCACAGCCGAAGCCTACACTCAAGGAAACATACAACCCAGGAGCGGGACGCATCACTGAGTGGATTCAGGTTCCACGTATGCATGCCCACTTCGAGCTAAAGCCACAATTTCTGTCGCTACTTCCCACATTCCATGGGAACACCACTGAGGAACCATATATCTTTCTCAAGAAGTTCATTCGCATCTGTTCCACTGCTCACTACCTTGGTATTCCTTTGAGGGTAGTCATGATGACCGCCTTTCCCTTCAGCCTTCAAGACAAGGCCCTATATTGGATTGACCATCTTTGGAAGGTCGTCACGACCTGGGAGGAGCTGAAGTCTGCGTTTCTCCATAAATTCTATCCTCTCAGGTGATTGAATCAGATGCGTGCCCGGATCTCCAGTTTCTGCCAGCAGCCCCACGAGACCATCCATGAAGCGTGGGAGAGATTCAAGGATCTTCAGGAGAAGTGCACCCACCATGACATTCCAAAGACCAGTCTCGTATAACACTTCTTTGGGGGGCTATCATTTAAGAGCCAAAAGCTTGTAGATGCAGCTTGCAGTGGCTCGCATTTCAACAAAGATGAGGACGTGGTATGGAACGTCTTCGAAGAAATGGCTGAAGGAGAAGCATCCCAATCCTTGTCCAGAGTATACATGAAGCCACCAGCCGCCATCAGCAAGCCAGTGAACATGGCTTCTCACGCCGAAGACAAGGATGAGAGCTCCAACCTGAGAATCATTGGGAGCCACTTGTCCTAGGTGGATATCATCGAGAAGAGGTCACAGGACCTCGAAAAATTGGCAGTCATTGAGAAGAGGACCCAGGGTCTGGAAAAGCTCGACCAAATCTACCAACAACTGGAGCAGCTCGTTCGAGCACTGAATGCAAACATGTGCAACGCTGTGTCTACCTCTGCAGAGCCGAATGCTGAGAAGAAAGAGCCTACAATGTAGCAAAACCCTCAGCCAACTCCACCGCAGCCCCAGCCAGTCCAGTACGTGTACTACGTGCAGGTCCTGAGCAGCCCCCGCAGCCCCAAACACAGATGGGTTGTATATCAACCGGAGCCCTAGCCAGCATACTCCGAGCAGTTCTCTCCACCCTGATGAACGTAAAATTCGCCTCTTTAATAAATATAAATAAGTCGTAGTACAGGAGGCGAATTTGGTTCAGCAAAACCACAGACTTTGAATGCTGTGGAGTATTTATACTTGGCAAGTGTACCAAGGTCGAACACAGGGATACGGCAGCCTAAAGTGAGTATTGAATTTCGATCCATGAAGGCATAATGTCAATTAATTTCAGTTTTAGGTCCATATGCAAATTATGATGCACTATGATATTTACAAGGAAATGCCATGATGTATGCATTTTTTATTTTGTTTTTATGCATGTCAAAATGATGCATGGGCAAATAATGCAAGAGAATATGCATGATGAATAAAATGCCAGAATTATCCTTAAAATGTGAGCAACGCAATAAAGAATGAAGTTAGAGTCATTTTGAACACATCATTAAAAATCGGTCATCAAATCAAGCAAAACAAGTAGAGCATGGTCCATTTTTTCACATAAAAAATCACTTAAATTTAAACAGTGTCAAATGGAACAAATAATTATGCTAGAATGTAGAGGATAAAATAAGGATCAAAACGACACTAAAATCATGCAATTTGGACCTACGATCCTCAAGTTATGCTAAAAACAGTGCAAGGGCATAATGGTAATAAAAATGCAATAAAATAAAGGGATAAATATCGCATTTAGGTCCCTGGAGGGACCTAAATGCAAATATGAAAAACCGCATGGGCCCAGTTATAATTTTTCCATTGCGCGCAGGGGCATACTTGTAATTTCCAAAAGTAAAAAGGGCCTCCCTGTAAATAACCCCAGGTGCGCACGTGAGGCACGCGCCTGGAGGACCAAAATGCAATATCCGAAAGTTCCTAGGTCTGGCGTGCAAATTACCCAGCACCTCACGTGCAAGGCACGTGAGGGCTAGGCTCGGGAGGAGGCTTGTGGCTCGGGCCACGTGGCTATGTCTGGACGTTCGACATTAGGCTCGGAGGACCCAAGCCTATAGGTCTGGAAGTAGGCTCGGGTCCGCAACGTGGCGTCGTCTTAACCGTCCGATCCTGATGATCGGACGGTACCTGTAGCTCCTTCTTCCTCCGCAGGCGGTCAGAAGAGGCGGGTATCCGGCGAGGTAGACAGAGCTCCTCCACACGCCAGTCGCCCGCCTGATGATCGGCGAGGGTCACTGGGGTGCTGGCGAAGGCGGTGGAATTCCGGCGAGGCTCCGGGCATGGTCAGAACTTGAAGTCGATGAGGCTTCGCCGGAGGCCATGAGCTCGAAGATGATCCGATGAGAGATCCGGCTATTGAAGATACCTGCAGGGGGTTAGTGATAGCCGAAGCGTGCGAGTGAGTGAGTGAGAGTGGAGTGAGGTGAGGAGCCGTCGGAGATGGAGAAGGCGGTGGCTCAGTTGGATTCCTCCGTTGTGAAGGCGGAGAAGTTGGGTCAAAATGCGAGGGGGTTCTGGAGGAAGGAGGAGATGGGGCGAAGATGTAGGTGGTCGGGCGGAGCTGATGACGAGGTCAGATGAAGGTGATGGTGGCTGTAGGCAACGGGGTAATTCGGAAAAGCGCAAGAAAAAGCACGGAGGGAGAGATCCTCATCGGGGAGGGGAACCCGGTGGCGGAGATTGCTTGGGATGAGGCTCGGAGGAGCCCCAGGGTCGTTGCCCAGCTGGTCAGCAAGCCAGCGAGCTCGACGGAGCTTGGAAGCGTCCGATACTCGGCGACGGAGCACCGAGGGTCGACACCGGCAAGTACCCGTCGTCGCCTCGACGTTCCGCCCCTCCGCTGTCACCGGAGGGGCGGAGGAGGCTAGGGTAAAGGCCAAGAATGGTGGACATAGACTACGGTGGCGGCGACGGAGGTTAAATAGGCGGAGAGGGAGCCAGGCGTTATGTGGTGGGAGGGGGGTTTCGAAGGGGAATTTAATGGTGGAGTAGTGATGATGGAGGTGCATCAATGGAGGCGCGAAGAAGGGGGATCTTCGTGTAATGTCGGGGAGGCGTTACGAGCTCGCGGGGATGGTCGGAGCGCTGGCCAAAAAGGGAAGGGGAGCGAGGGTTAGGCGAGTGGTAACGGCTGGGAACGAAGCTTTCGAAGGAAGGAGACGAGTTGTGGGCCGTTGGATCATGTGATCCAACGGCCAGCATACGAGTGCGGGCAGATGGCTGTGATCAGATCCTTAGGATCTGATCGCACCGTTTGTGTTGAGGCGGTGATGAGCGGTTCAGATGAAGAGCCGGGTCCATCCAAGGGCAAGGGCGAAGGGGGTGACGTGGAGTACTGTGGAGCGTTGGATGATGGATATGATCAAACGGCCGAGGTACAAGGGAGACGTGGCGCATTGAGAGGCGAAGGATGGAGGCTGATCCAACGGTTGTCGTCGAGGCGCTAAAGAGAGGTCGAGATTAGATCTGATGGCTTGATCTGACGGCCAAAGATAAAGTGGGTGATGGACGGTGCTGATGAGGGTGAGCTGAGATGATCCAGCGGCCCAGATGGGTGTCGGATGGCGCAAGGAGAAGCGGGCCACGTGGGCGGCCCAGAGGGCGCCACGTGGCCCAATCAGATTAATTTAAAAATAAAAACAAAGAAAATTAGAAAAGAAATAGCTAGAGGCCGAATTTGGAAAAAGTCAAAACATGAAAATTGCTCGTCTCGATGAGATCTACAACTTTCATGTTGGTCAAAAAGCCAAAAGAGGTCATCTGTACAAAAGCTATTTTTGGGGGTATTTTTAAGGGGATAAAAACACTAAGTTTGCGGTTTTGAGATTTTTTTGTATTTTTTTATCTTTTTAAGGGTCAGTGATTTATAGACAAGTTATCTACCTATTGTTTTAGGGTTTTTGAGTGATAAGAAAGATACAGAAAAATAAGGGGAATTAAAAACAATAAATAAAGTTAATTATACACAATATAGCTCATGATAAAAACAAAGAATTAGAGGGTATTTTTATTGGTTTGTTTAAGCAGGGATTTTAATAAGTGGCTTTTAGCATGATGAATACGAGATTCATCATACCCCTATACTTAAACCATGCTCGTCCTCGAGCATCTGAAGAATGAAGGAGTCGGATTAACTCTTGACAGTGCGCGTGAAATTTACAAGGCTTGATCTTTCGAAGACCCTTGACCTGAGTGATCCTAAAATTCCGGGTTTATCCATGCCTTAGTCAGAAGAAATCCAACTTCTCTGATTATCAGACTCTCTTTTTGTACATATAATATAAGGATATGACATTTAGTGTACTGCATTTCATGAGAGCCGAGTCGATGCATCACCCAAAGTTCCAGTCCCGAAGATCTTCCTCTAGACCTAATCCTCAATACTAGGGAATAAGTATATTCTTGCTTCAGTCCACCGTCTCATTAGTTTGTCAGACTTTGAAATGTTGATGGACGTCCAGATGATGGAGGTACTGGGATTGTGTCTAATTTTCTCAACCTCACATTGGAACAAGGGACCTCTCGAGTGCCTTTTACTCAACACGTATATTATTATTTTGTTGATCAATGTGTTCATCAAGAGAGTTGGAGTCGTCTGCACTTGTTTTTCTGGGAATACACCGGGGTGTGTCTTTTCTGAGTATCTAAGATACCTTCGACACCCAGACTTGTAGCGCTTACGATGCAGGGCCCTTTTTGTGGTGTCAGCCTGACTCCGTGGTCCTAATTAGCGCTTGGTCCAAGTGGACACTTTGAAAATGTTTGGGAGCGCTCGCCATTGGTGGAAGCTCATTTGGAATTTGACTTTGGATTTAGAGCTTTTCTTTGACATTTCATTTCTTTTGTTGGCTAGCTCCACTGCTTTTACCAAGAGATTGGCACACACTCATCAACAAGTTCCTTTAATTTTCATCACACCCTGGCACTTTTAGGTAAATATCCAAGAGATAGCATATGAATCTTGTTCACATACTGGCTAGGGTTTTGCTGACACTCAGGTTTTCTGAAGCCTTCATTAACTTTATCTCATCCTCGAATATCATTAGATCGGGTCTAAACTCATTTCTCTGGTCCTAGTTCCTCAAGTGATATCTCATCTCAGCTCATCAATCATGCAGTTGTGGAAGTGACTGTGCTGATCATATTTTCTTAAAGGAAGAGATGAAGATGCAATATAGCACTCAAATCTTTCAAACCAGAGGAGTATGGATATTTAAGTCATGAAAACCCTAATGACTAAGGCATGTTAACTCAGACTCTCAAGATTCCAGAGATCCAGTGTCCTCAAAATCCTCAAGCCTTGTGTGAGTGTTATTGTGTCAGGAATACACCAACTCCTTGGGTTAGTGAATTTTTGTGCGATTTTTATCTTTTGTAAATTTTAATGGGTTTTAATTTTCAATTTTTTTTTAATTCCTCAGAGAGACAATGACTGGCATAGGCTCAAATAAAAGTATACATTTTCAGCCAGTATGGGTGTAAGTACGGGCCGAGGCCCGTGTTACTTGAGGATGGGGCCGTATGCGATGTCCTTTAAACCACCCACTCTGCTAAGGGAGACCGAGGTTCCCTCACTGAAAATGCCTACTAAACCTAGTAGTCAGAGTCAACCTCCAAGAAGATTTTCAGTTTTCAAAATTTTTTTAACAGGAATATTTACAAAAATTAATCCCTCAATTTTTAATTTTTACAGGTTTTTACTCAGTTCACTAGTTTACCAAAACCCAGCCTGAAAAATAAAATTTTAAAAGGTTTCAAAAACGTGAGCTAAGGCTAAAGTAATATACAATAATATACGGTATACCCCCCTATACTTAAAATTTTCTATGTCCTCATAGCACAAAGTGCCATGAAGCCAAGGCTCGGTTCAAGTACAAGGTGATATAGCGGAACTGAGGAGGAGGGCCCCCCTATACCTAGGCCAAAATTGGCCTAAGTACAAGAAGACGGAACGAGGGAAGGAAGAGCAGGAAGGTCCCCCCTATACTTAGGCTACAAATAGCCTAAGTAAGGTCTGCGTTAGGGGGGGGAGTTCTATGATACAAGGGTGAGGGGGAGGGGGTTCGTGAAAAATAGATACACACGGAGAGAGAGAGAGAGAGAGAGAGAGAAATATACAGGGGGGGTGAGTATGTGCATGTGCAATGTAGGTGTGTGTGGGGGGGATTTTGTTTTTGTACAATATGCAAGACTGAAGATAAATATGCATATGCAAGTTTTCTTTTTTTTCTTTTTTTTCTTTTTTTTTACAAAATGCAATGCAATTTTTGACTGCTGAAATCTCCCAAATCCTTCACAGGTTCTTTTGCGGCCTCTTCAGCGGAAGTTCCTGACTTCACGCCTCCATGAGGATCAAGTGTCCTCGATCACCATGGGCCCTGCCACAAAAGATAGACGTTTAGAAAACCTGGAGACATTAAATCAGCAAATGATATACAAAGAAATGATGCATGAAATGAAGACCTGAAAATTTTTGAAATAAATTTAAAAAAATCAAAATTCAAAAATTAAGCAAAGACGTATCCCCGGCAATGGCGCCATTTGATGAATGTAAAATTCGCCTCTTTAATAAATATAAATAAGTCGTAGTACAGGAGGCGAATTTGGTTCAGCAAAAACCACAGACTTTGAATGTTGTGGAGTATTTATACTTGGCAAGTGTACCAAGGTCGAACACAGGGATACGGCAGCCTAAAGTGAGTATTGAATTTTGATTCATGAAGGCATAATGTCAATTAATTTCAGTTTCAGGTCCATATGCAAATTATGATGCACCATGATATTTACAAGGCAATGCCATGATGCATGCATTTTTTATTTTGTTTTTATGCAAGTCAAAATGATGCATGGGCAAATAATGCAAGAGAATATGCATGATGAATAAAATGCCAGAATTATACCCTAAAATGTGAGCAACGCAATAAAGAATGAAGTTAGAGTCATTTTGAACACATCATTAAAAATCGGTCATCAAATCAAGCAAAACAAGTAGAGCATGGCCCCATTTTTCACATAAAAAATCACTTAAATTTAAATAGTGTCAAATGGAGCAAATAAGTATGCTAGAATGTAGAGGATAAAATAAGGATCAAAACGACACTAAAATCGTGCAATTTGGACCTACGCTGCTCAAGTTATGCTAAAAACAGTGCAAGGGAATAATGGTAATAAAAATGCAATAAAATAAAGGGATAAATATATTTAGGTCCATGGAGGGACCTAAATGCAAATATGAAAAACCGTCTGGGCCCAGTTATAATTTTTCCATTGCGCGCAGGGGCATATTTGTAATTTCGAAAAGTAAAAAGGGCCTCCCTGTAAATAACCCCAGATGCGCACGTGAGGCACGCGCCTGGAGGACCAAAATGCGATATCCGGAAGTTCCTGGGTCTGGCGTGCAAATTACCCAGCACCTCACGTGCAAGGCACGTGAGGACTAGGCTCGGGAGGAGGCTTGTGGCTCGGGCCACGTGGCTATGTCTGGACATTCGGCATTAGACTCGAAGGACCCGAGCCTATAGGTCTGGAAGTAGGCTCGGGTCCGCAACATGGCATCGTCTTAACCGTCCGATCCTGATGATCAGACGGTACCTGTAGCTCCTTCTCCCTCCGCAGGCGGTTGGAGGAGGCGGGGATCCGGCGAGGTAGACAGAGCTCCTCCACATGCCAGTCGCCCGCCTGATGATCGGCGAGGGTCACTGGGGTGCTGGCGAAGGCGGTGGAACTCCGGCGAGGCTCTGGGCATGGTCAGAACTTGAAGTCGATGAGGCTTCGCCGGAGGCCATGAGCTCGAAGATGATCCGATGAGAGATCCGGCTATTGAAGATACCTGCAGGGGGTTAGTGATAGTCGAAGCGTGCGAGTGAGTGAGTGAGAGTGGAGTGAGGTGAGGAGCCGTCGGAGATGGAGATGGCGGTGGCTCAGTTGGATTCCTCTGCCGTGAAGGCGGAGAAGTTGGGTCGAAATGCGAGGGGGTTCTGGAGGAAGGAGGAGATGGGGCGAAGATGTAGGTGGTCGGGCGGAGCTGATGACGAGGTCAGATGAAGGTGATGGTGGCTGTAGGCGACGGGGTAATTCGGAAAAGCGCAAGAAAAAGCACGGAGGGAGAGATCCTCATCGGGGAGGGGAACCCGGTGGCGGAGATTGCTTGGGATGAGGCTCGGAGGAGCCCCAGGGTCGTTTCCCAGCTGGTCAGCAAGCCAGCGAGCTCGGCAGAGCTTGGAAGCGTCTGCTACTCGGCGGCGGAGCACCGAGGGTCGACACCGGCAAGTACCCGTCCTCGCCTTGACGTTCCGCCCCTCCGCTGTCACCGGAGGGGCGGAGGAGGCTAGGGTAAAGGCCAAGAATGGTGGACATAGACTACGGTGGCGGCGACGGAGGTTAAATAGGCGGAGAGGGAGCCAGGCGTTATGTGGTGGGAGGGGGGTTTCGAAGGGGAATTTAATGGTGGAGCAGTGATGATGGAGGTGCATCAATGGAGGCGCGAAGAAGGGGGATCTTCGTGTAATGTCGGGGAGGCGTTACGAGCTCACGGGGATGGTCGAAGCGCTGGCCAAAAAGGGAAGGGGAGCGGGGGTTAGACGAGTGGTAACGGCTGGGAATGAAGCTTTCAGAGGAAGGAGACGAGCTGTGGGCCGTTGGATCATGTGATCCAACGGCCAGCATACGAGCGTGGGCAGATGGCTGTGATCAGATCCTTAGGATCTGATTGCACGGTTGGCGTTGAGGCGGTGATGAGCGGTTCAGATGAAGAGCCGGGTCCATCCAAGGGCAAGGGCGAAGGGGGTGACGTGGAGTACTGTGGAGCATTGGATGATGGATATGATCAAATGGCCGAGGTACAAGGGAGACGTGGCGCATTGAGAGGCGAAGGATGGAGGCTGATCCAATGGTTGTCGCCGAGGCGCTAAAGAGAGGTCGAGATTAGATATGATGGCTTGATCTGACGGCCAAAGATAAAGTGGGTGATGGATGGTGCTGATGAGGGTGAGTTGAGATGATCCAGCGGCCCAGATGGGTGCCGGATGGCACGAGGAGAAGCGGGCCACGTGGGCGGCCCAGAGGGCGCCACGTGGCCCAATCAGATTTATTCAAAAATAAAAATAAAGAAATTAGAAAAGAAATAGCTAGATGCTGAATTTGGAAAAAGTCAAAACATGAAAGTTGCTCGTCTCGATGAGATCTACAACTTTCATGTTGGTCAAAAACCCAAAAGAGGTCATCTGCACAAAAGCTATTTTTGGGGGTATTTTTAAGGGGATAAATACACCGAGTTTGCGGTTTTGAGATTTTTTTTATTTTTTTATCTTTTTAAGGGTCAGTGATTTATAGACAAGTTATCTACCTATTTTTTTATGGTTTTTTAGTGATAAGAAAGATACAGAAAAATAAGGGGAATTAAAAACAATAAATAAAGGTTAATTATACACAATATAGCTCATGATAAAAACAAAGAATTAGAGGGTATTTTTATTGGTTTGTTTAAGCAGGGATTTTAATAAGTGGTTTTTAGCATGATGAATATGAGATTCATCACACCCCCGCCACTGATTCAGGAGATCAATGGCGTATGGAACAATGAAGCGCAGCTGACCCGTCCTCAGGGACATCCTCAGTGTCAGAACATGGGCAACAAGCCCTATCACCAGCAGCAGCAGGGTGGGAGACCTTTCCAGCCCTCCTACCAGTACCAGCCTCCATCCCACGGAAACACCTGGAGGCAGACTTACCTGCACGGTCCTCAGCAGTCCGGATATCGCGGACATGGATATCATCAGCAGCCGGCTGCTCAATACAATCAGCAATGCACCATATTCCTCCAACCCTCCTCCTCACCAATTCTCACAAGGTTATCAGTCGCAATCTCAGCCGCCATATCAGCATTCTAGACCCCAGCAGGGGGACTCCTCAGAGATTGTGCCGGTCAATCCGGCCCTGGCCTGTTTAGAGCAGTTAATGAAGAATATGGCTGATATGAACCAGAAGATCGACGACCTGACGGCAGCCAAGACCGCCATACCAGCCCAGGTCGAAGCCAACTCGAACAACTTCCGACGCAAGGAGCAGGTAGCCGGCAGTGTCCAACCCGAATCAAGTGAATTAAATTGTTTTTTATCTAATGCTATTACTCTCAGGAGTGGTAGGACACTCCAGCCATCGGCGACGCCGAAGGGAAAGCATCTTGCATCTGACGGGGAATCGACAGTCCAGCCAACACCAGGGCCAGGCAGCATTTTGGGAGCAGCACCAGAAAATCACAAAAAATGAAGAAAATAGCAAAATACAAAAAATTAGCAGCAACCTCGGTGAAGATCAGCCAACATTGGAGACGCCTGCACCCGCCTCTCAGCCAGTTCCTGACCGGAGGAGCACTGCACCTGCAGCAAGTCCAATGCCAGCACCAGAAGCCGAGCCTGTCATTTTTGGTCCACAAATTGTAGATGAATCCATTCCTTTTTGCCATCTACATGTACACAACAATATGGACACTATTTTGAATGAAACTGGTGAAGATTTTGTAAATATTCCTTTTCCTGAAGCAATGAAAAAACACAAAAAATGAAAAATTTGAAAAATGCTTTGTCCGATCCTGCCATCATAGAAATCATCCAGAATTTGGTGTTGAATATGCCATTGATGAAAGCTCTTAAGTACATGCCAGCCGTAAAGAAAGGATTAAAAGAGGCATGCACGACCAAGCGCAGACCGCATCCCCACAACTCCAGAAGCAAGGGTGGCAAGTCTGAAAAGCATATCCTCACAATGGCCACCGTGAACGCCATCAGCAACCTCCCGGATAAAAAGCCAGATATGGGAGCACCTCTTGTACATTGCCAGATGTTCAATCAGGAGTTTGAATGAACACTTCTCGACAGTGGGTATTCTGTCAATTTGATTCCAGCTTCGCTACTCACGGAGTTCAGGCTAGGACCGCTCAAGCCTACAAAGATGATTCTGCAGTTCGCAGACAAGTCAGTCAAGCGGCCTAGAGGCCTGTTGGAGGACGCGATCGTCACGGTTCATGGAAAGTCATTCCCGGCCGATTTTGTGGTCTTAGATATGGACGTCCCCTCTCCATTGCTCCTTATTCCAATCATACTTGGAAGACCATTTCTGCGGACATCAAACGCAGTAGTGAATTATGGGACGGGAGAAATCACTTTTGGAGCTGGCGATGAAACAATCAGAGTAGAGACCCTGTCTGAGGGAACACCCGCCGAATAGACATCTACATCATGTGCAAGGGTGATTGAATATGCTGATGACTGTGACTTTCTAGCAGAAGTTTAAGATACCAATTTATTTTTGGATGACAATGATATCCATGAACTCCTCTGTCCCGAGGGGGAAGTGGAGTCCGCAGTCGAATTTCCCCTTATCGATCAGGATGAGGAACTCGCTGATGTGCTGCAAGAGACTGCCGTAGGGGTGATGTGCCTTCAGAACCAAGAGCAGAAGTTTGAAGAATTTTCTGATGAAGAGAACATCATTAAGGAATTCTGTCAAGATTTTAGAGAAGAACCGATTATGGTTGACGCCGAACAGTTGAAAGAATCACCACCTGCACTAATAGCTGAAGTCACCGCTGAAGCAGCTCAGACCCTGCTAGAGCTAAAACCCTTGCCCTCCAACATGAAGTATGCCTTCCTTGCGGGAGAACCAAATATGTACCCGGTCATCATCAATGCCCATCTGACCGAAGACCGAGAATCTCGTCTGATGGAGGTTCTTGAACACAACCGCAAGGCGATAGGCTGGCGAACTTCTGGTCTCCATGGGATCAATCCGTCATTATGCTCACACCGCATCTTTCTGGAAGAAGAGTGCAGGCCCTCTCGAGAACTTCAGAGAAGATTGAATCCTAATCTGCGGGAGGTTGTTATGAAAGAGATCCAAAAGTGGTGTGACGCGGGATTTATCTATCCCATCTCCGACAGCAAATGGGAGAGCCCTCTGCATGTTGTGCCCAAGAAATTAGGGATCACCATTGTGAAGAATGACAAAGGAGAGGAGATCGCAACCAGAGTACCCACTTCTTGGCGAGTATGCGTGGACTACAGAAGACTTAATCTCGCTACCAAGAAGGATCATTTTCCTTTACCCTTCATCGACCAGATCTTGGAGAGATTGGCCGCGAAGGAATATTTCTGCTTCTTGGATGGCTACTCTGGGTATAATCAATTTGCTATTGCTCCTGAAGATCAAGAGAAGACCATGTTCACCTGTCCTTTTGGCACATATGCCTTCAGACGGATGTCGTTCGGGCTTTGCAATGCCCCAGCCACATTTCAGAGGTGTATGCTTGCAGTTTTTGCCGATATGGTGGGCAATTTTCTCGAGGTCTTTATGGACGATTTTTCGGTCTACGGAGATTCATTCGACCAATGCCTCGATTATTTAGACCGAGTCCTATGGAGGTGCTGCAAAGTCAATCTTGTGCTCTCGTGGGAAAAGAGCAACTTCATGGTGACCGAAGGAATTGTGCTGGGCCACGTTGTTTCTAAGCGTGGAATGGAGGTTGACCCAGCTAAGGTGGACGTGATTTCTAAACTTGAGCCACCTACAAACATCAAGCAAGTCCGGTCATTCTTGGGCCATGTCGGTTTTTACCGACGATTCATCAAAGATTTCAGTAAACTGGCCAGACCGTTGACTGAGTTACTCGGTAAGGACAATGAATTCATTGTAGATGACCGTGTGCTCCTTGCCTTTAATCAGTTGAAAGAACTCATCACTGAGGCCCCTGTCTTACAGCCACCAATTTGGACTCAGCCTTTCGAAATCATGACCGACGCGTCAGATTATGCCATCGGAGCTGTACTGGGACAGAGGAAAGATAATGTACCATTTGCGATTCACTACGCTAGCCGAACGCTCGATGAAGCCCAGAAAAACTACACTGTCACTGAAAAGGAGCTGCTAGCGGTAGTCTTTGCCTTGGAAAAGTTCAGATCATACCTCCTTGGGTCCAAAGTAATCATTTACACTGATCATTCGGCCATTCGGTACTTACAGCAGAAGAAGGACGCCAAACCACGTCTCATTCGGTGGATCCTTCTCCTCCAGGAATTTGACTTGGAAATCAAAGATAAACCAGGGGTAAAGAATGTAGTGCCCGATCATCTGTCAAGGCTTCCTGAACCAGAGTCTCCTGAGTTGAACCTGCAGCCGATCACAGAGACCTTTCCAGATGAGGCAATTCTGTCTGTCGCCTCACTTCCTTGGTATACAGACATCGTGAACTACCTGGTTGCCAAGAAAATCCCACAGGACTAGCATAAATTGAAAATAGACAGGTTCTTGTCTAAAATCCATTTCTACCAATGGGAAGATCCGTATTTGTTTTGTGAGGGAGCAGATTGTATCTGGAGAAGGTGCATTCCTCAAGAGGAAGTTCCAAGTGTCCTCGCGTTATGTCATGACCAAGATTCTGGAGGACATCATTTAGGCAAACGCACGGCAGCAAAAGTTCTTCAAAGTGGCCTCTGGTGGCCTTCATTATTCAAAGATGCAGATGAGTATGTCAAATATTGCACTGACTGCCAGAAGATGGGCGGAACCATTTGAATGAGAGACACGATGCCTCTGAAATACATTCAGATCTCAGACGTCTTTGACGCATGGGGCATCGATTTTATGGGCCCGTTTCCCAACAGTCAGGGTTATGAGTATATTCTGCTTGTTGTCGATTATGTAAGTTGATGGGTGGAGGCTATTCCCGCCCGAACTGCCGATAGTAGGACTGTATGTTGATTCTTGAGAGATCACATCATAGCACGGTTCGGGATTCCCAAGATTCTCATATCTGACGGGGGTAGTCATTTCATAAACAGAGAGGTGAAGAAGCTGACTCAAGAATTCTGCATTGAACATCGTGTTGCTTCACCCTACCACCCGCAGTCCAATGGCTTAGCTGAATGTTCAAACAGGAAGATCAAGACAATCTTACAGAAGCTTGTGCGTACGGATCACAAGAACTGGTCTCAGCTGCTTGATTCTGTTCTTTAGGCTTATAGAACAACGTACAAGTCACCCTTGGGAATGTCTCCCTACCGCCTTGTATATGGCAAGCCATGCCATTTGCCTGTCGAACTAATTCACAAATCCTTATGGGCCATTAACATCTGTAATTTGGACTCCAAGCAAGCAGGAAAGAACAGAAAACTGGATCTGAACAGATTACTGGAATTCAGAGATTATGCATATGACAACAGCCTGATGTACAAGGAGAAGGTCAAAACATGGCATGATAAGCATATCCGTCGCAAGTCCATTGATCCAGGTCAGAAGGTGTGGTTGTTCGATGTGAAATTGAAGATCTTTTCAGGCAAATTGAAGATTAAATGGACTGGGCCGTTTTTGGTTAGGCAGGTGCGTGACAACGGAAGTGTATTGATATCCAATCTGACAGCTGACGCACAGCCATTTGTAGTCAATGGACAGCTTCTGAAGCCATACCTTGAACATGATACATTCATGGCTGTCGTTGACTCGGTTCAAGTAATCTATGAGGATGAGCTGAATATCTCCAAAGAGGCAGAGGAAGGCGAAGCACAGCAAAACATTTTTGAATGATTTTTCTTCTTTTCTTCTTTTCAATTTCCTTTATCCTCTTCTACCGACATGATGCCATCCCTTTCATCATTGCTACACTTAGGATGTACTTTATCCTAAGTATAGGGGGAATGCACATCCCGAGTTGTTCATATCCGCTTTCATCTCTCTTCATCTTTTCTTCTTTTCTTCTTTTCATTTCCTATCTTCTTTCTTTATCCAAAAAGTGTCGCCCCTTGTAGACAGACTTCTATACTTAGGACGTACTTTGTCCTAAGTATAGGGGGGTGTACACCCTGAGTTTCTTCTATTTTTCGATCCTCTCCCTTGTCTCCTCTTCTTGTTTATACTTAGGGATATCTTACCCTAAGTATAGGGGGAGACAACCCGAGTACGATCTGTTCATTCCCACCCTTGACCCTCCCTGCTTTGTGTACAGTCTACTATACTTAGGATTATTTGATCCTAAGTATAGGGGGGACGGTCAACTTCTTATTGGTTCATTCATTAATTATTTATTCTTTAGGCTTGCCTATACTTAGTACGAGTTATGTCTTCTCTTTTCTCTCCGATCTATGAGGACATAGCTCAAGCTAAGTATAGGGGGGTCGTATATACTATGTATATACTTTAGTCATAACTCGTACTTTCGTATCTTCTTAATAATATAGATACTCATTCATTAAAATTCATTAAAAATCTTTAATAAAAAGGTGTTATGTTCCTCAAATTCTTTTGTGTACCTTGATTAATAAATCAGGTGAAAATGTTTTTTGCAAAATGTTTGAAAAATAGTTTGAAAATCCTTGTGATCATTTATTGAAAACTATTTTGAAAATATTTTGCTACATGTTTTCAACCTTTGTAAAAATGTGTGGTTTGTAAAATTTATTTTCTTTGTGTGAAATAAAAATGTTTGAAAAATGATTTGCAAATGGTTTGAAAAATGGTTGCAAAAATATGTGAAAAATCTATATATACTGTATTGAAAACCTTTGCAAAATGATTTTCAAATGTGTGTACAGGTTTGTAAAATGTTTGTAAAAACTATTTTGGACTATAGTTTTCAAAAATCGGGTGAAAAAGTTTGTGTCAAATAAGTTTGAGGAATACTGACATCTCACCAAAATCCACTATATATATATATATGTATAAAACTGACCACTTAGCCTTGTAAATTCTTAAAATTCACTTCTTGTAAATATAAGAAGCACTCCCGTGTACATATTTTTAACCTAGTTTTCAGCAAAAACCTTTATGTTTTCAAAAAGCCCAAAAACATTTGCAAAATTAAAATCCAAAAAAACATTTGAAAAATTTCTTTGAAAAATACAAAAAAAATGCATCTGCATATGCATATCATCATCTTTTCAGAAATCCATAAAAAGTTCAAAATCTTTGAAAAATTGCATCACAAAAATATTTTCTGCATTCTGCATCGCATTTGCATGGCATTCGCATTTTTTGGATTGAGTCAGATAGTTGAACAAGTCTAAGTAAAATCCGGAGATTGGAGCTTGGATGGACCTTAAAATCTACCTGATAATAGGAACCTTATAGGAACAGGGTTTGAGGTACTTCAGGTCTAGTTGACTTAATTCTTTGAGGATCACGGGACTTGGTTCAATGGATTCTTGACTTCCTAAGTAGAGTATTTCGGAGCACATGCACGACTCTTGTTGATAATGACCTAACTTGGACACTTGCACCTTTCACATGGCTGAACTCAGTTGGAGTGGTGAGGGGATTGGATTTGCCGGTATGAGACGCACACAAGTGGAAACATTTGTCCTCCTCTAGGGAGGGAAGTGCACCCCAACCCGTCCAGTGATAAGGAAGTCTAAAGACAGGAGGTTGTGGGTTACGATAAAGCTTCAAAAGAGGGATAGTCTACTGGCTCAAGAGGAAAAACTCCTTATGTAAATGCTGATGTATATAGTATTCGAAAAAAAAAGGTGTGTTCAGGCATGTACAAAAATAAAAAGCCTACAAAGTATGTACAAATGTTGTAAAGTCAATAAGCAAGCTTGAGTTCCAAAGTCAAACATGTGAGCCTGCAGCTGGATGACTTGACTACACTAGTCTTGCATCCCAGGATAGGTAGCTACACTGGCTACCGTCCATTCTTCTCTTCACCCCTCCCCTTGAGCTGGTTGCCACTTGAACTTAGAAGAGAATACCCCGCTCCTCGAGGATGGAGTTACTGGATTGGGGAATCATTGGGTTGTCGTACTGGAGAAGTCAGTTTCTTTGCCATTTCAGTTGGGGAGAGCCACCATCACTTACATTGTACGAGTCAGACTCATAGTCGTAAGGGTTTACGTATGAATTGAGATATTTCTGACCTAGCTATTGAGGAGACTGGAGCAGAGTCTTGGGATTCTCAGGGGCTGTTGGACTTCAAATTCGGTTCTCACTAAGGTTCCGCCCGCACTAAAATTCCTAAGGTCCGACTTAAGCTCCAAACTTTGATTTTGTGAAGACAAGTTTGATGATCAAATAAAATCCAAGTTCTTCTTTTTCTTTTCTTTCTTTTTCTTTCTGCACTTATTGCATAAGTGTTTGCTAGGGACTAGCAAAGGTAAAGTATATGGGTATGATGAATCCACATTTCATCATCTTTATTCTATCATTTTGGCCTCAAAAACCCTAGCAAATGCCTGAAAATAGCGTTAAATAGAGTAATTTAGCATTCATGCATATGTGTGTAAAAAGTGTATAAAATATTGTTTTAATGCCAAAATTATAGAATAAAGAAAAGAAAAGAAAAAGAATAAAATATTGTAAATATTTTATGACCTGAAACCCCGAGACCTAGGCATCTTGATGAATAGGTCGACAAGGAATAAAGTAGGGGGAGATAAGGGCCAAATACCTATCTCTATTAATTCTCTCTTTATTCATTTTGGGACCTATTTCTGGTCCCACTTTTTATACATCAAATAAAGAAACTTTGTACATGAAAGTTGTAGATATGTTTATATAGAAAAATACAAAATTGATTTCATTGAAAAATAATGTACAGATAAAAAGTTATGGTCTGAATAAAAATCCAGAATCCCAACTTCCCAGACCTGTATCTCTCAAATAAAAAATCAAAATGCAGCAAATCACCTTTAATTGTATATAGAATAAAATAATCTATTTAATGGTGGTGGTTTCGCATTTGGCAGAGCTACGGTTTAAAAGTTGAGTTTTTGACCCACATTGTATACCTGCACAGCTTAAAATATTCAATTTATTCTTTAATCATTATTTTGTATTTTTATATTTTCATAATTTTGTGAATATTATTTATAAAACTTATGTACATTAAAACAAGAAGAAAAACCCAAATAAAACTCAAAATAAAAATAAATGTAAATAAAATACACAGGTATTATGCCTATGTACATACATATATATTACCCACTTATATTTTATTAAATATACAAAACATATCAGAAAAATAAAACAAAAATATATTTATGTGTATAAAATCCTTTTATAATTTTATAAAATACTAAATAAAAATAATAAAATTAAAATACACAAAATAAAAATAAAAGAACAAAATATGTAGATATTATACCTATATAGGCTATAATAAGTAACTTATAAAAATAAATCTCATAAAAATAATTAAAATTCATAATAAAATAATTTATAAATTTATAAACATTTTTTATTTTATAACCTAATTATAATAAGGTCATTTAGTATTTTTAAATCATTTTTAAAATATTTTTCCAGGGGTTTTTTCTGGTTGGTCCACGTGGACCAACCAGAGGGCATGGACAGTTGACCCCGGTCAACTGTCTGACCCGCCCCTGTGCCCATTGTCAGATGCATTTTTGTCTCGTCTTCTCACCATTTTCTAGGTTTGACCTTGCACCAAATCATGTCGACGCCTTCTGAGTTTTTGCTCCTCGATTAGTGGTGAATCACGCCCAAGTGATTTCTTGGGCTAAGGACCACTGATCGAGGCGTTTGACCCTCGTTCTTCTCGCCTGTCGATCACCATTCAAAAGCCACCCCCCGACTTCCATTTGGCTTTTGATCCTTCTTCCGCCATTTCCACCCTAAAACCCCTAGCCCTTCGTGTTCCTTGTGACAGCAGGCATCGAATCGAGCCTGGGTTTGAGTCGTTTAGCGTCGAATCGAAGAGATCCACCCCTCGCCGGAGCTCCGCCGTGACTTCCAGCCCATCGTCTCTAGTGAGCTTCTTCCCCTTCTCTTTCTATTTTCTTGTAGCTCTAGCTTAGTATAGATCTGTGTAGTACCAGTTTAGGTTTTCGTTGCGTTATTCGCCGTGATTTCGTGATTTACTCCACGGCGGAGCTGAGCTCTGCCTTCGCTTTCCGGTCACCCCCATCATCGACGGCCGCCAAGATCACCTCCACCTTCTTCCTCTTCGCTCCGTCATCACTCACCACCCTTCCATCCACCTCGATCTCGCCCAGATCAAGCAATCGAACTCCCCTCTCCGCCGCTCGCCGGAGCTCCACGCCCGAGCCACCTTCCGCCTCCATCGAACCATCAAAACCCCCCTTTTTGTTCGCCTGGATTTTGTGCACCTAAAATTGCAGGTCCGAGCCCAAGAGAAGGATCCATCAAGCCTCGAAGTCGCCAGGTGCAGCCCCCAGGTCACCTCCGCCGTCCGAGCACGCCATGTCATCTCAGGCTCACCTGAGATCTCCTTCAGATGCGGAGAGCCCCAGGATCATTTTGCTCTTGATCCTAGGGTCGGAGAGGCCGTGTGTCGGCCGCAATCGCCAGCCAAACCTCGCCAGGGGAGGTGTTCTTCGTGAGCATCTCCCTACCGTCGGATCAGAAGCCACCCTCCAGATGCCACAGCTGCCGTCGGATCGCCAGGTGTCCCCCTCGTTCGATCAACCATCCAAGATCTAATCTTAGCCGCCCAGGACGAAGGGGTACCTGTCGTCCGATGCCTGCCACGTTGATTAGTGAAGCTCCATCGGTCGCACGATCTGGAACATGGGTATTTTGCATTTTAGGCCCAAGCATTTTTGTATTTAAGTTTTAGTCCTAAAACTTTAGTTTCTAGTTTAAAAGTTTTTGTAAAATTTGCACTTAGGGCCCCGTACTTATTTTATTTGCACTTCAGTCCTCGGCCACGTCACCTCACGTGAATGGGGCACGTGACTTTTGGGTATTTTGCACTTTTGATCCTAAGTTTTTATGTATTTGCAGTTATACCCTTGTGCGTAAAAATGTTTTTGGGATAATTGCATGTTTGCCCCGTCGGTTTTTGTTATTTGCAAAAATGCCCCTGTGAATGACAGAACACGTGTTTCGCGCGTGTCTTTTGGTGAAAATTGCACCTAAGCCCCTATATGTTTTTATAATTGCAAATATATCCCTGCCAGGCTTAGGATTTTTGTGTTCTTGATATATTTAATTCACGCATCATTTTAATTCCAAAAATTCTCAAAAATTAAACTTAAGCTCCTGTGTGCTTGTTTTTTAACGCCATATTTTTAGTTTTTAATTTTATTGCATTTTTATATTTATTAAAAATCAAAAACATGTTATTTCAGCACTGTCTAGCTTAGAAAATACGAAAAAAATATTAAAAGGCCTTAAAAAATTCCAAAAATATTCCCTGTTGTGTATTTTGACCTACTTTAGTTTCAGTCCAAAAACCACTAAAAATTTCAAAAGAAAAACCCAAAAAATTCAAATATACTTAAAACTTCAAAAAAATATAAAAAATTATAGAAAATCCCAAAAATTGTAAACTCAAGTTCTGTAGTATTATCTTTATTTGAAAATTAGTTTGGAAAATTTTTGTGGTTGTTTGATATTTTTAATTCCCATTTTACCCCCAGCCTATAGCTAAGCCACTGTTTTGCTTTATTTTGCTATTTACAAATACCAAAAACATTCTGAAAAATCCTCAAAAATCACAACAACAGTAAAAAATTCTAAAAAGACCAAAAATATTTTTTTTCTGAATTTTTGACCATTTTTGCATATTTTTATAAATATTTTATCTTCTATTTTATTATATTTCTTACTTATTCCAATATTGAAAAAGAACAAAAAAATATAAAATATAAAATTATAAAAACTAGAAAATTAAAAATTAAAATACAAAATTAAAAAAAAAAATAAATAAATAATAAAAAAATATATAAAATTAAAAACCCACAAAAAGAATTAGATTGGCTAAGTAGTTTATTAGACCTAGGTTTGGACTTTTGTCTATACTCTGCACCTTTGTTTCCTGTGTTCGACCCCTACTTGCTTGCCACTGTACATTTTTTAGTAGGGAATAATAATTTTTAATCCTTGCTCTTGATTGATTGATTGATTGTGTGGGTTAATTGTTGACGAACGGGAAGGCTTGAGTAGCCACATCAGCGACAGTGAGTCTGATTTGTCAGACCACTATTTAGCGGCTCTCGCAATCCTCGTTTTTCACCTGCAGAAAAGAATGAAGAGGTCGGGGGCAAAATGCCCCAACCTCGCAGCGAGGTGGAAAGGATGCTGGCGAGGCGGAAAGGGCGAAGGTGAAGGTGGCCGGAGATGGCTCCGGCGATCGATCGATTGAGCGAATCGATAGGCTAACGATGGCGATTAAAATGGCTTGACGAAGCTCTAACACTGGGGAATAAAACGAGCAAAGAAATAAAGGGGATAGATACCTCAAGGGGCAGGACCCTAGGTGGGAATACCTCCACGGCGAGGTTTGCTGGAGGTGCAGAACGCGCCTAGAACGGTTGGCTCTCCTCCGCTTGGACGGTGGCGACCCGAAGCTGTCACCAACAGGACTTCAACGCGAGCCAAAGGAGGGAGAATTCTAGATGTGTTGCGGTTCAAATCGAAAATGGAGGACAGGGGGATGTTTTGAAAGATGGTGAACGGGCTCAAAGAATGAGGCACCACAGGTGCGTCGATGATCCGCAACCCAAGATGAAGCTTGGGCGGGCATCCTTGATGGAAGGGCTACAAAAGTCATGAAGAGTGTTTCATGTTTTAATGAAAGAGGTGACCTCGAAAAAAGGGTGAAGTTGGGTCAAAATGCATCTTCTGACACAATCCAGGTGTTGGGCAGAGAGTTGACCAAAGGTCAACTCTTGCTGCCCTCTGGTTGGTCCACGTGGACCAACCAGGAAAAAGCCTGGAGAAAAACTAAAAAAAATCAATTAAAAATATTAAACGATATTATTTTAATTAGGGTATAAAATGAAAAGTGTTTATAATTTTATAAACTATTTTATAGTGATTTTTAATTATTTTTATGGAGTATATTTTTACAAGTTATCTTTTTAGCCCTATATAGGTACATATACCTATGTGTTTTATTACTTTACTTTTATTTTGTGTATTTTAATTTTATTATTTTTATTTAGTATTTTATAAAATCATAAAATACTTTTATACACACAAATATATTTTTGTTTTATTTTTCTGATATGTTTTGTATATTTAATAAAATATAAGTAGGTATCATATAGGTATATCTATAGGTGTAATAGTTGTGTATATTATATACATATATTTTTATTTTGAGTTTTATTTGGGTTTTTATTCCTATTTTTAATATACATATATGTTATAAGTAATATTGACAAAATTATAAAAATATAAAAATACAAAAATAATGAATAAAGAATAAATTGAATATTTTAATCTGTACACTTGTACAATGTGGGTCCAAAACTCAACTTTCAAACCGTAGCTCCACCAAATGCGAAACCACCACCATTAAATAGATTATTTTATTCTATATACAATTAAAGGTGAGTTTGATGCATTTGGAGTTGTCATCTGTGAGATACGAGTCTGGAAAGTTGGGAGTCTAAGTTTTTATTCAGACCATAACTTTTTATCTGTACATTATTTTTCAGTGAAATCAATTTTGTATTTTTCTTTATAAAATTATCTACAACTTTCATGTACAAAGTTTCTTTATTTGATGCATAAAAGGTGGAACCAAAAATGGGTCCCAAACTTAATAAAGAATAAATAAAATGAATATGCAATTGGCCCTTATCTCCCCCTACTTTATTCCTTGTTGACCTATTCATCAAGATGTCTAGGTCTCGGGGGTTTGGGTCATAATATATTTACAATATTTTATTCTTTTTCTTTTTTTTATTTATTCTATAATTTTGGCTTTAATTACAGTATTTTACACACTAATTGGATGCACATGCATGCATGCTAAATTACTCTATTTAATGCTATTTACAGGCATTTGCTAGGGTTTTTGAGGCCAAAATGATAGAATAAAGATGATGAAATGTGGATTCATCAATTATGTAAATTATTTTGACCTAGATAATCTTCATTTTTGAGTCTTATATCCTTAGGATTAGTTGATCCTACGTAGAGAGGTGATGATCGAGTTCTATTCGTTTATTCGTTATACTTTTGAGTCATTATAGTATAGTATTCTTTTCACCAGTTTATACTTAGCTCGAGTTATGTCTTCCTTTATTTCTTTTTTGGTCACTATGAGGACATAGTTCGTGCTAAGTACACGGGGGTGTTGGATATATATTCTCTATATAATTTAGAAGCCATAACTCGTACTTTATTCTATTTTTAATAATATGGCTCTAAAAGTATGGGTATATATTTTGGGTTTCTAAAAGTCGACAGAAAACTGTAAATATGTGTAATAAAATAAAAATATGTATATAAAATGTGTTGTTAACTACTTTTCTAAAATTCTTTATTATTTGAAATTTTTAAATAATATTCTTTTGTAAATCTTGTATAAAATTTGTATAATTCATGTATATAAAATATGTTATTCCTAGTAAAAATGTGCATAATTCTTGTATATTCGGGTAATTGATTCAATTGCTAACTCTTTCAAAATACCAAAAAAAATAAAGTTTTAAACACAATAAAAAATTGTAAAATTCCTAAAATTACATAAAATATTTAAATTAAAAAATTCACTTCATAAAAAATTGATGCATTCATTAGAATTTTTTCCGAACAAGTTTGATTATTGAACCGAAAGGATCTAATTCTGAGTGATGGATCTTGATTTAGACCTTAATGCATTTAATTAGACAGGGACTTTATTAGAAATTGGAATTAAGACTCTTCGGGTTTTTCGACTTAATTCTTTGTGTTCCATAAAACCGTGTTTGGAATTCAACTTAAACTTGACAAAGTAGGACTCCTTGTGTCATCCATTAAACTTTTCATCATATGAACCAATTTTTAACTCTTACACTCTACACTTATCTCAACTTGCGTAAGGTTGCGGTGGTACATTTCCATCCTTGTCTAGTGGCGCAGATATCTAAAGACGGGAGTGTGGGGTTGAAATAAAGCTTCGGATGATGGAAGGACCTGTTGTCATGACTTTTTCAACACCCCAACGAATGGATGGAAAAGGATTCTATAACCGTTAGGGCATAAAAGATCAATGCAGTGCAACAATCACTTTCTACTAAAAAGAAGCCAAATACCAAATACATACACGACCAAATTGGTCCAAGATTCAGAGAGCCTGCATATCTTGGTGGAGGCTTGGATGGACTGGCCAAGCTTCAGAGGAGATGTGACTACACTGGTCACACTCCAATTCTCTCCTCATTCTTCTACTTCTCTCTTTATTCGATTGTGGACACAGCAACACCTGACCTTAGAAGGAAATGCCCCTCCTCAAGGATCGTGTAGCTAGATGGGGAAGAAATGTGAGTGTATTACTAGGATTGGTTGTTTCTTCGCTTCTTCAAGCAAGAAGATCTAACATGTTTCACACAGAGTACAACTTGACTTCAAGGTTGAATAGTTTGGTGATGTATGACTGGATCTGAGTAGGCTGTTGAGGGGAACCCGGATAGGGATTTGTGGAACGTGAGGGTAGTTGAGACTTAAATCCTAATTCTTCTTATAAACTATTTATCCAAAGGACTATTCCAAGTTCCTGATTTTGGGTGAATTGAAATTCGATTTAAATAAACAATCATGTTCTATGTTCTTTTATTTTCCATTTTCTTTTTCTTTTTGTCTTTCACTTATTTTTAGAATAAGTGTTTGCTAAGGGACTAGCAAATGTAAAGTATAGGGGAATGATGAATCCATGATTCATCGCTTTTATTCTTTTATTTTGTATAAAATCCTTGGTTAAATACATGTGAATACTCACTAACTCTCACTTATTAACATTCTAACCACTTTTGTTAATATTATATTTAACACTTATTTTATCCAAAATAAAATAATAAAGAGAAAAGGGAAAATAAAAGAAGAAGGATGTATATATGCAATATGTACAGACTGATCCTAACCCCGAGATCAAGTCAATATTGGGTAAACTGTTCATGCAATATGATTGGGTCATGTAGGACTCTACAGGACAAACTAACCAATTTTGTTAGAAATTAATGAATTAAAAATAGTAAATGATTTTATTAATTTTTAGGTATAAAATAAAAAAATGTTTATTATTTTATGTAGTATTTTAATATGATTTTTATTTATTTAATGTGTTTATTTATTACAAGGTAATTTGTAAGTGTATATTTATAAGTATATTTCTCTATGTTTTGGGTATTTTTTTTTCTTTTATAATTTTATTTAATTATTTTATTTTCTTATTTTATATATTTATAACTTATGTTTATATACACAAAGATATTTTTTTAATATTTTTTTGATGTTATTTATACACTTAAATAAATAAGGGTAGGCATTATATAAGTATAAGTATAGGTATTTCATCTATGTATATCTATAGGTGATTTTATTTTGTATTTTCTTTATGGTTTTATTCTTTTCTAAATATGTACATATGTTATAAATAATATTTACAAAAATAATAATGAATAAATAAAATGAATATTTTTCTTGGGTACATTATACAATAGGTGTCCAAAACCTAACTTCACTCTTTAATTCAAAATTACATGAAATAACCTTCATAAAAATCTTATTAAAAGTTATATAAAATTAAAGGCGATTTTGATACCATTTCAGTTTTTATTTAGGAGATATGGGTCTGAGAAGTTGGTATTTTGCCCTTTTATTAAGAGTATAAAATGTACGCAGTATATTTTTTTTGTATAAACTCGATTTTGTATTTTTATTTGTATTATTATCTACAAATTTCATGTTACAACGTTTATTTATTTGAGGTATAAATAATAATGAATAAAATAGGTCCCAAAAATACTTTATTGATTAACTAAAGAATAGAGTTTTTATTGTCTTTTTGGCCTTATCTCCCCCTACTTTATTCCTTGTCGACCCAGTCATCAAGATGCCTAGGTCTCGGGGTTTAGGGTCACAAAACACCATTGTTATTTTATTATTTTTCTTATCTTTATTCTATAATTGTGGTATAAAAACTGTATTTTTATGCACAGTAAATGGACCACATAATGAATGTTAATATGTACAAAATAATGCTATGTACATGCATTAGCTAGGGTTTTTAAGGCTAAAAAGATAGAATAATGGTGATGAAATGGAGATTCATCATGGCCGACGTCATAGCTTCTGCTCCGCCATGCGAGGAGCCTCTGCATTGCCGAGCGTGGAGGCAAGGACTTGAGGAGCTCCTCCGAGTTCCTCTTCCTAGGCGATTCCACTTCATCAATTCCGTCTAGGATAGCTTCCTGTAGACCTCTTCTCCTTCTCCTTTTCTTCTCATCTCATTCCCTCTCCTCTTTTTTATTTTTTTTTTCATTCATTTTCATCAATCTGATCTACGATCGCCATCCTCATCTCCATTCCACACATTTCCCTTCTACTCTACACATCTGCACACCTCTGACCACATGGTGGTCGGAGCTCAGATACAACTCCAACGCGTCCGTCTCTGTCTTTCATTCACCCATATTGTTCTGGAACAAGCCATTGAGTTCGAGTCAAGTTGCAATGTACAGGTCCTTCATCAAATACGAGGCAGAGAGTCAAGCACCTGAATCAAAGAAGACCAAAACACCGCAACCGTCATCGAATCTACAAGTCAAGCAATCACACGAATCGATTCTGATCTAATTTCAGGTACGTATTGATCTAAATTTTAATTTTGGAATCTTATTGCTGCTGAATCAAGCGCAGATCTAGAGCAGCATCGACTAGAGTTCATGATCGAACCCCATCGAGAGCTTCACCACCTGGAACTGATCGCATCTGGAGATGGAATTGCATTTTCATAACTTTTTGTAGCATTGCTTGAATGTGAAGTGTGGACATTCCTCGTGCCCGAGATTCGCAACCTATATATTACTACATCTACGATAGGACGCATCAGGACCACCATCTGGACCTTCGTCGGATACCGGAGCACAGACATCGAGATCAGAACCGCTACTCGCTTCTGGGATTTGGTGAAGAATTCCAGATTGAATTCCAACTGCTGGATCATCCTCCGATCGAACGGCCATCGCAGAGCTACGCTGCAACACCAAAGCAGTCACCGCCCCACTACTTATCAACAACGCACTTGACCTAGACGTATGAGGGCATATCTTTGTGGCTAATTTTGATTGTTTCCCTTGTTTTATTGCTATTCTGAAATAGGTCCTAGCTAGGATATTTCACGTGCACCGCACATTTTGAAACTTGGTATTTTGGCACAGTTGCATAAATACTTTCTGAACTATTTGATATTACGTGCAGGTCTTCTACAACAACTTAAGCAAGTGAATGGTCAAGTGTGTTACTGTAATATTTGTGCGTAGCTCCATGCTTTTCTGTCTTTCCCACGCACATCCCCATATTTTTCCAGCATATTACATATACATCCCTATGCAGAATATTATATAATACGTATTTAAATATGCATAAAATAATATTCAAAATATAAAAATATAATAAAAATACGTATAGATACTTAGTAGTATACTATATACAGTATTATAGAAGTTTTAAAAAATAAAAATAATTTATTTTTTTAAATAGATCCTAAAAGTACAAAAAATACACATTTATAAAATACATAAAAATATATTAACACCTTTGAAAAATCTACAAAATTGTATATAATATATTTTGATATATTTCACATATAAAACTTAAAATAAAACAAAAATTAAATAATAAAAGCAATAAAAAATAAAAATATACAAACCTCAAAAATACTTGACTAAATCAATAAGAATAACAAAAATACGTAGAATAACCCATTGGAATGGTATTTTTACATAACTTTTTTGTAAAAATACGATAAAAATATTTTCATCATGTTTTATATTTTAAAAATAAAAAATAAATCCGTGTTTTCAATAGAAACCTAGTTTTTTATTTAGAAAAATAAAAATAAAAAATCCATAAAAAATATAAACCGTCTAAAATTTAAAAAAATAGGAAATAAAATTTAAAATATAAAAATAACAATAATGAAATCAAATAAAAAATATAAAATCAAACACCCTTATTTCTTTACTTGTAGATATATAAATTAACAAAAAATAATATTAATTCGTAAATCAATTAAAAATCTAGAAAAAGTCCAAAAATAAATAAAAATCGGGAAAATCGTTTACCTTATATACCCTACCTTTTTACCTTTATTTCCAAAATTTGCCTCCCTAAATTTGACACTCCCGTACTTATCGCTATACACATTAGTTTAGGAGTATAAATAATAAAAATAAAACAAAATTTCTGGTAATGTCAACCGATCAACACAATGATGCTTGTTTCTTCTTTTAGAACTATCAGATTGGGTGACTTTTCAGATGACACCATTGTCGGGGAGACAAAGTTAGGGTAGTGATTAGAGCCTTAGGGTTTAGGGCTTCTTTTTCTCTCTTTTTCGTCATCTTATTTTTTGTTGCATTTTTTAGTTTCTTTTCTTTATTTCTCTCTCATATAATTTTCTTGTATCTTTTTACGACTTTTGTGTTTGCTTTTTGTTGGAAGGCCTAAGTATCGAGGTCGTATTCTTCGAGAGACAAACAACCAAGCTACTTTGAGGCTGGTGTTCTTTGCGAGCCAGATGTAGAGGAGCATCGTGAGGTAGATACGAGGATCCATGCATTTGTTTCTGTTTACATTTTATGTTTTCTTTGGTTAGAGAGGAAGGGGCATTTGCCCATTTTTACCTTTATAAAAGGGTCCCCTTAAGGGCATCTCGGTTTGTACCCCGACCTTTACTCTTTTTCTGGGTCTGGTTTACCAAGTGCCGGTGCATATGGAGGACCTCCCCGCGGTTTTAATTTTCATCGCATTTTCTTTATTTTTTGCGGTTTTCTATGAGTGACTAGGTGCTTGATTAGGATTTCATTTCCTTATTTTTACATCGTAGGTTAATTATACTTAATGTTGCATAACCTATTCAAATAAAATTGGTTCTTCCCCGATAGAGCTATTAATACTTTATAGGTTGCACATTTTATTCTCCGCATTTCATGCATTTAGGGTAGATTTACTTTTCTGCGTGGATCACCCTCCATGTAGAGTGTTGGACTCAGGTACGCATCTCTATATCTGCGTGCATCATTGATTGTTGTGCATTACATTTTTGTCTTCTCATCATATTTTCTATCACTTAGTATTAAAAGAAAAATAACAAAAATACGTTAGATTTTTATTTTGTTAAATAAAAAAGAACAAAAAAATACTAACCGAAAAATAAATTTTGGGCTACTAATTCTACTTTTAAAAATAAACGTAATGGACATCATTCAATGATTTGGGAGAGAAACCCGCACCTTGTTTGCTGGTACTCTTCAGGCAGAGTAAGGCATGTATACATAATGAGTAGAGCCCAAATCCCTGGACTTATGCCCTAATCAATTGAACTTTGACTCTCGGGTCCTGCTATTACTGCAAGAACTTGCCTCAGATATTAGCAGAAGTAGTCGTGTGAGTAGTGAGGTGGATTTCCTTAGAACTAATCCCGAGTTCTTACGTGGATAATTCTCTGTTTGGGGATTCGTCAACTTATTCACGGTCTACTATAGGAGACTACACTTGCGAGCTTGTTAAATAATTGTTTGATGAACTAAGTCTAAAATTGAAAAGATTAACGATCGAGCTTTTATGGTCATCACCAAGTTTAGTAGCTGAATATGGGGTTTGCATTGTGTTTGCTTGTGCTTGGTGTGAGTCCGTGCATTTCATCTTGAGTTTCTAGTAGTCACTCATTGTTCGAGTCTTGTCGGTTTCTGTTGTTTCACTTTTCATTTTCCACTTTATTGAGTTACGGTGGTCGGTAGGCGACCTCTTATGCCGACTCTTATGGCATCGCTTCCATGCACGACTACCCATTCATCTCGGTCAGTTCAAGACAAATCGTATTTCAAACCCTGAGTTGAGTCTTCCGTCCTCCAGGTACGACTCCGGTCCTGTAGAGTCTTCTCCTTTCATTTCTCATGTTTCTTTATCATTTCAGTTTTTTCCTACTCTTAACCTTCTGTCATTCAGAGTCAGTCTTCAGTTACACCAATGACAACTGAGCAGATGTGTGAGACTTGTGAGCTGAGTACAAATAAGGAGAGAGATTTGGGTCCATGAGTTGCTGAGACTAGAGTGCGGATTGAGCAGCCTGCATCTTATTCCTGAGACAAGTCAGTGTCCACATCAAGTTTACTGACTTTTCTTATTGATTCAGACTTTGTGTCATTGCTGCTGAAGTTTCATGGGAAACCGAATAAGGACCCTTATGAGCGTCTTTTTTAGTTTGAGGAGATATTAGGTACTAGATTTTATTCAGACATTTCACCTGAGGTTGCTATGAGGATGACCTTTCCCTTTTCACTCAAGGATGGAGTCGCGAGATGGATCTAAAGTTTCTGAGAGGAGAGAGCAAGTTGGGGTGTGCTTTAAGTTGCCATTCTTAGGAGATTTAACCCCATTAACTGAGCCAATTTCATGCGATCAGTTAGCAGAGATTTTTCATATGATCCCCTAGAGGCACTTCAAGAGATGTGGCTTCTATTTTATATTCTTTTGAGGAGATTCCCATATTGCAGGATCTCCAAAGATGAGATAGTTCTGATCTTTCACCATGGGATTACCAGAGAGCAACTGGTATTGGTCGATGCCTCTTGTGGACGTTCACACCACAGTCTTGACAATGATTCACTTTGGATTCTTTTTGAGAGATTTCTTATTTCAAGATAACACATGAGGGATATGCCAGACCATCTAGATGTGATCCACCTCATGAAAATTTAGGGATCACACATAAAGCAGTTGATGTGGATATTGAGGCAGCACAGAGGGTGGTTATTGAGGAAGTTGTAGAGGGTTCTTATCCTCAATGATCGATACTTTGTCCAATGAGTTTTCAACCAAAGTATGAGTCAATTTTGTACTTTCCAATTCAGGAGCCTTGGATTCCTTTTCTCTAGTATTCTTAGGTACCGAGTGAGAGCCCATGCTGTTTCAACAGTCTAACCAGCCGATTCAGTTTCCATATCATGACCACTACTATGAGAAACCACCTTATGAGCATTTCGAGATCGAAGTGGGCCACCACTTTGATAGTGCAGATATAGATAGTTCCACATTTGATAATTTATTCCATCCAATTCATGAACTGATTGCATATCATAGAGAGCAGAAAGACAAATTAAGAGATTTTATAACCAGCATCGTTACAGGGGAGAGATTGGATTCTACTCTTCAGTAGACTTCTGAGTTGTTGAGTACTTGTACTCCTAGTTCTCATGTTGTTCAGAGACAAGCTCCAGTTGTTGAGAAATTTAGGAGCGAGGAGCATATAGTTGGCAATGACATTGAGTTACAGATTCTGCCAGATTCTCCATGTAGAGAAGGAACAAAACCACAAAAAATGGCAAAACAGAAAACACAAAAAGATGAACAAAGAGAAGATTTCAAATTCTCCTGCTAGATCTATATCTTTTGTTCTACGTGGAACGAGTCCTGACTTTGCAATTTTTTTCTTCTTGTTTTGATCCTCTAGGTGTACATATGGTTGAGGAGAATGTATAAATACCTTTCTCAAATGTTTTAAACCTAGGGAAGGGACCAAAATTAGAAAATTTCAAAAAGATCCAAGAGTCGAAATTCCCAAAAGAGATGTTGGACAAAATTTAGATCAAGCTCTCTCTTTAGGAGCCATTGGCACACATCCCTCTTTTACAATGGTGCTTTAAGTAGCATACGACACATAGAAGAGGAGAAATCATTTCTCAAAAAAATAAGTGTTGACCATTGCCACATGTTATGCCATCCAGCACACATCTCCCAAGAAGAAAAAGGAAAATATGGGAGTACCATTTGTCAGCTGCCAGATTTCAGATAATGAGTTTGAGCACACATTGTTAGACAATAGATCTTCAGTTAATATTTTACCCTAAAATCTTACTGAGACACTTCATTTTGGGAAACTCAAGAGGTAGAATGGTTCTTCAGTTTCCAGACAGATCGATCAAGAGGCTGAAGGGTATACTTCATGACGTTGACGTGGTGGTACAAGATACAAAATTCACTGTAGATTTTATTATCTTAGACTCTGACTCTTCAGTACCATCACATGATGCTGCCATTATTCTTGGTCAACCTATTCTGCGTACAACCGGGGCCATTATTGACTATGGGACAGACAGTGTTACATATCCTCCTAGCAGCACCGTGCTGAGTTCTGGGCCATTAGTGAGTCATGCATCAGACGAGTGTGCTACTATCCCATCAGATAAAGAGGCATGAGGCATTACAGCTGAGGATCAACATGATCTTATCATTCCTCATTCCTCTGAGACCTGAGATTTCATATCCAAAGAGGAAAACATAGAGAGCATAGCCTTTGGTGATCCACGTACACATGTTTGGAGATGTATTGATGAGATTCACAGTATATACATCATTGAGACGAAACTGCTGGTGGCATGTACTTCGAATGTCTTACGTGATTTAGTTGTAGATTCATTGGTCGAGCCTTCCAGTTGTGAGAATATCGAGCCCTCTTTTCATGTAGATTTAGATAAGGGCTATATTGATGCGGATATTGATCATATTGAAGCAGAGCTTGACCAATTTCTTGCATCTACTTCAAATACGACCCCAGAGGATGATTCTTCATCTTCTTATTTTAGTGTTGATGATGACAGTGATTCAGAGACCGTGGTGCAACTTAGAAAGGTCAATTCAGTTCATCTTTTTGGCCATCTGGGTCATTCCTCAATGGTCGACACAGGTCAGGGATTCTCTGATTTGGATATGGATATCTCTAACGATGACCGTGATGTCGACCTTTGTCTTGTACATTCCCTTGTTCCTTAGTAACTCAAGAAGGCCACTTTCGGACCTCTTGAGCTTGTATATTTCTTTTTCATTTATTCGTTTTTTTACATTGTTCATACTTGTTTTAGATTTTATTCATTCATTCTTTCATTTTCTTACACCCCAGGTCCCACTTATGATTTTTGCTATACTTAGGATGTACTTTACCGTAAGTATGGGGGTATGGACATTGTGTTGTTCATATCGTTTTATTTTATTATTCTTGCTGTTTCTTATACTTGGGGTGTGCTTTACCCTATGTATAGGGGGTAATGTCGGTCATTTCGTCTTTGATTGTTTTCATTTTGTGTATATGCTCTCTTGCTTGTCCCTCAGCTGTTAATATTCTTCTCTATACTTTGGTATATTTTACCCTGAGTATGGGGGACAATCTGAGTCGTTGATTGTGTACATTATTTTGACCTCAATCATCTTAATTTTTGAGTCTTATATCCTTAGGATTAGTTGATCCGAAGTAGAGAGGTGATGATTGACTTCTATTCGTTTATTAGTTATACTTTTGAGTCATTATAGTATAGTATTCTTTTCACCAGTTTATACTTAGCCCAAGTAATGTCTTCATTTATCGCTTCTTTGGTCAGTATGAGGACATAGTTCACGCTAAGTATAGGAGGGTGTTGTATATATATTCTATATATAATTTAGAATCTCGTACTTTATTGTATTTTTAATAATATGGCTCTAATAGTATGGGTATATATTTCGGGTTTCTAAAAGTTGATAGAAAACTGTAAATATATGTTATAAAATAAAAAAATGTATATAAAATGTGTTGTAAAATACTTTTCTAAAATTCTTAATTATTTAAATTTTTTAAATAAAATTCTTTTTTAAATCTTGTATAAAATTTGTATAATTCTTGTATATAAAATATGTTTAAAATTCCTAGTAAAAATGCACATAATTCTTGTAAATTCGGGTATTTGATTTAACTTCTAACTCTTTCAAAATACCAAAAAAAAATAAAGTTTTAAACACAATAAAAAATCGTAAAATTCTTAAAAATTACATGAAATGTAAAAATCAAAAAATTCACTCCATAAAAAATTGATGCATTCATTAGCATTTTTCCGAACAAGTTTGATTATTGAACCAAAAGGATCTAATTGTGAATGATGGATCTTAGTTTAGGCCTAATGCATTTAATTATACAAGGACTTTATTAGAAATTGGAAATAAGACTCTTCGGGTTTTTCGACTTAATTCTTTGTGTTCCATAAAACCGTGTTCGGAATTCAACTTAAACTTGACAAAGCAAGACTCCATGTGTCATCCATTAAACTCTTCATCATTTGAACCATATTTGAACTCTTACACTCTACACTTATCTCAACTTGCATGCGGTTGCGATGGTGCATTTTCATCCTTGTCTAGTGGCGCAGATATCTAAAGACGGAGTGTGAGGTTGAAATAAAGCTTCAGATGATGGAAGGACATGTTGTCATGACTTTTCCAATACCCCAAAAAATGGACGGAAAAAAAGATTCTATAACTGTTAGGGCATAAAAGATCAATGCAGTGCAACAATCACTTTCTGCTAAAAAGAAGCCGAATACCAAATACATACATGACCAAATTGGTCCAAGATTCAGAGAGCCTGCATATCTTGGTGGAGACTTGGATAAACTGGCCGAGCTTCATAGGAGATGTGACTACACTGGTCACACTCCAATTCTCTCCTCATTCTTCTACTTCTCTCTTTATTCGATTGTGGACATAGCACGACCTGACCATAGAAGGAAATGCCCCCTCCTCAAGGATTGTGTAGCTAGATGGGGAAGCAATGTGAGTGTATTACTGGGATTGGTTGTTTCTTCGCTTCTTTAAGCAAGAAGATCTACACCTTTCATAAAGAGTACAACTTGACTTCAAGGTTGAATAGTTTGTGTGATGGATGAGTGGAATCGAATAGGCTGTTGAGGTGACACTGGATAGGGATTTGTGGAACTTGAGGGTTGTTGAGACTTAAATCCTAACTCTTCCGATAAACTATTTATCCAAAGGGCTATTCCAAGTTCTTGATTTTGGGTGAATTGAAATTTGGTTTAAAGAAACAATCATGTTCTATGTTCTTTGATTTTTCCTTTTTCTTTTTCTTTTTGTCTTTCACTTGTTTTAGAATAAGTGTTTGCTAAGGGATTAGCAAAGGTAAATTATAGGGGAATGATGAATCCCTGATTCATCGCCTTTATTCTTTTATTTTGGATAAAATCCTTGGTTAAATACATGTGAATACTCACTAACTCTCACTAATTAACATTCTAACCACTTATGTTAATATTATATTAAACACTAATTTTATTCAAAATAAAATAATAAAGAGAAAAGAGAAAATAAAAGAAGGATGTATATATGAAATATGTACAGACATATCCTAACTTCGAGATCAAGTCAATATTGGGTCAACAGTCCATGCAATATGATTGGGCCACGTAGGACTCTATAGTACAAACTAACCAATTTTATTAGAAATTAATGAATTAAAAATAGTAAATGACTTTATTAATTTGTAGGTATAAAATAAAAAATGTTTATTATTTTATGTAGTATTTTCATATGATTTTTATTTATTTAATGTATATATTTATGACAAATTAATTTTTAAATGTATATTTATAGGTATATTTATCTATGTTTTGGTTATTTTATTTCTTTTATAATTTTTATTTAATTATTTTATTTTCTTATTTTACATATTTATAACTTATTTTTATATACACAAATATATTTTTATAGTATTTTTCTGATGTTATCTATACACTTAAATAAATAGGGATATGCATTATATAAGTATAAGTATAGGTATTTCATCTATGTATATCTATAGTTCATTTTATTTTGTATTTCCTTTATGATTTTATTCTTTTCTAAATATGTACATATATTATAAATAATATTTACAAAAATAATAATGAATAAATAAAATTGACTATTTTATTCCGGTACATTGTACAATAGGTGTCCAAAACCTATCTTCACACCCTAATTCAAAATTAAATGAAATAACCTTCATTAAATAGCTCATTAAAAGTTATATAAAATTAAAGATGATTTTGATACAATTTTAGTTTTTATTTACGAGATATGGGTCTGAGAAGTTGGTATTTTATCTTTTTATTCAGAGTATAAAATGTATGCAGTATATTATTTTTGTACAAACTCAATTTTGTATTTTTATTTGTATTATTATCTACAAATTTCATGTTACAAAGTTTATTTATTTGAGTATAAATAATAATGAATAAAATAGGTCCCAAAAATACTTTATTGATGAATAAATGAATAGAGTTTTTATTGTATTTTTGGCCTTATGTCCCCCTACTTTATTCCTTGTCGACCCAGTCATCGAGATGCCTAGGTCTTGGGGTTTAGGATCATAAAACACCGTTGTTATTTTATTATTTTTCTTTTCTTTATTCTATAATTTTGGCATTAAAAACTGTATTTTTATGCACATAAATGAACCACATAATGAATGTTAATATGTACAAAATATTGCTATGTACATGCATTAGCTACGGTTTTTAAGGCTGAAAAGATAGAATAATGGTGATGAAATGGAGATTCATCACGGCCAACGTCGTAGCTTCTGCTCTGCCATGCGAGGAGCCTCTGCATTGCTGAGCGTGGAGGCAAGGACTTGAGGAGCTCCTCCGAGTTCCTCTTCCAAGGCGATTCCACTTCATCAATTCCGTCCAGGATAGCTTCCTGTAGACCTCTTCTCCTTCTCCTTCTCTTCTCATGTCATTCCCTCTCTACTCTTTTATTTTTTTCATTCATTTTCATCGATCTGATCTACAATCGCTATCCTTATCTCCATCTCCATTCCTCACATTTCCCTTCTACTCTACACATCTGCACACCTCCGGCCACACATGGGGGCCGGAGCTCATATACAACTCCAACGCGTCCGTCTTTGTCTTTCATTCACCATTTTCATATTGTTCTGGAGCAAGCCATTGAGCTCGAGTCAAGTTGCAATGTGCAGGTCCTTCATCAAATACGAGGCAGAGACTGAGAGTCAAGCACCTGAATCAGAGAAGACCAAAACACCGCTACCATCATCGAGTCTACAGGTCAAGCGATCACACGAATCGATTCTGATCTAATTTCAGGTACGTATTGATCTAAATTTTAATTTTGGAATCTTATTGCTGCTGAATCAAGCGCAGATCTAGAGCAGCATCGACTAGAGTTTCATCATCGAACGCCATCGAGAGCTTCACCGCCTAGAACTGATCGCATCTGGAGATCGAATTGCATTTTCAAAACTTTTCGCAGCATTGCTTGAATGTGAAGCGTGGACATTCCTCGTGTCGCAGATTCGCAACCTATATATTACTGCATCTATGATAGGACGCATCAGAACCACCATCTGGACCTTCGTCGAATACTGGAGCACAACCGTCGAGATCAGAACCGCTACTCGCTTCTGGGATTTGGTAAAGAAAAACGCTCGTTCTAGATTGAATTCCAGCTGCAGGATCATCCTCTGATCGAACGGCCATCGCAGAGCTACGTTGCAACACCAAAGCAGTCACCGACCCACTTCTTATGTACAACGCACATTACCTACACGTTTTGTGGCTAATTTTGATTGTTGCCCTCGTTTTATTGCTATTCGGAAATAGGTCCTTGCTAGGATATTTCACGTGCACCGCACGTTTTGAAACTTGATATTTTGGCACAGTTGCATAAATACTTTCTTAACTATTTGATATTAAGTACTTGTCAAGTGTGTTACTGTGATATTTGTGCATAACTCCATGCTTTTCTGAATTTCCCTCGCATATCCCCATATTTTTCCAACATATTACATATACATCCCTATACAATATACTATATAATACGTATTAAATATGCATAAAATAATATTCAAAATATAAAAATATAATAAAACTACGTATAGATAATATTATACTATATACAATATTAGAGAAGTTTTAAAAAATAAAAATATTTTATATTTTTAAATAAATCCTAAAAATACAAAAAATACATAAATATATAAAATACATAAATAGATTAACACCTTTGAAAAATCTACAAAATTGTATACATTATATTTTGATATATGATGAATACCCATTCATCACTCTTAATTCTTTTATTTTAGCTACAAAACCTTTGTCAAACACATGTATATTTCTGTAAATATTAATAATTACCAAATAGCATGCATTTTGTAAAAATAAATAATTAGCATGTTTTTGTGCATAAATAAAAAAATAAAGAGATAAAAAAGAGGGAGATATTTAGAATAAATATTGAGCAACCTAATCCCAAGGGAGGGCTCAGCATGGGCCTGACCGCATAAAAACCCAAGTAGAGAGAGACAAGGAAGCTCATGTGTATATATACCTGTAAATAAATAAATAAAAATATTTTCCTCTAAAACAAAAATAAAATGGGTTTGTATTTATTTGTATATATTTGTAAATATTTAGTTAAAATCAAAATAAGAAAATTAAAAAGAAAATAAAATCCCTTCACCCTTGTCCATATTCACCATGTACATAGAACCACTCCTTTATTTATTTTTTCTTTGTAAATAATTAAATAAAATTCCATAAAAATTTGTACATACTCCTTATTTCATAATGTAAATAAATAAAATAAAAACAATAAAAATAAAAATAAAATAAAAATAAATAAAAATAAAACCAATCCCAACATTGTATATATACCATATATGCATATAATTAAAAGTAATTATTTTACCCTTGTACATAAATAATAAAAATAAAATAAAAATATAAAAATATTCCAAATTTTATCCTATAAATAAATAAAATATAAAATTGGAAGAAAAATGTAAAAAATAAATAATTAAAAATCAAAATCAAAAATTCAATTCTGTATATACCTATATATTATATACTATATTGTAAATACCTAATTTTTATTTCAAAAAAATAAATAAAAATCACAAAAATTAGTTCATAAATAAATAAACATTTTTTATATTTTAACTTTTTTCTAAATCGGCCATTTACTATTTTATTTTTAATTTCTAAATCTTTTGACGTGGCCGCTCCTGATTGGTCCACGGGGGATGTTGACCCCCCGGTCAACTCCCCCCCTGGACCACAGAGTTCCGGATCCGAGTTTTTGATCCGATTTCTCGATATTTTCCACACTCGATCTGACACCCAAATCCACAAATCCCGGGCTTCATTCCTTCCTTGCAGATCCGACACCTTCGCCCGCAGTGGGTATGGGGGGTCCGAGCTCCGATAAGCTCGCCCGATCATCTTCAAGTCGAACCCCTAGACATATTTAACATCTGCTCCGCCGCACAGTTCCTTCATCTCTGGTCCTCCTCCTCGATGCCAAGGAACTCCTCCACCTCGCCTGAGTGACAGCGGAGTGAGACGGAGTGGAAGTGAGGCTCGGGCAGCCGGGAAACCTTGGATCCGGTGGCTTCACCGCCGTGCGCCGCCGCGAGCGCGCCCAGCCTCGGGACTCGACGCTCCCTTGCAGGCAATGACCCCCGGAGCTCCCCGAACTCTAGCACAGTCGGATTCCTCCACTAGGTAACTTCTTTAGCTCGTAGGTTAGCATAGATTTTGATTTTTAGTTTTAGGTTCCTGTAGCTCCGCTGTGACCGCCAGCCACCTCCGACCGACCATCTGTCCATCCGACCCGACCTACACCTTTGCCAGACTTCTCCGCACATTCTTCATTCAGTCACCCAACCCTGACTCACCCCGGAGCAGGGACTTCGGTCCTCTTCCTCCGTCGTTCGCCGGAGGACCTCCATATCGCCGCATCTTTCACCCTCCACGTGCGCTAACGGGTCGAGGTAGTTTGCCCTCGACCCCTCTTTCTTCCTGTGCAGGTAGCAGGTCAAATCGATCTCATCTGGAGGTTGGAACATAGGGCACAGGTGCTCCCGTTCTTCACCGTCGCAGGAGCTCTCCAGAGCTCCCCGCCATCATCGGAGCAGTCCATTGGTTGCGGACCACCGAGGCGATTCTTCTCAGCATTTCAGCAGCCTCCGAGGAGTCCCCACGCGTGAGTTTCAGGCCGGCAAAGTTCGCCGGCCACTATTCTTCTTGGACCCTCAGCCACTGTCCGATTAGCTCTCCCGCTCCAGTTGTGATCTATGCCCTTCATTTGAGGAGCCACGTCACCGTCCGATCCCTTGGAGGAATGATTAGGACCGTCCGTTGCAGAGGAGAGGCACCCGTGATTCTAGACCGTTCGATCTCCACGTGCCCTCTTCAGAGCCGTCGATTCACCGAGGGTTTACCCACAGTGCATTCCAGCCGTTGGAACCTCCACGTGGGAGGCCCTCCACCGTTCGATCCAACCCGCATTCCTTCGTTGAGGCGCTAGTGATTTACAGCTGTCAGATCAGATACATGGCGCCGCCTCAGCCGTCGATCATAATAATAAGGGTAAATTGCTCTTAGGCCCCTCTGTTTATTGCTTTTATTAGATAGTCCTGTAAATATTTTCTGTTCTTTTTATTTTGGTTATTTTGCATTGAGGACCTTCTAGATTTGGATATTTGCAAATTAGTCCCTGCCTGTGGTGACCACGTGCATCGACACGTGATTTACTGGACATTTTGCATTTTGTTCCCTACATTTCTGGAGTGTTGATGTTTGAATCTTTTAAAATAGGAATGACATTCTAGTCCTTCCAGGCCTGGGTCACGTGTGCCGTGCATGGGTCTCGGGGATTTTTGCAAGTTTGGTCCTAAACTTTCCAGCCGTGTTACTTTTTGGCCCTTGCAACATATTTTAATTGCAGATAGGTCCTTGTGCACTGTTTGGTTGTCTTTGGTTTTAATAAAATAGCAAATTCAACTCAAACTTGGTGAAAATTGGACACGTGGCTGCCACTATGTAAAATTTTCCCTAATTTTTGGGTACATTTCTGAGCATTTTGTTATTTTTAAAAATTCAAGAACCCCTCTTTTTTTGTCTGTCCAGATATAAAAATCACAAAAAAATATTAAAACCTTCTCAAAAAATCTAAAAAATTCAAATTTTGTGTGTTTTGCTGTGTTTGATTTTCTGACCAATTTTGGTCATTTTTGGATCTATACCAAATATAAAATTGAAAAACTTTGAAAAACTTACAAAAATTCTAATAATTCATAGAAAATCCCAAAAATAATAAACTCAATCTCTGATTTTTCCTTTTTATTTCTATTTTCCATGAAAAATACTTCCAGGCCATTTTAAGACCATTTTATATTTTCTTTTGGTCCTTAGAGCCTGGCTGGACGACAGCATTGTTTTTCTTGCTTCTTTCATTTTTATAAAATTCTATAAAAATCAGAAAATTATCAAAGATTTACCAAAAACAGTAAAAAATACCAAAATCATAAAAATAATTTTATTGGAATTTTTGGAGCATTTTAAAGTAATTAAATAATTGTTGAAAGTTGCTTGTTTTTATTTGTTTTGTTAGTTTCTTTATAATAAAAAATTCCAAAAAAATATAAAAATATTAAAAATCCACCAAAAATAATTTGCTTTTATTTTTATTTGTTTTTGACTAGTTCGTAGGCCGAAAGGCCATCACGTTCTCCCTGAGTCCGACCCTGGTCGCTATACCAGGCTAATCCAATAACGAGGGCCACTAGTTATTTCTCTCTGATTTTCTCTTTGTTTGGTGGTATGCTCTTATATTTTTCTTGTTGAGCTGGATTTCCCGAGTGGCTAAGGTCGCAACGACCTTCTCTATATTTTATCCACCTTAGTCTATCAAAAATTTGGCCCATCAATATATTTCATATATAAAACTGAAAATAAAATAAAAAATTAATATTAAAACCAATAAAAATAAAAATACACAAAACATCAAAAATACATGACTAAATCAATAACAATCACAAAAATATATAGAATACCTCATTGGAAAGGTATTTTTACATAACTTTTATGTAAAAATACGATAAAAATATTTTCTTCATGTTTTATATTTTAAAAGTAAAAAATAAATCCTTATTTTCAATAGAAACCTTGTTTTTTATTTAGAAAAATAAAAATTCAAAATCCATAAAAAAATATAAACCATCTAAAATTTCATAAAAATAGGAAATAAAATTTAAAATATAAAAGTAATAATAATGAAATCAAATAAAAAATTATAAAATCAAATACCCTCATTTCTTTTCTTATAGATTTATAAAATAACAAAAAACAATATAAATTCATAAATCAAATAAAAATCTAGAAAAGTTCCAAAAATAAATAAAAATCGGGAAAATCACTTACCTTATATACTCTGCCTTTTTACCTTTGTTTCCACAATTTGCCTCCCTAAATTCGACACTCCCATACTTATCGCTATACACATTAGTTTAGGAGTATAAATAATAAAAATAAAATAATTTTTCGGGTAATTTCAACCGATCGACACAATAATGGTAGTTTCTTCTTTTAGAACTACCAGATTGGGTGACTTTTCAGATGGCGCTATTGTCGGGGAAGTAGAGTTAGGGTAGAGATTAGAGCCTTGGGGTTTAGGGCTTCTTTTTCTCTCTTTTTCGTCATCTTATTTTTTTATTGCATTTTTTTAGTTTCTTTTCTTTATTTCTCTCTCATATAATTTTCTTGTATCTTTTTACAGTATTTGTGTTTGCTTTGTGTTGGATGGCCTAGGTATCGAGGTTGTATTCTTTGAGAGCCAAACAACCGAGCTACTTTGAGGCTAGTGTTCTTTGCGAGCCAGTGGTAGAGGAGCATCGTGAGGCAGATACGAGGAGCCATGCATTTGTTTCTGTTTACATTTTATGTTTTATTTGGTTAGAGAGTGATGAATCCATGTTTCATCATCTTTATTCTATCATTTTGGCCTTAAAAACCCTAGTAAATGCGTGTAAATAGGCTTAATTTAGGCATTTTAGCATTCATGCATCATTGTGTAAATATTATATAAAATGCGGGTTTTAAAGCTAAAATTATAGAATAAAGAAAAGAAAAGAAAAAGAATAAAATATTGCAAATATTTTATGACCCGAAACCCGGAGACCTAGGCATCTCGATGACGAGGTCGACAAGGAATAAAGTAGGGGGAGATAAGGGTCTAAATACAATAAAAATACCTTTTATTTTATTCATTTTTTATTCATTTTGGTACCTATTTTTGGTTCCACTTTTTATACCTCAAATAAAGAAACTTTGTACATGAAAGTTGTAGATAATTAAATAAAGAAAAATACAAAATTGATTTCACTCAAAAGTAATGTACAGATAAAAAGTTATGGTTTGAATAAGAATCAAGAATCCCAACTTCCCAGACCTGTATCTCGCAAATAAAAACTCCAAATGCATCAAACTCACCTTTAATTGTATATAATTTAAAATAATCTATTTAATGGAGGTTGTTTCGCATTTGGCGGAGCTACGGTTTGAAAGTTGTGTTTTGGACCCCTATTGTATACTTGGACAGATTAAAATATTCATTTTATTATTTATTAATTATTTTTACCATTTTATATTTTTATAATTTTGTAAATATTACTTATAATATATTTTTATATTAAAATCAGAATAAAAATACAAAAGAAATACAAAAATAAAATACTTGTATAACTTACATAGGTATAATACCTGTACACATACTTATATAATTCATATTTTTTTATTAAGTGTACAAAACCATTCAAAAAAATAAAATAAAAATATTTTGTTTAAAAAAATATTTTATAAATTTATAAAATAATAAACAAAAATAAATAAATTAAATTCACAAAATAAAAATAAAATATTAAAATACATAGATATATATACCTATAAAGGCTATAAATGTTAACTTGTAATTTATACCTCATAAAAATAATTAAAAATCATAATAAAATACTTCATAAAAAATAAACATTTTTTATTTTATATTTTAAAAATTAATAAATTCATTTACTATTTTTAAATGAATTAATAAACCTTTTTGCAGGATTTTTCCTGGTTGGTCCACGTGGACCAACCAGGTGGCTCTGACTGTTGACCGTAAGTCAACTGTCTGAGCCTTCTCCTGTTCATGTCAGACCCATGATTTTGACCCATTTTCTCACTTTATTCGAGGATAACCCTTTCACTATTTCGTGTTGCTTTCGTCATGACTTTTGTTGCTCTACTACCAATGATACAAGCCCAGATGTTTGCTTGGGCTGTGGAGCATCGCAGCACCCATTGCGCCTCGTTCTTCTCGCCCTGTCTGCCATCTTCTTCAAAAGCCCCATCTGACTCCATTTTGATTTTGGGAACCCTTCTTTGACCCTCGTTTGACCCCGCCTGAGAGCTCTGGATCGACTCCTGTGACAGGGGAGCCTCCAGCTTCGTCGTGTGAGGCTAGGCGAAGGCCGGAGCGGCCGTTCCACCATCTCCGGCGGCCACGCCGTCGTGAGGTTTTTACTTCTTGGTTTTCCCAACTAATGGAGGTTATTTTTCTTTGTCTTTTTCATGTTGTAGGTTAGTTGTAGTGCCAGGTTTAATTCCATCCTTTCATTTGCCTGTTTTGCGATTTATTCATCAACCACTACACCCTCGCCGGAGCTTGCTCCGACGATCTCCATTTCCGCCACCACTCCCTCCAATCACCAGTGCTCGCCCTGAAAACCACCCCATGTCGTTGTGCGCTTTGTTTGCAGGTACCAGGTGCGAAGAGACCCTCCTGGGGGGGTCGTTTTTGCGGAGCATCCGAGTCACCTGGAGCAGCCATCGCACCTCCACGTCACGACAGACCTCAGGCTTCTCCCGAGCCATTTTGCGGCCATCGCCCGATCAAGGTGCGCTCCAGGATTCTTCTCATGGTTTCTGGGCAGTCGTCGGAGGTCGGGGGGGGGGGGGGGGGTTCTAGGGCACCCGATTCAAACTCGCTCCACGCGAGTTCTTCGACTGTTCCTCCTTCGATCTCCAACGCTGTCTGATTCCACCACGTTCTTCTAGCGTAGCAGTGTCTGTTAGATCAAGCACGCCCGCCAGCCGTCCGATCCTTGAATCCCGATCTAATCTCGACCGTTGCAGACGAAGGGGTATCAGCCATCAGATTTGCGTGACGTGTCTTAAGTGAACGACGCACAGCCGTCCGATCGCGCCTCTGAGTATTTTGCAAGATACGCCCCAGCCCTTTTTGTATTTTAATATTAGACGTTAAACTTTCATCTATGTTTTGAACTTTTGTAACATTTACATGGAGACCCCTAAGATTTTGCGATATTCCTTTTTGACCCTTGCCAGTTCACGTGCTCCGCGCACGTGACGTGGCATTTTTTGCAGGGAAGTCCTCGGCTGTTTGGGTATTGTGTTTTGGTCCACAAACGTTTAATTACAATTATATATTTCTGGAGATTTTTACATCTCAGCCCCTAGTTTATGTGAAATTGCATTTTGGTCCTCCCAGGCGCACGTGCTAGTCACGCGCTTCCTGGTGTTTTTGCAGGATTGACCCTTGGGCTTCTGGTCATTGATATTCAGTCCAATAATATTTTTATCAGTTGTATATTTTTGTGGAATTTTACACGCAGGCCCTCTGACTTTCCCATATTTACAAATATACCCCTTACATGTATGTAGTTTCTTTTTGTTTCCTTTATTTAATTCATGCATTCTTAAATTGCTAAAAAAATCACAAAAATTCCCATACATTCCTGTTGCATTCTAATATTACGCCATATTTTTATTTTACATATTTATTGCATTTTATATATAAAAAAATAAAAAACAAGCATTTTCAGCACTGTTTGCATTATAAAATCCATAAAAAATATAAAACACGTCAGAAAATTCCAAAAAAATATATTTTGTGTCTTTTCTTGTGTTTTAACTTCTATCCAAAAATCACTAAAAAATATAAAAGAAAAATCCTAAAAATATACAAACTCTAAAAATTCTTCCAAAAAATATTAAAAATTCTAGAAAAATCTTAAAAATCTAATTTTTCTCTGAATTTTCCTTATTTTATTATCTCTTATTAAAAATTAATTTGGAGAATTTTTGTTACTGTTTGATATTTTATATCTCCATTTTAGTTTCAGATTTGTATTTCCTTCACTGTTTTCAGTATTTTTGACTTTAAAATACCAAAAGAATTTACAAAAATCTAGAAAAATCACAAAAACATTAGAAAAATATTTTATTTCCTGATTTTTGTTCATTTTTACTTATTTTTATAAATACCTCATCCTCCTCTTTCTTACCTTGTATATATATTCTATTATTGAAAAAGAAAATATAAAAAAATATAAAAAGAAAATATAAAATTAGAAAATTAAAAATAAAAATACAAAAAATATAAAATTGAAAATTATTTAAAAATATATATATAATAAAAACCCCACAAAAACATAACATAGATAGACAAATATTCACATTCACATTTTTGTGCCTTAGTTCTACCTGTCTGCTCCCTGTGTTCGACCTCTACGCATACTTGCACCTATACACATCTTTGTTGTAGAGTTATAATAAATTTTAACTCCACATTCACTTTTCATTGCTTGATTTCTGTTGTGGGTTAATTGTTGTTCGAAGAATCGATTTCTTGCGGGTCGCCTCAGCGACATTGTGATCCCGCCTTGTGTGGATTACTTTAGACCTGTAAAAAATTGTCTTCAACAAATGGCGCCGTTGTCGGGGAGCAACAATGCTTAGTTCGGGTTTTTACTTGTGTTTGTGATTGTTGTCTATTCGTGCGGTTTTATTTGTTTGCTTTTTATTTGATATAATTGTTTGAGCTGTCTAACCCCTCTCTTTGTTGACTTCGTGCGATGTACCACAGATCGAGGGAGGCGCTTCACCCTACGCGCCTGGGCACCCACGTGAAGCCGGCATCTACCAGCCTAGCACCGAGGAGACGAGGAGAGAATTTTGAAGACCGAGCTTCACCTTGAGTTGTAGCATTTACTTTTTGTACTTATTTTTGTAATTTTTGTGAGAGAGGGACCACTATTTATTGTAATAATACAGGTACTCAGACATTGGACATTCGGGCCTAATTTCCAAGTGTTTGTACACTTGGGGGCTCATCACGATTTTTCTGGTTTTTCGTCGCATTTTTCATTTTGTTTTATCGGTTTTGATTTTATTTCTTTTGTGTGATTGAGCCCTTAGCCAGATGAGTTGCTTGATGTAGTCTTAAGGCCAAACACCTAATATACTTGCATATGCCTATAGTCTCGTTTGGACATAGTCAAATTTTGAAACTGTTCTTCATGATAATAGCAGCTTCTCACCCTAAGGCGATTTCATCGACTTGCATCTATATATAGATTAGGTTTTAATTTTGCTGAGCATCCTTGCATGTAGAGTGCTGGAGGCAAGGTGAGCATTTACACTTTAGCATTCATCATCATTTGCCGCTTGCATTGCTTTTCCGCCTCTCCCTCTAATTTTGATCACCTAGGTGCTTAAAAGAATCGAATCCCTGATAGGATCGTGCATTTCTTATTAAAAAACCAAAAAAGTGATAACAAATAAAATTGGGACTGTTAATAATACTTGACGCTGAAATCGATCAAAAAAGAAAAACATTGTCTTGGGGCGAGTAATCCCCTCATTGTCTTCGTTTTTACTTGCTCGCGCACACCCTAAGGACTAGTGCCCAAATCCCATCTCAGCCCCCTAAGTGTGTGCACAATTTTTGACTTCTCACCTAACTCTAAAACAGACAAGATAAAAAGACCGCATTTTACGGTCTCTACCGAGTTGAGTAGGTGAATTAAGGGTTTGTATTATTTTCATTTTTGTTTGTGATTGTTTTGTGTGTGTCCTAGATCGCTTATGTGCATTTGCGCCTTTTTCTCACATCTCTTGACTTGACCTTCGTGCTCTCCCGATCGTTTCCTTTTGTTTTTGAGATGGACCCCTGGAGCATTTTCTATCCGGACTTTGCGGATCCCTCGTTCACTCCAGCCGGTCCACCTCCCTTCTATCAGGAGGACCCTCCTCCTACTTTTTCTCATTTTTGTACATATCCGCCTCAGCCACAGTATCAGACCTCAGATTTCTATTAACATCCACCTCCACCTGTATATTATCCACCTCCACCTTCACATCCACCCAAGACTGATCTGTTGGAGTCACCTTTCACGGAGTCCACCCTTGAGCACTTGACCCAGATGATGGATCATATGAGATAGAGGATTGATCACCTCACTAGTACCAATAAGAGCGACCATGATATTCCATCTTTTGATGATATGGGTTTACTCGAGGATTTCCATGAGAGCTTACAATCGCCCAAAATACAAAAAAATGAGAAAAATTTAAAAATACAAAAAGCGTTCGGGAGACACGTGATCGATTCAGACTGTGAGGAGATGGAACCTTTGCCAGATCGTTTGACCACACAGCCTTTCACACCTTGTCCCACCTTTGACCTCGAGGATGCTGCTGTACAGACTACTCTTGGCATGCCTCGTGTATATGCTGATTCCGACTCCCTCCCTTATATGGAGGAAGTCCAAAAATTCAAAAAAATGTTGACTGAACCCAAAGTGGTGGCCACTATTCATGAGATCATCCGTGCCCCACTTCAGCAGGCCATGACCGATTTATCTGCTCCTCTTCCCAAGAATAGAAAGTGGAGGAGCAGATCTGAGCGTCAAATTTTGACCATGGCCACTGCCCATGCCATCACACACCGTCCCATTCCTCGGAAGAGGAACATTGCCACACCTTTCATCACCTGCACTATCTCTGACCACACATGTGATCACACTCTCCTAGAGGACAGTGCGTCTATTAGCATCATACCCTTCTCACTAGTACTGTCTCTTCACTTAGGGCCTCTTAAGAAAACTAGAATGATGGTACAGTTTGCTGATGGATCTATCAAGCGGTCGAAGGGTATCCTAGAAAACGCCGTCATTTCGATTCAGGGCATGAGCTACCATGTTGACTTTGTCGTTTTTCCCATGGAGACCTCCACAGGGGAGCATTCTCCAATCATCCTGGGATGACCATTCCTCACCTCTGCGAGGGTCGTTATTGACTACTCATTATGTATAAAGCAATGAAACGTGGATTCATCATCCCCCTATACTTGCCTTTGATAGTCCCTAGCAAACACTTATGCAATAAGTACAGAAAAGAAAAACAAAGAAAAGAAAAAGAAGAAATTGGATTTAGTTTAATTATCAAACTTGTCTTCACAAAATCAAAGTTTGGAGCTTAAGTCGGACCTTTGGAATTTTAGTGCGAGCGGAACCTTAATTAGAACCAGATTTGAAATCCAACAGTCCCTGAGAATCCCAAAACTCTGTTCAAGTATCCTCAATAGCCAGGTCAAAAATATCTCAACTCATACGCAAACCTATACGACTATGAATCTGACTCGTACAACGGGCGGAGCCTGCACCTGAGGAAGGCAAGTATAGGGACTAGCAAAGGCATGTATACATAATGAGTAGAGCCCAAATCCCTGGACTTATGCCCTAATCGATTGAACTTTGACTCTCGAGTCCTGTTATTGCTGCAAGCACTTGCCTCAGACATTAGCGGAAGTAGTCGTGTGAGTAGGGAGGTGGATTTCCTTAGAACTAATCTCGAGCACTTACGTGGATAGTTCTTTGTTTGGGGATTCGTCGACTTATTCATGGACTACTATAGGAGACTAAACTTGCGAGCTTGTTAAATAAATGTTTGATCACCAAGTCTAAAATTGAAAAGATTAACGATCGAGCTTTTATGGTCATCACCGAGTTTAGTAGGTGAATATGAGATTTGCATTGTGTTTGCTTGTGCTTGATGTGAGTCCGTGCATTTAATAATGAGTTTCTAGTAGTCGCTCATCGTCCGAGTCTTGTTCGTTTCTATTGTTCCACTATTCATTATCCACTTTATTGAGTCACGATGGTGGGTAGGCGACCTCTTAGGCCGACTCTTATGGCATCGCTTCCATGCACGACTACCCATTCATCTCGGTCGGTTCAAGACAAATCGTATTTCAAACCGTATGTTGAGTCTTCCGTCCTCCAGGTACGATCCAAATCTTGTAGAGTCTTCTCCTTTCATTTCTCACATTTCTTTATCATCTCTGTTTCTTCCTATTCTTAACCTTCTGTCATTCAGAGTCAGTCTTCAGTTACACCATTGACAACTGAGCAGATGTGTGAGACTTGTGAGCTGAGTACACATAAGGTGAGAGATTCGGGTGAATGAGTTGCTGAGACTAGAGTGCGGATTGAGTAGCCTGCATCTTATTCCTGAGACAAGTTAGTTTCTACATCGAGTTTACTGACTTTTCTAATTGATTCAAACTTTGTGTCATTGCTACTGAAGTTTCATGGGAAGCCGTATAAGGACCCTTATGAGCGTCTTTTTTAGTTTGAGGAGATATTAGGTACTAGATTTTATTCAGACATTACTCATGAGACTGCTATGAGGATGTCCTTTCCATTTTTACTCAAGGATGGAGTCGCGAGATGGATATGAAGTTTGGGAGAAGAGAGAGCTAGTTGGGGTACGCTTCGAGTTGCCATTCTTAGGAGATTTTACCCCATTAACCGAGCCAATTTCATGCGATCAGTTATCATAGATTTTTTATATGATCCCCTTGAGCCACTTCAAGACATGTGGATCCAATTTTAGATTCTTTTGAGGAGATTCCCATATCACAGGATCTCCAAAGCTGAGTTAGTTCTGGTCTTTACCCTGGGATTACCAGAGAGCAACCGGTATTGGTCGATGCCTCTTGTGGAGGTTCACACCACAGTCTTGACAAGGATTCACTTTGGATTCTTTTTGAGAGATTTCTTATGTCAAGATAACACATGAGGGATATGCCAGACCATCTAGATGTGATCCACCTCATGAAAATTTAGGGATCACACATAAAGTAGTTGATGTGGATATGGAGGCAGCACAGAGGGTGGTTGTTGAGAAAGTTGTAGAGCGTTCTTATTCTTAAAGATAGATACTTTGTCCAATGAGTTTCATCTTGAGTTTCTAGTAGTCACTCATCATCCGAGTCTTATTAGTTTCTGTTATTTCACTTCTCACTTTTCATTTTCCACTTTATTGAGTCACAATGATGGGTAGGCGACCTCTTAGGCCACTTTTATGGCATCGCTTCCATGCATGACTACCCGTTCATCTAGGTCAGTTCGAGACAATTCATGTTTCAAACCCTGAGTTGAGTCTTCCGTCCTCCAAATACGACTCTGATCCTATAGAGTCTTCTCCTTTCATTTCTCATGTTTCTTTGTCATATCCGACTATTCCTACTCTTCACATTCTGTCATTAAGAGTCAGTCTTCAATTCCACCAATGACAACTGAGTAGATGTGTGAGACTTGTGAGCTGAGTACACATAAGGTGACAGATTCGGGTTCATGAGTTGCTGAGACTAGAGCGCGGATTGAGCAGCATGCATCTTATTCAAGAGCCGAGTCAGTTTCTACATTGAGTTTACTGACTTTTCTAATTGATTCAGACTTCGTGTCGTTGCTGCCGAAGTTTCATGGGAAGCCGTATAAGGACCCTTATGAGCATCTTTTTTAGTTTGTCGAGATATTAGGTACTAGATTTATTCAGACAGTACATCTGAGCTTGCTATGAGGATGACATTTCCCTTTTCACTTAAGGATGGAGTCACGAGATGAATCTAATGTTTGGGAGAGGAGAGAGCTAGTTGGGGTACGCTTTGAGTTGTCTTTCTTAGGAGATTTTACCACATTAATCGAACCAATTTCATGCGATAAGTTATCAGAGATTTTTCATATGATTCCCTTGAGCAACTTCAAGACATGTGGCTCCAATTTTAGATTCTTTTATGGAGATTCCCATATCACGGGATCTCCAAAGCTGAGTTAGTTCTGATCTTTTACCATGGGATTACCAGAGAGCAACATGTATTGGTCGATGCCTCTTATGGAGGTTCACATCACAGTCTTGTCAAGGATTCACTTTGGACTCTTTTTGGAGAGATTTCTGATGTCTAGATAACACATGAGGGATATGCTAGATGTTATGCCATCCATCACACATCTCCCAAGAAGAAAAAGAAAAAAACAAGAGTACCATTTGTCAGCAACCAGTTTTCAGATAATTAGTTTGACCACACAATGTTAGACAACTGATATTCGGTGAATATTTTACCCTTCCATCTTATTGAGACACTTCATTTAGGGCCTCTTAAGAGGTAGAATGGTTCTTCAGTTTCCTGACATATCGGTCAAGAGGCCGAAGGGTATATACTTCATGACATTGTTAGGGTGGCACAAGACACAAAATTCACTGTGGATTTTATTTTCTTAGACTTTGACTCTTCAGTACCATCACATGATGCTGCCATTATTCTTGGTCAGCCTATTTTGGATGCAGCTGGGTTCATTATTGACTATGGGACAGACCGTGTTACTTTTCCTCCTAGTAGCATCGTGCTGAGTTTTGAGCCATTAGAGAGTCGTACATCAGACGTGTGTGCTACTATCCCATCATATACAGGGGCATGAGGCATTCATGATTCCTCAGAGACCCGAGATTTCCTATCCAAAGAGGAAAACTTGGAAAGCATAGCCTTTGGTGATCCACGTACACATTTTCGGAGATGTATTGATGAGATTCACAGTATATACATCATTGAGACGAAACTGTTGGTGGCACGTACTTCGAATGTCGTACGTGATTCAGTTGTAGATTCATTGATCGAGCCTTCTAGTTGTGAGAATGTCGAGCCCTCTTTTCATGTCCATTTAGATAAGGGTTATATTGATGAGGATATTGATCACATTGCAATAGAGAGTGACCTATTTCTTACATCTACTTCAAATACGACCCCAGAGGATGATTCTTCGTCGTCTTATTTTAGTGTTGATGAAGATAGTGATTCAGAGACCGTGGTGCAACTTACAAAGTCAATTCTATTCATCTTTTTGGCCATCTGGGTCGTTCCTCAATGGTCGACACATGTCAGGGATCCACTGATTTGGATATGGATATCTTTAACAGTGACCATGATGTCGACTTTCTCTTGTACATTCCATTGTTCCTTAGTCACGCAAGAAGGCCACTTTCGGCTTTCTTGAGCATGTACAGTTCTTTTTTATTTATTCTTCTTTTTTACCATGTACATAACTATTTTAGATTTTATTCATTCATTCTTTCATTTTCTTACACCCAAGGTCCCGCTTAGGATTTGTGCTATACTTAGGATATACTTTATCATAGGTATGTGGTGGTGTAGACCTTGTGTTGTTCATATCGTTCTATTTTATTATCCTCAGTGTTACTTATACTTGGGGAGTGCTTGACCCTATGTATAGGGGGTAATGTCACAAATTTCATCTTTATTGTATTCATTTTGTGTATCTGCTCTCTCTTTTGTCCCTCAACTATTGATATTCTTCTCTATACGTAGGAATATTTTACCGTACGTATGGGAGACAAGTTGAGTCGTTGATTGTGTACATTATTTTGACCTCAATCATCTTCATTTTTTAGTCTTATATCCTTAGGAATAGTTGATCCTAAGTATAGAGGTGATGATTGACTTTTATTTGTTTATTCATTATACTTTTAAGTCAGTATAGTATAGTATTCGTTTCACCAGTATATACTTAGCCCGAGTTATGTCTTCTTTTATCTCTTCTTTGGTCATTATGAGGACATAGTTCATGCTAAGTATAGGGGGGGATGGATATATATTTTATATGTAATTAAGAAGCCATAACTCGTACTTTATTGTATTTTTAATAACATGGCTCTAAAAGTAGGGGTATATATTTTGGGTTTCTAGAAGTTGATAGAAAACTGTAAATATGTTTTATAAAATACAAAATATGTATATAAAATTTGTTATAAAATACTTTTCTAAAATTTTTAATTATGTAAAATTTTAGATTATTTCTTTTGTAAATCTTGTGTAATTTATATAATTCCTATATATAAAATATGTTTAAAATTCCTAGTAAAAATGTACATAATTCTTGTAAATTCGGGTAATTTATTCAATTTCTAGCTCTTTCAAAATACCAAAAAAAATAAAGTTTTAAACACAATAAAAAATTGTAAGATTATTAAAAATTAAATAAAATGTCTAAATCAAGAAATAACTTCATAAAAATTGAAGTTTTCATTAGCATTTTTTTCCGAACAAGTTTGATTATTGAACCGAAAGGATCTAATTCTGAATGATGGATCTTGGTTTAGGCCTTAATGCATTTAATTATACATGGGCTTTATTAGAAACGGGAATTAAGGTTGTTCGGGTTTTTTGACTTAGTTCTTTGGGGTCCATAAAATCATGTTCGGAATTCAACTTAAACTTGAAAATTTAGGACTCCTTGTGTCATCCATTTAACTCTTCATCATTTGAACCAATTTTGAACTCTTACACTCTACACTTATCTCAAATTGCATGGGGTTGCGGTGGTGCATTTTCATCTATGTCTAGTGGCTCACATATCTAAAGACGGGAGTGTGGGGTTGAAATAAAGCTTCGGATGATGGAAGGATCTGTTGACATGATTTTTCCAATACCGTAAAAAATGGACGGAAAAAAGGATTCTATAACCGTTAGGGCATAAAAGATCAATGCAATGCTATAGTCACTTTCTACTAAAAAGAAGCCAAATACCAAATACATACATGACCAAAATGGTCCAAGATTTAGAGAGCCTGCATATCTTGGTGGACACTTGGCTAAATTGGCCAAGATTCATAGGAGATGTGACTACACTGGTCACACTCCAATTCTCTCATCATTCTTCTACTTCTCTCTTTATTCGATTGTGGACACATCACGACCTGACCTTAAAAGGAAATAACCCCTCCTCAAGGATCGAGTAGCTAGATGGGGAAGCAATGTGAGTGTATTACTGGGATGGGTTGTTTCTTCGCTTCTGCAAGCAAGAAGATCTAACACCTTTCACACATAATATAAATTTACTTCAATGTTTAATAGTTTGCGTAATGGATGAGTGGATCTGAATAGGCTATTGAGGTGAACCTGGATAGGGATTTGTGGAACTTGGGGGGTGTTGATACTTAAATCCTAATTCTAACGAGGTTCGACAAACTATTAAACCAAAGGGCTATTCCAAGTTCTTGATTTTGGGTGAATTAAAATTCGGTTTAAAGAAACAATCATGTTCTATGTTCTTTTATTTTCCATTTTTCTTTTTCTTTTGGTCGTTCACTTATTTTAAGAATAAGTGTTTGCTAAAGGACTAGCAAAGTAAAGTATAGGGGAATGATGAATCCCTAATTCATCGCCTTTATTCTTTTATTTTGGATAAAATCCTTGCTTAAATACATGTGAATACTCACTAACTCTCACTAATTAACATTCTAACATCTTTTGTTAATATTATATTTAACACTTATTTTATCCAAAATAAAATAATAAAGAGAAAAGGAAAAATAAAAGAAAAAGGATGTATATATGCAATATGTATAGACTGATCCTAACCTCGAGATCAAGTAATATTGACCTGGTAGACTAAACAAATAAGAAGGAGGAGATAAGGATCCCAATTATAAAAATATGAGAAAATCAAGATCACAAATGTACATAAACACATTTTTCACCTTATATATATGTTTACCTATTTTATTTATCATTCAGATTATTCCAAATCAAAATGTTTTCTTCATGAAAGTTGTATATAATAATATATATCAATTTCTAAATGTATCAGAAAAATTATTTAGTGTATAAGTATATAATTGTGATGAACCTAAAAATATTTAAAAGATGACTTTCCAGGTACAAAATTATTTATAGAAAACTCCAAATTGACCAAAATCACTTTTAAACTTCGTTTTATAGCTAATACTATTTATTAAAAATACAAAAATATTAGACTAAAACTTGTGAGTTTTTGGTGTTTGGACACCATTGTATATATGTACTTTATGTATATAATTCTTCTTTTTTTTATATTTATTTATTCTTAATCCCAATTAATGTATTTTTTTCTAAATATTTATAAAAATTATAAAAATATAATTTAAAATTAATTATTAATAAATGCCAATAAAACCCCAAACTAAAAAGTCGTAAATCCTGACTTCCGAACCTCATAACTCGGGCATATGAACTATGAATTGAGCGTACTCACTTTCGACGTTTGTTTTATGAAATTATCTATCAAATAGAAGTGATTTCACTAAAATAAGAGTCAATATGCAAAAAGTAGATTTTAGGACCCTATTGGTATAAATTATACAATCTATCTTAATTTTATTCTATGCAATTTTTGTTATTTATTATATTTTTGTATCTTCTTAATATTTTATTAACGTTATATTATTAATTGAAAGTAAAAATAATATTTTATTAAAAATTAATTTTTTTCTAAATAAGTAAATTAATTGAGCATATAGTTACATATACCTATATTATTTATATATCTATTTATTTAACGAAGTAAATAATATTATTTATTCAATTAAATTATTTATTAAATTATTTAAGATTTTTATTTTTTAAAAATAATTTAATTTATAATTATTTTAAGGAGGTTGACTAGTCAACCCCTTTTCCTTCCTCCTTCCATGTTTCCTCTTCTTCTTTGCCTCTCCTCATCTCATCTCCTTCTCCCTCCATTCTCCTTCCTCTCCAACTTTCTGGGACCACCAAGTTGTTTTGTCAATGAACCTCTATTCCTCCAACTAATCTCCTCTTCTCTCACATCTTCTCTGCCAAGCCTACCATGTCCTCTATAAAAGGACCTCAACACCCTTCATCACATTTCAACTGCCATTTCATCTCTTTTTTCATAGCTCCGAGAGAGAGAGAGAGAGAGAGAGATGTGAGGGTGACAGACTTCAAACCTCGAGCGATCGTCGAGTGCTAGAGAGAGTGCACCGAGATCACGGCTGACGTCGCAGATTCTACTCCACTGCACGAGGAACCTCTTCATCACTATGAGTGGAGGCAAGAACTTGGTGAGCTCCTCTGATTTCCTCTTCCCAGGTGATTCCACTTCATCAATTCCGTCCAGGTTAGCTTCATGTATACCTCTTCTCCTTATCCTTCTCCTTCTCTTCTCATCTCATTCCCTTTCTCCTTTTTAATTTTTTTCATTCAATTTCGTCGATCTGATCTCCAATCGCTGCCCTCATCTCCATCTCCATTCCTCACATTTCGCTTCTATTCCATACATCTACATACCTTTGGCTATGCATGGTAGTCGGAGCTCAGACAAAACTCCAATGCCTCCATCTATGTCTTTCATTCACCATTTCCATATTGTTCTAGAGTGATCCATTAAGATCGAATCAAGTTGCAACGTGCAGTTCCTTCATCAAATCCGAGGCATCGAGTCGAGTTCTTGAATCAGAGAAGACGAAATCACCTCAAACATCATCGAGTTCGCAAGTCCAGCAACAATGCGAATTGCTTCAGATCTAATTTCATATATGTATTGATCTAAATTTTTATTTCGTATCTTATTGTTGTTGAATCGAGCACAGATCTACGACAACACCAACTAGAGGTTCATGAACAAACACCATCGAGAGCTTCGTTGCATGGAACTGATCACATCTGGAGATCGAATTACATTTTCATTACTTGATTCGCAACATTGCTTGAATATGAAGCGTGGGCATTCATCTTGTAGGAGATTTGTAGCCTATAGATTACTGAAGCTACGATCGGACACATCAGAAGAACCACCGCCTGGACCTTCGTCCAATACTAGAGCTCAACCATCGACTTCGAACTGCCGCCCACTTCTAGGATTTGGGGGGGGGGGTGAATGCCCGTTCCGGAATGAATTCTAGCCATGGGATCATCCTCTGATCGAACAACCATTGCAGTGCTACGCGACAACACCAAAGATGTCGCCGCCCCACCGCTCACATGTAGCGCACGTGACCCATACGTGTGCGGGCAGATTTTGTGGCTAATAGATATTGTTTCCCTCATGTTATTTCTATTCCCAAACAGGTCCTTTCTAGGAGCTTTTATGTGCGCCGCTCGTATTGGAACCAGATATTTTGATACATTTGTCTAAATACCCTCCTAACTATTTGATATTGCATATAGGTCTTCTAGAGAAGCTCGAGTACGTGAATGGTCATGTGCGTTATTGTTATATTTGCGTGTAACTCCATGCTTTTCTGTCTTTCCCATGCACATCTCCATATTTTCCAGCATATTACATATACATCCCTATACAGTAAACCATATAATACATAATAAATACACATAAAATAATATACAAAATATAAAAATACAATAAAAATATGTATAGATACTTAGTATTATATTATATACAATATTGTAATAGTTTTGAAAAATAGAAATATTTTATATTTTTAAATATATTGAAAAAATACAAAAATTATGTAAATTTATAAAATGCATAAAAAAGAAAAATAACTTTGAAAAATCTAAAAAATTGTTTATATATTATTTTGATATATTTCACATATAAAAAAATAAAATAAAAATTGAATACTAAAACCAATAAAAATTTAAAATAAAAAAAATAAAAAATACATAACTAAATCAATAAAAATCACAAAAATATGTACAATAACTCGTTTGAAAGGTATTTTTACCTACTTTTTTTAAAATAAATAAAATTAGTTTCCACCTTATTTTTAAATTAAAAATAAATCCCTCTTTTCAATAAAAATCTTTTTTTTCACTTTAAAAATAATAATTCAAAATCCACAAAAATTCCAAAACCATCTAAAAATTCATAAAAGAGGAAATAAAATAAAAATATAAGAATAACCAATATTAAATAAAAATATAAATCAAATATATATATTTCTTTACTTGTAGGTATATAAAATTACAAAAATAATATAAAATTCATAAAATCAAATAAAAATTCAAGATAAATTCCAAAATAAATAAAAATAAGGAAAACCATTTACCTTAGACACTATCTTTTTTTCCATGGTTTCCACAGTTTGCCTCCCTGAGTTCAACACTCTCGTACTTATTACTATACACGTTAGTTTAGGAGAATAAATAATAAAAATAAAATAAATTTTCTAGTAATTTCAACCGATCGACACAATGGCCATAGTTTCTTCTTTTTGAACTATCACGTGGGGTGACTTTTCAATGTGTGTGGAATGGATTGCTACCCGGACATGGGGTCATCGAGGAGTCACCGACCACTTTGGAGAAGGATGGTTTATTGAACTAGAACCCTTCTATTTTGATGGGTGGGTGATGAATCGAAGATTTATCATGTTTTTATACCTTTTTTATGCAAAATTCATGTGTAATCCATTACATTTTGTTAAATAATTTATAATTCTCATTTCATATATTTCATACATTTGATTTAAATATCATATGGAAATTGCATAACATTTTCTTTGCAAAAAGAATCTAAAAATTCTTTTTTTAATATGGGCTCCAAAACCATGTTGAAGTATCTAATAAATTTTATTTTCTTAGTTTTTTCAAGACTATTTTATAAGAAGTCAATAGGGTTCTCATGTCCTCTCTCTTCATTTATAAAAACACTAAATGAAAAATGCATGATGCCAACATTTAAAAATAATAATAGGGTGCTAGAGTCAGCACTCAGGGGGCTGACATCTGCTCCCTTCTTCCTCCAACTGACCTACAACACAAGAAGGGGGTGCCACCCCTCCCTCTTCCTCGATACCAATGGCCGACACCCCCGTTTCTCATCCTTCTAGAGAACAATGGCCAACCGCCTCCTGTTTGGACATAAACCTAAACATGTGAGGAGGGTCTTGCACTCCACACAAGGAGGAAGCGCAATCGATGTGGCAACTGCTCACAGAGACAAAGCGACCAAGCAACAAGTACCCACAACATATGAATAATCAATGAATAACAAAAATATGAGGTACAATTTATTTTACTCTAGAAAGGAAGGTGTATAATGTGAAAACTTGTAATGGTCGAACCATTAAGAGCAAACATGGTAGCCTAATGATTATTTCTAATCAAAGCTAATTACGTACACGAGTGTCTACATACTCTTTTTCTGTGGGGTTTTGGTTTTACAAAATTTTATTTGATTATATATATTTTTAATTTTCTGATTTTTTTTATTTTTTTAATTTTTATATTATATAATATTATATATATAAGAGTATATGAATATTTATATATAAGATAATGTATGTATGATATAAGGTTTATGTATATATAAGATATATAATAAATATACACAAATCAGAAAAATACCCTAAGGTACAATCATTTATATATAAAGATATTAGGAATATATTTAAGGTATTTGTAATAATTAGTATTAATATAAACTATATATAGGTGTATAATATAATATAGAATATTATAACTACAAATACATCCAAATATAGTAAAAAATTGTATAATCAAATCTTTTTATGTTTTTTTTAACTTTTGTCCAATGTTTTTGTGATTTTTCAAGTATGTTTGCTAATTTGTAAGTAATTTTAAAATCCAAAATATACAAAATAAAGGACTTAATAAATAGGCTGAATCGTTTTGAGGTTTAAAAATATTAAATGAAGTCAAAAATTCCCAAAAATGATTTTATTATGTAATAATATTTAGAAATAAAATTATCAAAAATAAACTAATATTTTTGGAATTTTTGAAGATTTTTTATATTTTTTATAGTATTTAGGAGATTTTTATTTTTTTGTCATTTTCTTTTTCTATTTATAGGAACTTTTAGTCTGGAGTTACAAAATACTATGGTCAATAGAATATATTTTTTGCAAATTTTCAAAAATGTTATAAATTTTTGGGATTTTCAAACACAAGCAGGGACAAAATGTGCACTTTTTATTTTTATTAGATATGAAATGTGCAAAAAATAAAAAATGTAGCGTGAAAGATTAGGAGTCTAGGTACATTATCCTATTTTTGCATATTTTTTGGAAAAGGATGATATTTATAAAAATTTGACAAAAATGAAATAAATATTTAAACTAGAATGGGCATATCGTCCATCAAAAAAAAATGCAAGGGGGGCATTGAAGGATATGGAAAGATTCTCAAGCATATCATGGAAGCGTGATCACATCATATGCGATCGAGAGTGGCTAGTCGTACTAATCGCTCGATGTAGCGGGATTTTAAAAAGATTGAATAATGAAAGCACATGATCAAAGAATACTTCTCGGATCATTTCATTAAACCACAAAGGGGTATTAGGGTTACCTCTTGACGCGTGGTTATGATCGAGACTCTAAACGAAGAGAACTCCTATCTCAAGTCCGGTCCAACGGAGAAGATGCTTGCGAGCACGTTGATGAAACACGTGATCTTCATAATCCATGTTGATGATCCATACGATGGCTCTTGATATCGTCTTACAAAACCTGATGTCTTATTCACAACCAAAGTGCACCGAAGGAAACTAAGATCCACAAGCAGTCGAAGTGGCGACACAATGACGTGATGACGATGACGACCCTCTCTAGCATTTTGGGTGGATGACCACTCTAAGGAGGGAGAGAGGGGCACACGTAGAGAATAGGAGACAGAAAGAGATAGGCTATTCAATTATTGTGTGTAAAAGAAGAGCAAGGGTTGACTCTTATTTTATAGTATTTTGGGAGTCCATGGATTACAATCCATGTGAAATAGAAAATCAATGGTTGAGATCGATTTATGTTTCTATTCAATAGTCAAGATTTATTGTAAAAATACAACAACAATTAATTAAGAATAAATAAAATATATATTGAATAATTAAGATAATTTAATTTGAACTAAATTAATTTACATAGAAGGATTAGGAAGGAGGCCACCCACCCTCCTAGGGAGGGGGGGAAGGGGGGCGCACCCTTGAGACCTAGTCAAGGTGTGGCCGTCCACCATACATTAAATGATGGTGTTGGTTCCTCTAATCTTTCATATATATATATATATTTACAAGAACTTTTGTTTTAAATAAATTGACAAAAATAATTACAAATTAAATTTTTTAATATTGCAATCATGCCATCAAATAATTGCGAATCATATTCACAATCTACAATAAAAAGTAAATTTTATTTCCAATTAATTTCCAGTGAATCCAATTCACATCAACAATTAATTCTAAGATACTATTTACAATAAGCTCTCTTTAATGTATTATAAATCACATTTGTAATATATAAAAATAACATTTATAGTGTTATCGACATTATTCATTATCTTGATAATTAAATCATATTTATTTATCTTGGACCTCTATTCTCAAGTGCCCAAATAACATGAATCATATTCACATTATTCACATCATCGATAATTAAATCACATTTAATTATCTTAGACAAATCTCCTTATATTGCCAATTAATATGATTCAAAATCATATTATTCATGATAATTAAATTACATTTAACTATAAATTTTCCTCAATGCATAGACACATTATCAACAATGGAATTATTCTTGTACTAATTCAAGAACAATGTGCTTTCTCCATCGATACTTGGAGAGAAGGACATGACGATTGTACGTTCCATATATAGTGATGTGGATATTGAGATCACATCTCAAATTCAGATCTCGAAGAACTCCCATAGATGTTTGATTAAATCAAAGCTGTAAATTTGATATTCTCATTGCATCTGAATTACATTCAGATCACTATCAAACATTTGGACCAAGGTTAGATTTCTTCTCGAGTGAGAGGAGTCACAAAAATCTAGACTTGTTTCATCACTCCCTAGGATTGGAAGCATCTTGGTTATACAATTGTTTATGATGACATCACCCTCAGGTATTCCTTATACTTGTACATCCTGCATGCTGGAAGACCTAGAATAGCCTGATGTTTTAGATCAATTTAGACTATCTTTGTCTTGGTTTTATCATTAAGTTTCTCATTCGATCATTGGGAGTTGGTATTGATCGTATACTTCCAATACCATATATCATACCCTGATTTTGATCATATACTTTCCAAAAACATATATCAAACCTACAAATTCAGTTAAGCTTCTAAAGCGAGACAACCATGCATGGAATTTGATTCCCAATATCTCATGAGTGAGATCATGTATTCCGGTCCAGTAAATGAACATGTATAGTCCCTTTGAGAGATTGCATTACTCATATGCCCTTGTATGTACACTAGCATGGCGGTGTGTATACCTTGTTTAGATCATAAACCCAACTGTCTGTCAAATGTACATACTCAAATATATAGTAACACATCTGTCTCCAGTCAGAGGATGCATGCCTATATCGTGACAACTTATGACAGAGATCTACAGTTTTCTCGATCTCATTAGGTCAACTCTTTGTCCTAACTTATCTAACACCTCTGAATATCTATTCCTATGTAGAGGACCTGGATCAAGAGGTTGGTTAGATATCAGCCCATTAGAATAAAGATTTCCATCTCCTACTCAAGCTGGAGATCCTCTCTTATCAATCATTTGACGGTGCTTGATGACTCCTCAATCTAACTATTGAGAAATTCATCCAAGCACCAACCTCTATGATTCAACAATTGAATCAACAACTGTATCATAATCAAGATGGCCATGGTACATAAACATAATTGTACTAAGGGGCCTATTATGAAATAAATTCTTCCTCATTCAAATAAGGAAATGCAAGCATTTAGAAATTTCAATGACGTCTTACAAAGAGCCGGTGGGAGACGGGCAACAAGCTCTGTTGCCAATACCTTTTGGATGGCAAATCCAATTCTTCAAAACACAACATCCATAGAACAAGGAACCATAACATTGTTATAAATAATTTTCTGGACCCTCTTAAGAATCTCTACCACTTCAATAACTAAGAACCCAAACGTATCAAGATCGAAAGGGATGAAAACATGTTGATTGTCAATGAAAGCCTTCTCATGTTTAGCAACTTTAGCTGAGGCAACTTTTTGTGCAGCGTGTCCCACAATAAAATCTCTTTATGAGAACAAGTAATGGAGACATTCCAGTCAAATCAACAGGCATGTTTTCCTCTAAAACATTTTCTGGTTTGAGTGTGGATCTCCCCTCTTGTGGATTAGTCAAGAATGTCACATGTGCTTCTATCTTTAATGTAATCCCAACCTTCTTGAGTACATCATAGAGGACATATATGACAAGATCATGTCTATATGTAAAACCTTAAAGTTTACGACAATGAACTGCATGCTCCCCAAAGGCGTCTAGGCAAGATTTGTGGCATACTGGACATGCCTCATCAGCTGGGAATAGAGGAATCATAAGGCGATATCTAAGAATAGTATGGTACTCAATAAGTGACATATGCATTCCAAGACCATTGATAGGAATATCCAGAATAAAATCTTGAGCATGGTTATATTGCAAATATCGCAAAATTGCCTTTTATCTAGCAATATTATCAAACTCAACCTCAATTTCTTTGACAATTTTGCTAAAAAGGGAACTCACCAAAGCATTCTGGATTTTCGGGGGGATGGTATCCCTGTTATCAAAACAAGCAAGATCCAGAGATGGAAGTTTGACACACAGACCCTTCAAGGCATCTAAAAAATCAGAATACATATCATGTACCCCACTATCTCATAAAATGGGATCTTGGAGCACCAAAGATTGAGCTTTAGAGGCCAGGAAGACATATGAATAAGCCTCAATAGTAGAGTGCAAGCCTAAGTGATGAACCGCTAAATGCACGAGTTAATTTGGATCCGTTGAAGCACGATCACTTAGCGTGCCATACATAACCGAATGAATGATTTCGGCAAGGAGTATTCGGCTTTAATTTTTAACCTGGGAAGTCCATGGTCAAACACAAGGACACGGGCCATAATACAACAACTTCGATCTTACATATCTAGGTTAATGGATTAAAAAATTATCTAAGTCAAAAGTAACAAACAATGCAGGCAAGTAATGAAAGATGAAATGCATATCACGAATGCATGCATGAATGAATGCATGTCATAAAATCAACAAAATGAATATAATGATAGCACATGCAAATGTACATATAATTATGCCCAAAAATTGATCAATCCACTTAAGTAAATAATCAAAATCAAATCAATATTCAATTATGCAATTTTATCAAAGACAAGTTTCATTAAATAGTAATTTAATAAACTCATTTATCTCTAATAAATCAATTAATAATTATACGTCAAATTAGAGAATAAATGAAACCATAATGAAGATAATGAAACATGGATTAAAATGCCACTGAAATTACTTCATTTGTATAAAAGATGCTCAAGGTGTTAGAAATTAAGTCTAGGGGCATAAATGTAGTAGAAACATGCAAAAACATAACACAAGTTTCACAAGCAAGTCCTTGAAGGGACTAAAATGCAAATAATTGATACCGACATTGAAATAGATAAAATACCCCCTACATGGGGGTATTTTTGTAATTAAGGAAAATCAGCATGCAAACTTGCAAATAACCCATGCCCTAGGCTTGGGTGACTGAGCGTGGCTTATGCCACGTGGCTTGATCCTCTTCTTCGATTGATGGCTCGGATCTCCTCGAGGCTACAAGTTTGAAGTTGAAGATGGCTGAAATTAGGTCGTTAGATCGTGCCCCTTCAGGCACGATCCAACGACATCTATGCATCATCCTCGGAAGAGAACCATCATACGCGATGGCTACGAGGCTGGTCTCTAGTCAGAGCCCCATTGCTCTGCCGTTCCACTGGAGATGCCCTGAGAGACGACGAGAGTCCAAAGAAAATCCGCAATGATGATGTGTGGTTGGTGAATGTCTGCGAGCCCTTGGAAGTTGAAGACGATGAAGGAACATCAAAGAAGAATCCCTATATCGGAGATCTCCAAGAATTCCTGCAATTGAAGGTTCTCAACGCCTGCAAATGTTAGAACTGTATAGCTGAAGCACATCAATGTGGGTGTGTGCGAACGTGAGTGGAGTGGAGGCTGAGTTGAGCGAAGAAGGTGGCAGCCATGGTTGGTTCTCCTTCTTGCTGAAGTAGAAAGAAGGAGATGGTGGAGATTCTAGAAGAAGGAATGGTAGGAAATCGATCCACCACATCCATCACTGAAGTGCGAGGGAGATTGGAAACCATTTAAATCAGTGGATGGTGCTATGTACAGGTAGAGAAAAGAATAAGCAGAAATAAAACCTAGATTAATTGAATATTACAAATAAAGGTGAATGAAAATTGGCATGGGTTGAGGTTGTCTTCAACCTCGGCTCTTCACTTTGAGTGTCCAACCATGACACGAGCTTGAACAACGGCTTCGTCGGCACTATAGCATGGCATCTCACCATGGATCATCATCAGAAGCAAATCCCGTCTTCACTCGTCGATCCTTCTTCCTTCCTGTAATGAAGGGGAGGAGATTGCTAGGGAAAACTTTGATCAAGGGTGGGTGACAACCACTGGAGGCAGCAGAGAAGTATTTGAAGGGGGTAGTTTCTAAGTGGTTCGTGATGGTTTTCAACTGCCCAAAAATGGTGAAGATTGAATGGAGAGGGCGGTTTAAAGATCATGCGTAAAGGAGGAATGACAGGGGAAAACGAAGGTATAGGAGGTTGGATGGGGCGTTAAATGAGGAGCTTGTGAAAACACAGTGAAGGTTGCGGTTTGGACGAGGAGAAAGAATGACTAGAGGTTGGAGATGATCCAAGAACCGTTGGATCATATGATCCAACGGTAAAAAATGAGGTGCTAATAGGCATCTAAGATGAGTCTGACTAAGAAGGATCGGATGGTGGAAATCAAGGCGTGCGTGGCATGATAGGAATGGGCTTTGTGTCTCAATCTGAAGGTGCCTCGTGGCACAATCAAAATTAAAGAAATTAGGGAAAACAAAGAAAAAATAGGAAGAATTAGATAAAAGATAAAATGGAAATAGTCATGAACATGAAAGTTGTAGATCTCGATGACATATACAACTTTTATGTAAAATTCAAAGAGATCAGAGGTCATGTATTCATAAATAAAAATTAAATATATATTAGAACAATAGAAAACAATTTTCTTTGAACTTTCTTTTGCTTATTTTTTTGTATTTCTAATTTATTTTATGTCAATATATTTATATACAATATTATTCTAATTTTTCTTTGATTTTTAATGAGGAATACAAATATAAAATATAAGCACAATAAGAGGGTTATACAAATATATATGAATTAGTGTCAATTATATACAACACACAAGTTAGTAATTAATGTTAATTAGTCAATGAATCTTGTGATTAACTTAAGCAAGAGAGATAATATTGGTGCTTTATGATGATAAATATAGGATTTATCACCTTCCTATACTTAAGCTAAGCCCTTCCTCGAGCTAATAAAGAATTTGTTAGAGAGTTGGCTTTATTAATGAGATCTTTGACAAGTGCAAGTGAATATACAAGGCTTGATTTAACCTAGAACACATGGTTTTAGGAATCCTAAAACTCTAAGTTGATCCAAGTATTAATAAAAAGGAATTCAACTCCTCTAATTGTCAAACTCTCAATATATACATATATAAGAAGTATGACTTAGTGTAGACTGTGACATGAGAGTAGAGTCAATTTATCACCAATAATTCCAATCTCAGAAGCTTTCTCAAGGACCCAACTCTAAACTCTTGGGAATAAATATAGTCTTGCCTCACTCCATCGTCTCTTTAGTTTGTCAGACTTCAATGATGTAGATGGAAGAACAGATTATGGAGGATGTAGGATTGTGTACTTATTTTCTCTTCCACTCATTGGAACAAGATTCTCTCAAGTGCCAATACTTAACACAATTTTCATTTTGATTTTGCCAATCAATGTGTCCATAAACAAAGATTAAGTCGTCTATACTTGTTTTCTTGGGAATACACCAGGATGGGTCTTTTAAAAGTATCTAATATACTTGCACCTGGACTTGTAGTGCTAAGATGTAGAGCCCTTTTTGCAGTACTAGCCCGACTCATAAAAGACTAATGATTTGGTCCAAGTGGACACTTAAAGGTTGGGAGCGCTCGCTTGAATATAGATCATATGATGTAACTTTGTAATGGGATGAGCTTTTATTTTCATATCTCTCATTTTATTAGAGGGAACTTCACTTCTTTTTGGCTAGCTCCACTGCTTTTACCAAGGATTGGCGCACACTGATCAACTTATTAGATGTAATCATACCCTGACACTTTACATCAAAGTCAAGAGATATCATGAGAACATGTCTTGTACTGGCTAAAATGCTGACACTCAAGTTTCATGAAGCCGTCATTAATCTTATCCCATCCTCGAGCATCATATAGATCAAGTCCCAACTCAAGCTTCAAATCCTAGTCTCCTTAGTGATACCTTGACTCATCTCAATCATGAATGCAGTCGTGCATGTGAGTGATAAGTTAAATTCATTTAAAGGAGATTAAGAATGCTATATAGCATGCATATCCACCAAATATAGAAGTATGAATTTTTAAGTCCAAGACCCTAATGATTAATACGTGATAGCTCCAAGTCTAGGGATTCCTTAAATTCAATGTTAAAGATCATATCAAGCTTGAGTGTAAAGTGGTGTCAAAGACTAACACTAATTAATAAGTTAGAAAGTTAATTATTTACAAAAGAATTAATGAATTATTAAATTATTAAAAAGTAAACAACATGCTGGATATCCTTGTCAAATAAAAAGAGAGAACACACAGACACACTAGGATACCCAACACAATACTACATATTTCAGCTCCTTACAAATCAAGATTGACTATTTGAGGTTTAAAATCACATGCTGCCTTATGTTTCAACTATTTCCTTCTAACAAAGAACACTTTGGGATCTGAATAAGAAAAATCTTCATCAACTTGGAAATCTTATAGCATGAGGCCATTCTTCCTCAAAAGTAATATCCATATCAACATGAGAATCCTCAAAATTCTTCATAATCACGGTAAGACGAATCAAACCTTAAAATCCTGCAACAGACTTTTGGGTTTTCCTTATAAAAGAAAAACTAGACACTGAAGGATGACCCAACTTGCAAGAAAGATAAGGGTCCAAAGACTGAACATCCTCGAGAAAAAATAAGAGCACCTCCATATCTAATTCTTCTATTAATAAATTATCCTCCTCAACCGGCATCACTCTTTTAAGTGAACTCTTTATCAACTTGAACTTCCAAAATTTAGAGTTGAAATCTAGACTTTCCTTCATGTATGACTCTGAAAGACTAAGGCAAGGCAACCTTATAAGGAGTAACAACAAAACGGTTTAGTGAAACGTCGCAACCTCTTAGAATCCTAAAACACCAAAGGATACTGAAGAGACACAACATTGAACTTTTGTTAAACTCATTTACAACCTTAGCTTTGAAAATATTTTTGAAAACTTTTTGAAAATACTATCACGTAAATATACATAGGTTTTCAAAACACTATACAAATGATTTTCAAAACCTGTCAAGACATATTTTTGCAAACTATGTAAACTATTTTTGGAAAACCAGGTCAAATATATATATATATATATATATATATATATAATTTTCAAAATCATTTTCAAAACATTTTGTATAAAACTCAGTTCAAAAACGTAATATGATACCCATAGCCCCAGTAGTTTGAAAAAAAATAAAAATATGAGCTATGGCTAAAGTATATATGTAATATATATGGTAGACCCCTATAGTTAGCTTTTGCTTTGTCCTCAAATATTCTACGAAGCCGTAGCTCAACTAAGCATAAAATAATCCAGAAGAACTGAGTCAAGAATTATATAAATGTAAGAATGAGAAAGAATGACTCATATGGAATATACAGGTTACAGGATGGCCCCATATACTTAGGTTTTGAAAAACCTAAGTAGAAAGATAGAGAGAAGTACATAGAAGAGAACTGAGCAAAGGTGAAGGTCTGGATCAATTTTCCCCATACTTAGGCTGAGAATCGCCTAAGTGTAGGTAGGACAAAGAATAATAATTTAAAGGAATTTACAGAAAATAGAGTTAGAAGAAAGATGAATCTTTGGAACTGAATCTTTCAATGTGAATCTATCATGATAATCATGCCTTCCCTAAAAAATTTACAACTGAATCAATAGGCATGAAGTCAATCTTCTCAATGGGAGTTAACCTCTCCTTATATTCTACAAAGTGCTTAAGTAATTACTTGTTAACTAGAAAGGATGGTGCATTCTCTGAAAGCTCTGAAATCTCTACGCTATTATTCTCGTGCACTTCCTTAACAATGAAAGGACCCGTCCACTTTGATTTGAGTTTCCCGTGGAAAATCTTTAACTTTGCATTAAACAACCATACCTTCTATCCCATGACAACGTTTTTGCATCTAATATGTGCATCATGCCACTTCTTAACTTTGTCCTTGTAGATCATGTTGTTGTCATATGCTCATTTGCAGATTTCCACTAGCTCATTTAAGGTAAGGTCTCTACACAACTTCCCTAAGTGACAGCTTCAGTTTATCTTCTTTTTTGCCCATTCGGATTTGTGCACTAACATAGCGAGCAAATGACATGGCTTTCCATAAATCAACCTAAGGGGTAAAGTGCCAAGAGGTGTCTTGTAGGCCGTTCTTTAAGCCCACAAGACTTGGTCTAACAATTGTGACCAATTCTTACTATCTGTACGGATTAACTTTTGAAGAATGCTCTTCACCTCTCTATTTGAAACATCCTCCATGTCGTTTGAATGTGGGTGGTAAGGACTAGTTATTCTATGCTCAAATCCATAATCCTTTTATAAAGATCTCATCAGTCCATTTATAAAATGGCTACCCCCATCAAATATCAATACTTTAGGTACCCGGACCTTGAAATGATATAATCCTTTATGAACTTGCAAACAGTCCTACTGTCTGCGACTCGGGTTGGAATATCCTCCACCCATCTTGACAAGTAATTCACCACTAACAATATGTACTCAAAACCTTGGCTATAAGAGAAGGAACCCATGAAATCTATTCCCCAAGAATCAAAAACATCACAAAAAAACACAGGTTGCATGGACATGTCATCTCTAGAATCAACTATCCCTCCCATGCTCTAGCAAATAGGGCACGACGGCACAAAATCAGTAGCATCTCTAAATAAGGTCGGTCAAAATAAGCCACATTGTAACACCTTGTGAGTGGTTCTCTTTCCTGAATGGTGTCCTCTAGATTCAAGAGAATGACAATACGTGAGGAAACTCCAGTATTCCTCCAGCGGAATACACCTTCTCTAGATACAATCCGGTCCTTCAAGAAAAAGAAACAAATCCTCCCAATAGTATTTCCTCTAATTTGATTTGAGTCAGTCTATACTGCTCCTCGTCCAATCATGGGGAACTTGCTTGGAGACAAGGAAGTTCATCTTGTTGGGATACCATGGATGTGAATCTACAATAAAAATAAACTCATCTGGAAAGGTTTCCCTAATAGGCTCAGTATCAGGGGAATCCTTTAATTCAATCCTAGAAAGATGATCAACCACTACATTTTTGACTCCAGGTCTATACTCATCTCCAAATTAAACTCCTGGACTAATAACATCCACCTAAGAAGGCATGCCTTTGCGTCCTTCTTTTCCATGAGATACCTAATGGCAGAATGATCAGTATAAACTGTCACTTTTGATCCAAGAATTACATACCTAAACTTCTCTAAAGCCCAAACTATCGTAAGCATTTTTTCTCAGTCACTACATAATTCCTCTATGCTGGATCCAAAACTTTGCCTCCATAGTAATAGCATATGAAATCTCGTCTTTTCCTCAATATAGCTCCTATAGAAAAATCTGAAGCATCGAGCATGATCTCGAAGGGAAGAGACTAATCAGGAGTCTGAAAGATAGGAGAGTCGCAAATATTTTTTTTAAGGAGCTCTAAGGCCTCAAGACACTTGTGATCTACAAAGAACTTGGTTTCCTTTCCTAAGAGCACAGTCAGGGGTCAGAGAATCTTAGAAAAATCCTGAATAAATCATCTACAAAATCAAATGTGCCCTAGAAATGACCTCACTAACTTGATGTTGTTGGACATGAGAGCCCACGATGAGCCATTACACAATAAATGTTATTGCAAATATCATTCCCTGATTTGAAATGAAGAATAACCGATCTGCATAATAGGTCCCTTAGTACAATTAGTGTTATGTACCATGGCCATTTTGATGATCATGCAGTTGTTGATTCAATTAGTGAATCATAATGGCTGGTGCTATGATGAACATCTAAAGAGTTAGATTGAGGACTCATCAAGCACCGTCAAAAGATTATTAAGAGATGATCTACATCCTGAGAATAAGATGTCAATCCTTTCTCTCTAAAGGCTGATATCTAACCGACCTCTTGATCCATGTCCTCTACATAGGAATTGAGATTCAGAGATGTTAGATATGTTAGGTCAAAGAGTTGACTTAATGAGATCGAGATAACCAAAGTCCTATGTAGTATGATGCCATGATATAGGCACGCATCCTTTGACCGGAGACAGATGTGTTACAATATGTCTGAGTATGTACATTTGGCAGGCCAATAGGTTGATGACCTAATCAAGGTCTATACATCGGCATGTTGGTGTGCATATAAGGGCATATGAGTAATACAATCTCTCAAAGGGATAATACAAGTTTATTTACTGAGCCAGAAGACATGAGCTCACTCATGAGATATTGGAAAGATCAAATTCCGTGCACAGTCATCTAGCTTTCGAAGCTTGACTGAATTTGTAGGTTTGATGTATGCTTTTGGAAAGTATATGATAAACAACTGGGTATGATATATCCTTTTGGAAAGTATATAATCAATACCAACTCTCAATAGTCAAATGAGAAACCTAATGATAAATCCCTAAAGTAGAGAGTGAAAAAATTGTCTAATACTTCAGGTTTAATCTGTCTTCCAGTATGCAAGATGTACATGTATTAGGAATACCTGAGGGTGATGTGATCATAAACGATTGTATAACCATGACACTTCCATTCCTAGGGAGTAATCAAACATGTCTAGATTTTAGTTTCTCCTCTCAGTAGAGAAATAATGTAATCTTTGTCCAAGTATTGGATAGAGATCTGAATATGATAAATGCAATGAGAAGATTGAATCTACGACCTTGATTTAATCAAGCGTCTATGGGAGGTCCGTAAGATCTGGATTTGAGATGTGATCTCAATATCCAAGTCACTATACATGGAACAATACAATCGCCCTGTCCTTATCTCTAAGTATTCACGGGAAAAGCACATTATCCTTAAAAGAGTTCATGGATAATTTCATTGTTGATATATGTATCTGAGCATTGAGAAAATAGATAATTAAACGTGATTTAATTATCATGAATAATATAAATTTGATTCATATTATATGGAGAGTATCAAAGATAATTAAATGTGATTTAATTATCATGGACAGATAATGTGGATATCACTATCCATAATAGTCACACATATTATAATAATGATTTATAATATATAAGAGAGAGTTATTTGAAACTTATATTTGTTAATTAAATGTTGATGTCAATTGGATTTACATTGGACAGTTAACTGAAAATGTAATTTACATTTTATTTTGGGTTGTGAGTGTGATTCATAATTTTCCTATGGCAAGATTGCAATATTCACAAAATAATTATGAATTATTTTACAATAAGTGTTGTTTTAAATCTTGGAGATTTCCATGGAATAATGTAATCTCATGAGATTACACGAGATTTCCACCAACTCCCATATTATGGCAGGAGGCAATCTTCATTCCATAATCTCCATGCTTTATTGATTTCATTTGGGATTAATTTGTATTAATTTTTCAATATATATTTAATATAAATAAAAATAATTATTATTGTATTTTTACAATATAATCTTGGCCATTTAAAGAAACACAAATAAATCTCATCCACTGGATTTGTTTGCACATGGATTGGGATCCATGGACTCCCAAAATACTATATAAGAAGAGGCACCCCTTGCTCTTCAAAGTTACACAATGAAAACAACAACTCCTCTCTCTCTCTCTCATTCTCTACACACCCTCTTTCTCATTGTGGCCGTCCATCATGGAGCCATAGAGAGAGCCGCCATTGCCACAACGTCGTTGTTATGTTGCCGGATTGTTTGCTCTTGGATCTCTGTCTCCTTCAGTGCGCCTTGCTCGTGAAGAAGATGTCGTATCTCATGTGACAAGATCAGGAGATTAGCCGCTTGGATCATCAACATGGATTGTGAGAAGCACGCGTCTCATCCACGTGCTTGCAAGCGTCTCCTCCGTCGGATCGGACTTGTGACAAGATGTCTCTTCGTTTAGAGACCGATCTGAAACATGCTTCTGGAGGTATGCCTGAGAATTGTTTGTGGTGTAGATGAAACGTTCCAAAAAGTGTTCTTGGATCATGTGGTTTCATCACATGATTTTTTTAAAATTTCGATGCCTCTGGGCAACAAGTGCGACTAGTCGCTCCCAATCGTATACGATGCTATCATACGCTTCTGTGATGCTTTTATGGATCTTACCATATCCTTAGAGTGGTATCAGAGCATTAGGTCAGAGGTTTTGGATGAGACCCATAAACTTAGGATGACTTGGGCTCATTAGGGTTTGTGAAAATTTTATCGCATTTCATTCTCGCAGCCCCGTTTTGTGAAAATTTTCATCTCAGTTTAAATTGTTTAAACACGAAATTATCAAGTGTATTATGTTCCTCATTAAATAGGTAAACCATGGGTTTTGAGTTTGCGTGATTTGGAATTCGATTACTCAAGTTATGAGCATTTTAGTGAACTTGTTCCACTATTTCAGGGATTACGAATCTTGACGTAATTAAGTAGTTAATTACAATTTTGAAATGTCTAGAAATATATGCAAATCACTTGGGTTATCTTGTAAATAAAATTAAGAAAATTTGGAACTTATTTTGCATCATTTGGATTTAAATTGTTTGAGATATGCTAATTTTAGTAAGTGGGGGTCAATGCTGGAAATTACATTCCTAATCAAGAACCATGTGATTGTCATTTAATCAATTAATAAAATTAATGGTTAATTTCCTAGAATAATTTTTGATGAATATTTAGTGAAATATTTGATAATGATTATTTCCTTAAATGGCATTGCCTCAACCAATAATTGATTAGATATGATCTAGATCACAATTGGTTACATGATCTTCTTTCCAATAAACAAAGTTGCTTGAATAGGATTGGAGGTTTGTTTAACAAATCTCCTTATAATGTTAATAAAAAATATTTTGATTATTATTATATGGTATAACTTCGGTTGAAAGTACAATTATCATCTCAAGTATAAAGTAATCGATTTGGCATTATCCTACCCCGAGGCGGATATGGTGTCTAGTCGGGGAGCATTGGGGTAGAAGGTTGCTCTGTGAGCGGTCTGTCCCACTCTCGTCGATACTGCCAATGACAGTGGGTAGGGAAGGGATAACGCTTAAAAGATCATAATGTGTTTTTCTAATTATTAAAATTTGAAATAATACGTATTTTGAGATTATACCATCCTTCAAGTAATAATAAAAAAATGTTTGTTGGTTGATTGATTGGATTGATAATTGATTAATATGATTAAATGAATTAGATCCAATTAAATTTAAAATACACTACTAAGATTAGAGTTGTTACTTCTCTTGGAAGAATTATTTATGTGAATATGATTCATAATAATTAATTACAATTTGAACATATATGGAGTATCACATAAGTGACATCCATGGTCTCCCATCAAGGCAAAGTGTTCCGTCGCTAGGGATTGTATGTAGGAGACGCCTGTCTGAAGTGACAGCTTCTACATACAAGCTTGTTTGGATTGGGCTCTTTGCTTCTAAAAAGAGTAAGGATGCATGCGTAGTGACCCCAATACGGAGCCCTCATATTATTAGGGCCATATCGGATTGCGCATAACAAGTTGTAATCCTATTGACAGTTGGTTCAATTGATGATGGGTAAATATCACCTTAGGGGTGGTGGGCCTAGGTGTTAAAGACCGATTTGGTAATGCAATTTGGACTTGTAAGGCAGAATGTGTTCCCGCTTCTTTTTATCCGAGGTATAGGTTCACATATTATTGAGATGTGACAAAGATAAGGAAGGAGATCCCAGATCTTGCTTGAGATATAATGGTAAGTATATCTCTTACATTGAAAGTGATTAAGGAATGAACTTTCAGTGTTGACAAGGCAAGACAACTTTGATATAATAATTCTTAAATCAAAGTAAAACATGTATATCTATATATTTATATATGTTTATGCAAATTTCTTATTCCATATAATCCTTCATTAAACCCACTCAATATTATACTCAATAATAACCAGTAAAATATCAAGGATTGGATCCATGATCAAGATATTGTACTTGTAGTTGGACATATATTGTATGTGGTTGCAATGTGCAAGTTTCCTCATAATAATGAGGAATGGCAATTAAATGGACGGTAGGACAACAACCAATGGTTTTGTATGTCTCTATAGTCTTGATCTCTCATCGAATGTACTTTGGAAGAGACATGTCGATAATGATTGCAATTGTCAAATAATCGTTATAAAAAATCTAAGAAGATGTTCTGGCATAAATATGTGCTCTTAACATTTAATCATAAATCACATGGTTTACTACATCATGCAGAATGGTGGCTCTATAAGAATGAAGTATTTAAAATATTTGAGTATATACCTGAACCTAAGTATTTAAGAGTTAACATGTATGTAGATAAAATGAGTGTCATTATTCTACTGTCTATACTCAAGTCATTCATGCAGCTTTGAATTGAATGAAGCATGTATATATGTTGAAGTGCTCTTATATTGAAATCTTTTAAAATAAACATAAGAAATCCTTCGTCGTAGGCAATGGTTGTTTATAGATGAAGGGAGCGTAGTGGAAGCATGGGTTGGACCCAAGCAAGAAGGAAAGTCAAAAACTTGACTGCATTTCTGTAACTTCCATGTGACATCCAAAAAGTTGTATGAATGCCAATACTGCACTAAGCTGATGTGCTGATAGTGTGACTATCTAGAATCCTTAGAGAAGGACTCGGATAGTATACAAAATAATCTACATTTAATCATTGAAATTGACTTTCTTATTTGATGAGATCATAGTCTAATAATTGTATCTCATTCTTCTAATAACACTTGTAATTGGTTGCATATATTTTAGAAAACAAGAAAATTTGATCTTGAGGTTTAATAGTCGTCTACATGGATATTGATGTAACTGTTGCAACAATCTTTATTGTACAGATAGACTTCATATTTTCAGTGGGAGAGCCCTTAATCATAGAGAATGTCTCTGTGACCTAGATATTAGAATACACATTATTTATTTCTAAATTTTGGAAATATATATGAATTCAAGAATAGAAATAACATAACGAGTTATGATGGATATATTTCAGTTAGTAATATGACATCTGGTGGACCCTACCAAATTAGAAATTAATGAATGGTATATTAGCATTTCTAACACTGAAAATTAAAATATTTAAAGATCAATAAGGGGATGAAGATCATTTCACAATGATCTAGCAATAAACATTGGACATATGTTTGTTGGTGAGATCAATGGACTAGTAAGAGATGAAACTTTAGATTGTCTGAAATTTCAAATCTCACGTACTTGTGAATTTTATATTCAAAGTATAAAATGTCAAATACACCATTCTTTGGGAATGGTGTTAGATGCCAAGGTATTCAAGATTTCCTACGTATTGATGTATCTATATCTTGATGAACATTAATGATATGTGATATCATTCGATGATTATTTGTGATATGATATTTCTTACCTTCACTTCATAAATTTTTGAAATGTCCAAGATTTCACAATTTTTGTTTAAAACTAAAGTTTGAAGGAAGATTAAATGAATTTGATCTAACCTAGGTAGCAAGTACCTATTATATGAATTGAAGGAATACCTCATGTGGAAAGGAATATCATTTCTTTCTCACTCCTCCTAATACACCTTAATTGAATAGAGTTGTAGGGAGATACAATTGGATCATGTGCAACATGATTTGGTCAATGATGAATCTTACCATAATTACCTATTAGTTTCCATGGTATATATGTAGTAGAGACTACAGTATATGTCCTTAATACAGTTCCATGCAAGTAAGCTGTAATCTAGCATCAGAGAGTGCTACTTCATTAGGAAAATAAAGGATGGTATTGGATACCTACTTTATGACCTTGACATTCTTAAAAGATCTCATCTCTATTGATTCTTAGAAGATGACTCTCTTGAGAATCAAGATGAAAATGAAGTAAAGTAACTCATTGAGTCTTGAGAAGATAACGAAGCTCCTAAAATCAGAAACTAAAGGTATACTTAAAGATGAAACACTCATACCTCTTCAAATGAGTTCGAGGATGGATTCGATATGTCAGAGAAATCTGACAATGATCTTGCTTCATGTGATGAAGCTTTTGAAGATCATGAAATGGAAAGATGGATGTTAGCAATAAAGTCTAAAGTAGACTTCATATACAAGCATTGTATATGGACCCTCGAGGATCCACCTATATGGGTAAGACCCATTAAGATTTAAATGGATCTTCAAGAGAAGATGGAATCTGATGAGAAAGTAGAGACCTTCAAAGCATAGATCGTATCCTCAAGATACACATCGAAGAAAAGATATCGCTTTCGATGAGACTTGCTCTGCATTGACCATGCTTAACCCATCAAAATATTGCTAACTATAGCTATACAATTAACTTTGACATCTTCAAGATGGAAGTCAATATTGTGTTCCTCTATGAATACCTCTATGAGGATATTCACATGAAGTAGCCCCAGGGCTTCATGGTTGACGAAAGCAAGGTTGCAAGCTAAAGAACTCCATCAATGGACTCAAATAAGCTTCTTGTAGTAGGAACACTGGATTTGATGAAATTCTAAATGTTATGATTTCAGATAAATCTTGATGAATCATGTGAAGCTTAGTGGGAGTGCCATTGTGTTCATCATGCTAAATGTAGATAAAATCCTAATCATTTGGAATGATATAAGGATGATAATAAGTGTTTTATAATATGGTTGTTCCATACCTTGAGTTATGATCTCAAGGATATCTCTTACATCTTAGTTTGAAGTTAGTCAGAAGCAAAGAAACAGGGCATTGGGACCGTCATATTAGTGCTACACCTTGGACATTTCCATTTCCTGGAAAATTCCAAGAAAGGCTTCTTTCCCTTAAGATATGGTACTAACCTATCTAAAAGGGATATCACCTCAAAGAGTTGAGAATGTGAATGCTAAAACTGCTTTCCCTTGTGCATCAATTACGAGAAGTTGAGTGTATGTTATATTTGTACAAAAGCCTGATGTCTTCCCTGCAATAAGAGTAGTAAATTGTTCCTAATACTACTATGGAGATAAAACACTTGATTGCAAAAATAACAATATCTTCAAAGATGACAAGACTTAGATATAGTGATCTCAAAGTCTTATCTTCAAGAAATTAAGACTTTATAGATAGAGATATAAAAGGTCTTAACTGTGAATACCTTATGAGATAGAGGTCTCCAGGAATAAGGGTACTCTGATAAGGATAATTACATACTGGTTATATAGTTATTGAGAAGTACTGTAAAGGACACTATAACTGTCAATATTGAGTATTGGTTGCATAAGATGCAACATTCACATTGGATGCGGGCACTATTACTAGGAGATATGCAAGTACCGTAAAACGACTTGGCATAGTATCTTGGGAACAGAGTAACCGATCAACTTACCTAATTATTTCTCTAAATAGCCTATGATTGTCACATGAATGTGTGTTTAAATGATTAGCCAATTAATGTCTCTTTAGGCTAGTGGGAGATTGGTGGACATGCGAGCTGACGACTAGCCATTATGCAATAAATATTATTGCATATATCATTCCCTGATCTGAAATGAAGAATAATTTATTTGCATAATAGGTCCCTTAGTACAACTAGGGTTATGTACCATGGTAATCTTGATGATCATACAGTTGTTGATTCAATTATTGAATTATGGAGGCTAGTGCTATGATGATTATCTAAAGAGTTAGATTGAGGACTCATCAAGCACTGTCTAATGATTATTAAGAGACAATCTAGAACTTGAGAAGAAGATGGTAATCCTTTCTTAAAAGGCTAATAGTTAACCAACTTCTTGATGCAGGTCCTCTGCATAGGAATTGAGATTTGGAGGTGTTAGAAAAGTTAGGTCAAACAGTTGACTTAACGAGATCGAGATAACCAAAGTACTATATAGTATGTTGTCACGATATAGGCACGCATCCTTTGATCGGAAACATATGTGTTACTATATGTCTTATGTACATTTGGAAGACCAATAGGTTGATGACCTAATCAAGATCTATACACCAGCACGTTGTTGTTCATATAAGGGCATATGAGTAATATAACCTCTCAAAGGGATCATACATGTTCATCTACTGAACCAAAATACATGAGCTCACTCATGAGACATTCGGAAGATCAAATTCCGTGCACAGTCGTATCACTTTGGAAGCTTGACTGAATTTGCAGTTTGATATATGCTTTTAGAAAGTATATGATCAACACCTGGGTATGATATATGCTTTTGGAAAGTATATGATCAATACCAACTCCCAGTAGTCAAATAAGAAACTGGATGATAATTACCTGAAGTAGACAATGTAAAAAATGATCTAATACTTCGGTTTTATCTAGGTCTTCCAGTATGTAGGATGTACACAGATTAGGAATACTTGAGGGTGATGTTATCATAAACGATTGTCTAAACATGACACTTCCATTCCTAGGGAGTGATGAAACGAGTCTGAATTTCAGTGACACCTCTCAGTAGAGAAGTGATCTAATCTTTGTCCAAGTGTTGGATAGAGATCTGAATATGATTCCGGCACAATGAGAAGATTGGATCTGCGGCCTTGATTTAATCAAGCATCATAGGAGGTCCGCAAGATCTGAATTTGAGATGTGATCTCAATATCCAAGTCACTATACGTGGAACAAAACAATCACCCTGTCCTTATCTCCAAATATTCGCGGAGAAAGTGCATTATCCTTAAAAGAGTTCGTGGAAAATTTCATTGTTGATATGTATCCGAGCATTAAGAAAATGGATAATTAAATGTGATTTAATTATCATGAGTAGTATGAATTTGATTCATATTATATGGAGAGTTATCTAAGACAATTAAATGTTATTTGATTATAAAAGATGTAAATAATGTGAATGTGATTCATATTATTTGGGCACATGGAAGAGAGATCTAAGATGATTAAATGTTATTTGATTATCATTGATATTGAATAATGTGGATAGCACTATTCATATTAATCATATATATTATAAATGTGATTTATAATATATAAGAGATAGCTATTTGTAACTTACATTTGTTAATTAAATGTTGATGTGAATTGGATTTACATTGCATAATTAATAGAAAATGTAATTTACATTTTATTTTGGATTGTGAATATGTTTCACAATTTTACAATGATAAGATTGAAATATTCACAAAATAATTGTGAATTATTTTACAACAAGTGTTGTAAATATTGGAGATTCCCATGGAATAATGTAATATCATGAGATTACATGAGATTGCCACCAACTCCCATATTATGGAAGGAAGCAATCTTCATTCCATGATCTCCATGCTTGATAGATTTAATTTGGAATTAATTTGTATTGATTTTTCAATATATATTTAATCTAAATTAAATTAATTATTGTTGTATTTTTACAACAAAATCTTGGCCATTGAAAGAAACGAAAATCAATCTCAACCATTGGATTTGTGTGCACATGGATTGGGATCCATGGACTCCCAAAATACTATATAAGAAGAGGCACCCCTTGCTCTTCAAAGTTACACAATGACAACACCAACTTCTCTCTGTCTCTCTCCTTCTCTAAATGCCCTATCTCTCTCTCATTGTGGCCATCCACTATTGAGCCCTAGAGAGAGTCGCCATTATCGCAGTATCGTCATTATGCTGCCGAATTGTTTGCTAGTGTATCTCTGTCTCCTTCGATGTGCCTCTGTCATGAAGAAGGCGTCTTATCTCATGAGACGAGATCAGGAGATTCGTCGCTTGGATCATTAACATGGATTGCGATAACCAAGCGTCTCATCCACATGCTCGCAAGCGTCTCCTTCATCAGATTGGACTTGAGGCAGGAGGTCTCATCGTTTAGAGACTCAATCACAAACATGCTTAAGAGGTAAACCTAATACTTGTTTGTGGTTTAGATGAAATGATCCGAGAAGTGTTTTTGTATCATGTTGTTTCGTCGCATGAATAAAATTTAAATTTCGTTGCCTCGAGCAACTAGTGTGACTAGTCGCTCCCTATCGCATACGATGTGATCCTACACTTCTGTGATGTGCGTAAGGATCTTACCATATCCATCAGATGTTGGTTGGTGGATCAAGTTTCTTGGTCACATCCACCTTGGCGGGATCAACCCCCATTCCTTCTTGGAGATTTCATGCCCCAACACAATACCTTCCTTAACCATGAAATGTCTTTTTTTCAAGGAGAGAACCATATTCACTTCTCTATACCTTTGAAGAACTCGGTACAAATGCACCAAATATGAGTCAAATGAATCACTGTGGACCAAGAAATCATCCATGAAGTCTCCAGCAACAACGCCATCTAATGAACCACTAAATGCATAAGTTAATTTGGATCTGTTGTAGCACAGGCACTTAGCGTGTCATACATAATCGAACGAACGGTCACCGTGAGAAGGATTCGGCTTTAATTTTTAACTTGTGATGTCCAGGGTCGAACACAAGGACACTAGCCATAATACAACTATTTAGTTGTTAAATATCTAGGTTAAGTGATTAATAAATTATCAAAGTAAAAAATAATAGACAATGTAGACAAGTAATGCAAATGGAAATGCACATCAAGAATGCATGCATGAATGAGACAAAATCTGATTTTAAAAATGTTTTTAATGCATGTTAGAAAATCAACAGAATGCACATAATGATAACACATGCAAATGTGCATATAATTATTCCCTAAAATTGATAAATCCACTTAAGAAAGTAATCAAAATCAAATCAAGATTCAATTATGCGATTTAATCAAAGCTAAGTTTCATTAATTGTAAATTTAGGTATTGAGATCTGATTTATCGTAGATGAGGCCCGTGTCCCTTTGTTTGACCTTGGTATGACACAACTCATCCTTGTTGATTTCTTGGATTTTTAATGTTTTATTTAAGTTAATTATTTTTTATGCATAGGTCTCCATGTTTATGTTGTTTATTCATTGTTTTGTCGTCCATTAAATTTCTTAATGTATATTTAACAAATCTCTTTTGTGGCACGACCCATGGAGACTAGGGATGCTCGGGAACATGGAGGCATGGAGTGGGAAGCTCCCATTGCTAGGAGCTACATGAGAACCTTTGAAGAAATCAAGAATTTCTTTTAGAATTATTTCGTTCATTTATGTATAATGTATAAAAAAATTGCCATTATAGAGGTTCTCGATTGAGGACTCACGTGTATAGAATGGAGTTGGACATTGCATGTGGTGTGTGGAGCTTGTTTCACTCCAGTCTGGGTGGGGTTCGACTTGAGTGTTCGATCAAGTATAGGCACGCGATGCTAAGAGCTTCTCGTATTTTATATAACATGAACTTGATCATAGGTAGGACACATTAACAAGAATCTATGAGATTTACTTAATCTCATTTGATTTAATGAGGCGCACCAAACATCGATCACCTTAGCCTAAATTAATTTAATTCTTCCTAGTAGTAATACCATGTTTAGGATGTAGTTTCTTCGACTTGCATGCATGTAGAGATAATTTCAAATTCAGTCTTGCATGTCCATGGACAATTCTGAAGGCACTGTAAGTTTTTTTCTTGAATGCATCATAACTTCCGTTTGCATCATCTTTTCTCAATCCTTCTCTTGATTCATCACTAGGATTTACATCATATTGGGTTTGGTCGTCGGACGATGGATGCTTGATCAGTGCTCACATTAATTCAATGATAACCTAAAGCATAAAATTGGGACTGTTAATGCAAGTTGACCTTAATAAAATGAAGTAAAATTCACCTTGAGTTATGGGAGTGCAATACATGTATTGTACGTAGGATATGTGTTGAATGTTTAGAGGTGAGGACATATCCCTAGGATAGTTACCAAAACCGATTAAGCCATATGTAACGAACTCAAATTTTGTGTGATCACCAATAAAACCGAAAAGATAAAAGACCAATATATGTTGGTGTTCATGAGTAAGTTTGTGAACCGAGAGTGTATTGCTTGATTGGTTAAGCCATGATTGTGTATTCTGCCCAACCTCCCCATAGACACTTCATCTGCCATCTCCATAGGTTCATTCATCTCCGAAGATTCATCCATTTTGTAGATCCATTACAGCTTAACACTTACTGTAACATGTCTCCTCATCCTTACCTCGTTATTCATCATACTTAGGTTACTCTTCAACCTAATTATAGGGGGAACCATGTACCTCTCTAATTGTTCAGCTCGGGCCCCTCCATCTTCATTACATATCTCTATCCTTAGACTCTTCTTAGCCTACGAATAGAGGGGACCCAAGCCCCTGCCACCCTCTATTCTCATTTGATCCCTTCCTCTTCTTAGACTAAGGTTATTCCTAACGTAAGTATAGTAGGGATGTCTCGAATCAGTTCCTATATGCTCTTCTTTATTTTAGCATGAGTTATGGCTTCATATCACTTTGTGCTCTGAGGACATAGCAAAAGCTAATTATAGGGGTTATACTGTACATATTTCATATATACTTTAGACATAGCTCATTTTTTTTGAAATTTTCAAAACTTTCAGGTCTAAGATATAATATCTTGTAAACTGATTTGTGTAAAAATGATTTAAAAATTTTTAATTGTGTGACATTTTTTTGAAAAATGTTTGATAATGATTTGAAAAATGGGATTCCACTAGTTTTGAAAATAGTTTGAAAAATGTTTTGAAAATATATCTATTATGTAACATGGTTTTGAAATTATTTTCAAAATTATTTCAAAAATGAGGGATTAAATGAGACTAACTTGTCTTTGTAATTACATCAAACCTTATTAAAAATCCATAAAATTATGAAAAATCGCTATTTTCTTTAGTAAAAATTCTGACTACTAAACTTAAAAATGATTAGCTACTTTTCAGTGAGGGAAATATGGTCTCCCTTAACAGAGGGGGTTGTTAAAAGACAATGCGTATGCCATCATCTTGAAGTAATAATAGTAGTTGTCATACTGTCCGTACTTACACCAATAGTAGCTGGAAGTAGATGCAGCTAATCATATGAGTTTAGGCCAGTCATTATTACTCTAAAGAAGTTCTAAGAAAATACTTTAGAGTTTGCAAAATTCAAAAATCACAAAAACATTAACTTTGGAGTTTGTCTATCATTTACACAATAACTATCACTCCAGGATTAAGGAATTGAGAAAACTTGGTTTTTTGAGGACTTAAGAGTCTGAGTTAACCAACCTTACTCATTATAGTTTAATACTTAATAATCCTCACTTCCTTAGTTTTAAAGATATGAAGATATATTGCACTCTTTGTCTCTACCTTAATGCAATATGATCATCACATCACTTGCACAACTGCACAAATGATGAGATGATTTGAGGTTTCACTTGAGGATATTGGATTTGAGATTGGCATCTAGTCATGATATGAGGATGCTCAAGGATGGGATAAAGCCAATGAAAGCTTCATGAATCCTGATTGTCAGCAAACCCTATCCAGTATGACAATAGGTTCTTATACTATCTATTGATATTGACCTATGTGCAAAGGTGTGATGAAACTTATAAACTAGTCATCAGTGTTCGCCAACTAGGTAAAAGCAGTGGAGCTAGCCTGAAGAAAAAAAATCGAATGAAAAAGCTCTCAATAAAAGTCAATTTCAAAGAGCTTCCACCAAATGCGAGCACACCCAACCATTTCAATGTGTCCATTTGAACCAAATCTATTAGGACCAGGAGTCTGGCTAGCACCCAAAAAGGGCTCTACATTGTATAGTAATACAAGTCTGGTTGTCGAAGGTATCTTGGATACTCAAAATAGACAAATGCCGGTGCACTCCCAGGAAAACATGTACAGATGACTCCAAGCTTCTTAACGGACATATTGATCAACAAATAAAAATATGTGTTGAGTAATAAGGCATTCGAGAGAACCCTTGTTCCTTTGTGAGAGAGAGAAAAAATGACACAATCCTATAACATCCACCAGCTGACCTTCCATCTATACTTTCAAGTATGATGGACTAAAGAGACAGTGGATTGAACACAAAAACTGACGTGTTCCCTAGTTTTGAGGATTAGGTCATGAGGAGATCTCTTGGCTTGGGACCTTGAGTAACATTGCGACTCGACTCCAATGATTGCAGTACACACTAAATGTCATATACTTATACTACGTTAATTTAGAAAGTTTAATAAATATAGAAGTTGGATTCATTTTGACTAGAGCTAGGTTGAGCCTAGAGTTTTAGTATAACTCAAATCAAGGGTTCTTGATGAATTAAGCGTTGAAATTACAAATGAACTGTCAAGGATTAATACAACTCTTTCATTCTTTAAATGCTCGAGGATGAGCATGGCTTAAATTTATGGGGTGATAAATCTCTAATTTGTCATCATAATATTCATCTATTATTCACCTAGATTTGATAAATAAATAAAATTCATCTCTTCACATAAATTAACAATTAAACCCTTATTAATAATTAACCCTAATTATTGTTATTAATTAATATCTTTTTATTTTCTTTATTTTCCCTTATTTCCTTTTTATTAAAAATCCCAAAATTAGATAATTATTGTATATCTTTTTTGGAATTAAAAAAAATAGAAATACAAAAAATTGTAAAAGAATAAAAAAGAGGCGTTTCTGTATAATTTTTGTATTCATTAAAAATGCTTCCAAAAATTATACTTGTATATATGGCCTTGTTTGACTTTTTGGTTAACATGAAACTTGTAGATCTCTTCGAGATCTACAACTTTCATGTTTTTACTTTTTTTCTTAAATCATCTTGTAAGTATTTGTTTTCATTTTTCTCTCTTTTTTCTTCTTTTCTAATTTTTTCATTGGTCCTAGTGACAATCACTGGAGTAGCCATACGACCCAGCCCTTCACTCTCCACCTGCCCTCTTTCCACCATCCATCAACCCCAATCGATCTGATCTTGGTCTTTACTCCCCCCCGATCTAGACCATCGGATCGCAAGATCCAATGACTATCCTCTCATCTTCCACCTATGTAACCATCCATTACCTAGTCGCCCACTCATCTTCTCCAATTTACTGAAACCGCCTCCATGACCATTTCCCTATATTACCACCTCATGACATAGCCCTACTCTCTCTCCATCTCATGCTACCTTCATTGTACCAAGAACTTCCATTTAGGGCCCTGGTCCGACAGTTACAAATCACCATGACCATCTTTCATAACTGTTGGACATCCTCTATAAATCCATATCCTCCACCACCCTTCAGTCTCGTCCACAATTCAACAAGATTCAACCCGATTGAGTGAAGATAAGAGTTAAAGATTCGAGGCTTAGTGCCAATTCAAAATCGTCTCGCAATCTGGCTATGCCACAGCGCCAATTCAAAATCGTTTGAGCTCTCTAGCATGGCTGACCAGATTGAGTGAAGATAAGAGTCAAAGATTCGAGGCTTAGCCTAAGCCAAACTACTTCGCTCCGCCTTGCGTCCTCTATCGATATTCCACGTAAGCTTCATCATTCTTTTTGTTTTGTTTTCTTTGATTTTTCCCTCAACACATATTCCACTTAACTTCGATCAAACACTACCTTCACCTTCATCACACAACCTTGACATTTAGGGAACCATTCGATCACCTTCCTTCCTCTCCAAACCCTCCTCGCGTTGACCTTTTCTTACTTCTTCACAGGAAAAGAATCCATCTTGGGTTTCCCCTTATCCACACATTCGCCCTCCGTTCACCCTTCATCCAATTCACATTCATTCCTCCACACTTCGGCTACATCTTCTAAATCATGCAAGTACAATATCATCAACAGTTGGAGGCGAAGACCCTAGAGTAGTACCACCAGCATAGCTTCATCGTCTCCTCGACCTGAACATCCTCTCTGAGTCTGTGACCAACAAGGGACCTTTACGGTAGGTTCGCAAAGATGTTGGGACCTTCCATCTTGCAGTCAGGTGACAAAGGAGCTTGGAGTCCCTCATTGGAGCTCAATAACATCCACCGCAACACAACATAGTAGCTATGTGGAGAGGCATATAGGTGTCATTCGATCATCTTGATCGGACAACTCCTGAGCACTAACCAAGACTCTCTTTGATCATTAATTCTCGGAGGAGTCGAGTTGTGTCAAAGCCACTCGGGCCACCCACATGGCCCGAGCCACTAGCACCGAACCATAACCCCTTCTAGCCTACAAATGTGTGCAGCGTGTGCGAGGGCAGGGAATATATACAACCAAGAACGCGTCTTATTCCAAATTGCATTCAGGTCCTAATAGGCATGTGGGACATGTAGGGAGCACGAGAAATTTCAAGAGACCCCCATCACGTTCTTGACATTACATTTATTCCCTATAGGGACCTAGTTGTGATGTTTTCATAATTTTTTTTATGTTTTTCTTGCAATTATTTCCCCGCACTCATATGCTTATCTCTTGAGCTTATGAACTCCTTTCTCTATGATTTTTATTTCATTGAGACACTTATTTGATACTCTATCTTATGGTATAATGATTCATTGATTTAACATCTTTAAATTACAGAATAAATTGAGTATATAAAGTGTCATTTATTTTTATATTAAACCATATGATTCGCATAGATTAAATTTAATTCTCTAATTGCCAATGAAATTGTACCTTAAATTCTTGCTCAAATTTCTTATTAATTTAGGGGGCTTATTTGTGCATCTGTACTCTGTTTGCATAACATGGCATATTGAGTCATCTATACTTGCATAAAAACCGAATAAAATTAGCATTGCATGCATTCATCACATCTTTGCATTGCTTTGTGCAATTATTTGTGCATTGTATGCATCATATGTATGTGGACCTAGGTAGATAATTAATCACTTAATTTAGGCATTTAAATATGATTCATTGGCAAAGAGGCTCATGTCCCTGTGTTCAACCTTGCTAGACTTGCCAAGTAAACATTTATCTACCTCTTCAAAGGGGTGATATTCGAATGGTCCATTTTCACCGCTAATACTATGATAATATATAATTATTAATAGAGGCAAATTATCAGATTATCAGCTGATATAATCAACTACTTGGTCACACACAGACTACATAAGGATTGGTTGAAGCATAAACGGTATAAAACCATTTCTATGTCTCGATTTAATCATTGTAAAGATCCTTTGTTATTTAAGGAAGGTACTGATGTAATTTGGAGATGTTGTATACCTGACTCAGAAATTCCTAGTATCATAACACACTACTACGCTTATGTGTGCGAAGGACATCACTGTAGTAAAATAACAACAATGACCAATATCATGCAATGTGGGTTTTATTGGCCTACACTACACAAAGACGCTGATACATTTGTTCAAGCCAACCCTAAATGCCATACAACTAGAACCATGACTCGTGGAGATATGATGCCTCTTCGAAGTTCATGTTGTCAAAATCTTCGACACAAGGGGTATTGACATCATGGGGCCATTCACACACTCACTTGGATACAGTACATATTGCTGATAGTTGATTATGTCTCTCGTTGGGTAGAAGTAATCCCTACTCATGCCGTTGATAGCACAACTATAGTCAAATTGTTGAATGATTTGTTCGCTTGCTTTGTCCTTCCTAATGTAAACACAAGTGATTGAGGAACACATTTCTTAATTGTCATTGTAAAGTGAATTCTAAAAAATAATGGAGTCCATCACCGACTCTTGACTGCATACTTCCCACAAACCCATGGTTTCGTTGAGCTCTCCATTCATGAGATTAAAAGCATCCTTCAGAAAAATGTGAGATCACATAGAAAGGTTTGGTCACAACACCTGACTTCTAATCTTTGGTCTTATCACACCGCCTTCGGCACCCTTTTAGGATTGAGACCATGCCATATTTTTTAGGACAAATCATGTCACCTTCATTTAGAGATCCATCACAAATCCCTCTGGGCTATTCAGAAATGCCACCTTGATTTCGATGATGCTGGGAAGAAAAGATTACTGGATCTTGGTGAGTTAGAGTAATTGAGATCCAAAGCATATGATAATAATTTTATCAACAAAGATAAAATTAAGAAGTGTCATGATGCTTATATTTCGAGGAAAAGTTTCTAGGTTGATCAAAAGGTATGGTTGTTTTATGCTAAACTCAAGTTTTTCCCTACAAAATTAAGATCAAAATGGAAATGATCTTTTGTTATAACTGGAAATATTGATAACGACTCTATGTAAATTAAAGATCTATGAAGTAAGGCTACATTTTAGGTGAATGTCCAAGGACTAAAACCCATAATTGAACCCGATGTCCTGGTGCCAGTAGACGAAACTCTACTCTAGTAGCAAGTTTGTGTACTGCATGCCTAGGCAAGGCATAAAATTAGCCGTCCATTTGTATATATACTTAAGGAAATCTCTTTCTTTTCTCTCACTATCTATTTATGTTGTACATACTTAGTCTTAAATATGTATAGGTAAACCTCATAAAAATTAGCAAAATCAAATGGGAAATCACAAAAAGCATCTACCATTACTTGCATTTTTCACTCTCTTCACTCATGTTGTCTCTTGTTTTGTTTTTTTCTCTTTGTTTCTTTTATTGTGGGTCATGCCTCAAGATTAGTATGGTGGGATACATCACTTTTCATGGATTACTTGTCTATTTCATTGCTTAACGACATTACATTCATCGCATTTTTACATTGTAAAATATTTTCTTTTCTTCTCATAAAAATATCAAGAGTTCAATTATATTTTGCATTTTTCGCATGTTTTTGAAAAAAAACGGTTGCATATACACAAAATCCCATAAAAATTTGGAAAATTTCCAAAATTTATTCTCTCAAACACAAACAATTTTCTTTGAAAAAACTCAAAAAATATCCCTTTCCATATTTCCTCCTAACTTTTTAGGATAAGAAGTATGGTTTATATAAATTTTAGAATTTTACTTAGAAGACGTTAATCCACTTAATTTCATTGAACTTCATTAGTTTTAGTTATTCTATTTCTAAAGATCTATTTTAGACTTAATTCCTCAAGTTCCACTAGTTGTATATGGGGACCAAAATATGCATCTCAATAGATTATCTCGACAGCTATAATACTCTTTTACTCTTGATTGATTATTGAACAAACTGCACCTTACACCATATTTCAATTTACTTTTGTCTGTGCAACAGATTGTTGCAATCTCTAACAAGGGAAGGGAGTGATTCTGAATCTTGAGATAAGCACAATTAAATGATCTAAGTTTAAGAACCACTTATTTTCTATAAGTTTGGGTCTATAAGCAAACTTGCCTTGGCATGTATTTGGAAGTCACATTTTATATATGTACACTCTTGATGCACAATGCCAGAAAATCCTATCTAAAGGAAGGCGCAATAAGGATTTCCTATTCCAAAAATGTAATTGCAAAGCAAAGATCTACCATAGAAAAATCTACTCAAGTAACCCAACTCTACAAAATAAGCCAAGTAGCATACCAAAGTTGCTACTTGTTTAAAAGAGGCCAAAGAGCCCCATGGTTAGTCTTTTCAAAATAAAAAAATAAGAGCAACAAACCAAAGCAGTTTAAGGAAAACCACTGAAAATCTAAGTTCTCTAAACATTACACCCATATTATTTTGCTGGCATATTGACGAATCTCCATTTCATCAAATTTATTCTTTCATTTTGGCTTTTAAACCCAAGCTAAATGCATGTATATATCATTATTTTACATAAAATAACCTCCATTATTTACAATGTAAATATTGTATAAATTATTGTCTTTAAAGCAAAAATAAAAGAACAAAGAAACAAAAAAAAATGCCATATGTATTAAATGACCCTAAACCCCAAGACCTAGGCATCATGATGACTGGGCCAATAAAAATAAAATAGAGGGATATAAGGTTCGAGCATATAATGAAAACCCTAATTTTAATTCTCCAATAAGTCATTTCTAGGACCTATTTTTTCTTTATTATTTATACATCAATCCAGTAAACATTGTACATGAAAGATGTAGACAAAAATACATATAAAAATACAAAATTCATTTCATACAAAAATAATGCACAATATGCCCTAGACGCACAAAATAAAAAGCCAAAATACAAACTTCACAGACTTGTATTTAATCCATATGTATGTAATTTTTAATTGATTGTTTAAAAAAGATGGTTTCAGTAAATTTGGAGTTATGATGCAAAAGTTAGGTTTTGGACCCCTATTGTCCTTTATACCCGAATAAAATAATCATTTTATTTATTCCATTGATTTTTTATACTGTTATATTTTTATAATTTCGTAAATATTATTTGTAATAGATAAACATACTTAGATGAAAGAAACTTCATTAAAAATACAATAAAAAAAGTAGTATAAACAAAGATAAAGATGAAATATATATACATATATCTATCTATTAAATGCATATATTGAATTATGTGTGCATATTACTTCAGAAAAAATATAAAAAAAATATATTTATATAAATTCAAATATGTTAGAAAGTATAAATTTGGTGCATAAAATAATAAAATTTAAATATAAAATAAAAATAAAAATACCCAATACATAGTTCAATATCCCTATATTTATACTTGTAAAAATAGACTTACAATAAATGTTATTGTGAAAATAAATAAAAATAATATTAAAATACTACATAAAATAATAAAGATTTACCATTTTTTAACCAAAAATCAATAAATTTACCTGATATTTTAATATGAATTAATAAAAATATTAGTTTTTGTCCTTCTGCGGCCATGTGGCCCAATGGTAGCAGGTCCTCTGTTGACCGGTCGATCAACTAAGCCCCTGCTCCCTAGGTCTATCATGCCTCGACAACTAGCCATCCTCCTTGTATTTTTCCCAATGATTCTTGCACTTTTTTGTATTGATTCCTCTTTGAGTTTTGTTCATCGATAAATGATCTTTCACAATTACATTTCACCTCGATCAATGGGACAATGTGTCTACCCAAAACCTCGATCGAAGTCCTCCCTATCATTATACATCTCCTAAGCATTTTACGTTTTTTATCCCACGTCATCTTTGAAGTCCCTGATCTTTCTAGTTCCCCAGGTCTCTGGTGATAGCAATTGCTTGTCCTAAGCATTTGGTGTGGAGGAAGAGGCTCGTAGGAGGAGATCCGAGCATCTATGGAGTAGCCTGGCGGAGCTCCACCTTGGCTCCCACATTTGTAAGTCAAGCCCAAGTTTCATTGGTTCTTTTTACACATATTAAGATAGATAGTCTAGTTTAAGATTTAATTTAGTTTGATTTCACATCTTGTACCGTAAAATTTTCAAATCATAATTCATCAACTCTTCTGCTCGAACCACTATTCCACCGTTCTCCGATTGTATCTGCCACACCTGACACCCCCATCATTTTCCCCGTCAAGTTGTGAACATCCCAAGCATTTACATCTCCCTCGATCCACTACAGATCGAGCAAACAATGCTTCCTCTCCCCTGTCCGCAGGAGAACCTCTGCCCAACTACCCCAAACAGGCTCAGAACCGTTCCTTTTCTCTTGTGCGTCAAACCATGCAGGTCTCGTGCCTAGAGAACCCCATCTGGATCAGATTTTGACCATTTGAAGGCATCTTAGGAGACCATTCTTCATATACTCTTTGAGACTCCATCTACACATCCTAGAGTTTGTTGAGACCTCCAACCAATGCGGAAGACCTCTATATCCATTTTGCGACACCTGGGAAGCTTCCAGGAGGTCGGAGTTGTGAGCTTAAGCAGATTGAAGGAGTCTATGTACCTTGTTCATCCCTGTTCTTTCAAAAGAGCAGTAACTGTCCGATAAAAAAGAAGCTCCGAATTGAACCCTCGTCGTTGGATCCGCATGTCATTTGTTGTCTGATTGACCGTTAGGTTCTAATTATGACCATTCATCTTTAAAGAGGTATCCACCATCGAGGAGTCGCCACATTTTCAAGTGAGGAGATTTGGGCCATTGACCACCAACTTTAGGGGTAATTTTGCTACATATGCCTTGCCTTTTATATTTTATTAGTCTTTAAACTATCATATGTAGTGTAAAACTTTTGGTTATATTGCAAGTAGACCCATGTACTACCTTTATTTGCACTTAAGACCCTTGCCATGGCACCATACGTGCGTATACATGTGAGGCGGTGGGCTTTTTGCATGGACACCCTTTTGGACATGCGAGCCCACGACGAGCCATTATGTAATATATGGTATTACAAATATCATCCCTAATCTAAAATGAAGAATGATTAATATGCATAATAGATCTCTTATTACAAATAGGGTTACAAACCATGGCCATCTTAATGATCCTACAACCGCTGATTCAATTGTTTAATCATAGAAGCTGATGGTTGGATGAATTTCTAAATATTTAGATCGAGGACTCATCAAGCACTATCAAATGATTATTAAGAGATGATCTCCAGCTTCAGTAGAAGATGGCAATCCTTTCTCTGATGGACTGATATCTAACTTACCTCTTGATGGAGGTCATAGAGATTCAAATGTCCGTAGATAATTTAGTGAAAGAGTTGACTTAACGAGATTAAGATAGACAATGACCTATGTCGTATGTTGTTACGATATAGGCACACATCCTCTAACACAAGACATATGTGTTACTATATGTTTAAGTATGCACATTTGGCAGATCGATAGGTTGATTATCTAATCAAGGCCACACCGACATGTCAGTATGCATACAAGGGCATAAGAGTAATACTATATCTCAAAGAGATCATATCGATTCATTACAGAACTGGAAGACGCGATCTCACTCATGACATATTGGGATCACATGTTGTGCCTAGTCATTTCGCTTTGGAAGATTGACTGAATTTGTAGGTACGATATATGCTTCTGAAAAGTATTTGATCAATACCTGGGTATGATATATTATTTTGGAAAGTATGCGATTGATACAAACTCCCAATGATCAAATGAGAAACCTATTGAGAAAACTCTAAAAAAGACAGTCTTAATCCCCACTCTACTACCACATCTCCACCAGGAAACGCAGTCGACACATCCATCTTCACCATGAGTCGATGAACCAGGCTCTCAACTCTAACCTCCTTCTAGAAGCTCGCAGCCATGCTCGCTTCTCCATCGATCAGTCGCCCTCTCTTCTTCGCTTGTTGCAGTTGAGCATCTCCTCAACCATTGGCCACTCTAGTCCCCCGACGTCGACACCATCGTCTAGTCTCCCGCACTCCGCTGCTCCGCCAACAAAGCCGGGCGACCTGAGGCCCTCCACATGTAATCAGTACGTGCTAGGAGGGAACATTTGTAAGGACACCCCTAGAGTTCAATTAAAAGGGTCTCACGTGACTCCTATCCCCCACAAGGAATTTTGCAAGAAGCCACTCGCCATATCACCAAATTACCAGAATCTCCCCACCGCTCAAAGTCACGTGCGACGCACGCGCCACTTGAAATTTTTGTAGAACAAACCCCAAGGGTCCCGGTAACTCCACTTTAGTCCCGCACTATATTTCTTTATTTTATTTTGTACATTGCAAGCAGAACCCTATGTTCTTATATCATTTTGAACCGCTTTATTATATTATTCTATTTTTTTGAAAATAACATTTTGTTATTCAATTATTTCTTTTCATTATGGCATGCTCGTGATATTTTTATGCTCTTTGGTTAATTAATAATTAATATTTTTGTGGAAAATTGCATATTTTACCTAATTTTTGCGTAGAAGTTCATATAAAATTAACCATTGCTCAAAAAAATACAAAAAATTCACTTATTATAGAATTAATTGTATTTCACATTGTGCCAAAAAAATCATTGCATTTGCATGCATAATTTCTATAAAAATCATTTTGTGGATTCCAATAATTGATTTTTAATAGGTATACAACTCAACATTTTTTATTGTTTAGGATTTGTCTAGGATAGGCCATATAGTGATCTATCTTAAATAATTTTATTTCCTGAAAATAAAGAGGTCAATATTTATTATAAATAATTATTGTAATTCACCTTGTTTGCATTCATTAATTCATTAAATATTCATATTGCATCCAAAAATTCTAAACAAACTAAAGTACATTTATTTCACCATTATTCACATCTAGGCTAAGTTTTGTGATTTTTCGACATTATTAGATTGAAAATAGTATTTTGGTACTTAAAATTGGCCTGCATTTACACTTGCATTCAAAAATCGCATTAAAAATGACAAAAAATATCTTCCTCGAAAATCATGCAAGCAATTTGATAGACATTAATTTGGGTTGTTCCTTTTTCTCCTCGAGTTCAACTCTGGGGCTTGCCCATGCTAAATAAATATAAAATCGCTCCGAAATTTGATTAAATAATGAAGTGGTTAGTTTTTTATTGATTCTGATTACCCGCCTACAATGAAGACACACAACTATTTTAAAGGCTTTTTTTGCACAAATTAAAGAGGGTAATTTGCAGATTCATCAACAGTGCAGGTGTGCAAGCTAGGTCATTATCAGCAGGAGTCATGCACGTGCTTCGAAATATTCTACATGGGCAGTCAAGGCGACATTGAACAATGTCTCGTGCTCTCAAAGAATTAAGTCTACCAGACATGAAGTGCCTCATTTTCATTTCCTATAAGATTCTTGTGATTAAGAAGATTTAAGGTCCAACCAAGCTCCTATCTTTAGATTTTATTTAAACTTGTTCAATTGTTAATACCAATCTGAAAAATGTAAATGCTTTGTACAATGGAAGAAAAATATTTCTGTGTTAAAATTTTATGGTTTTGAACTTTTTATGAATTTTTAAAAAAATTTTGCAAACTTTTATGTAGTTTGAAAATAATTTTGCAAATATTTTTGGGATTTTTCAAAAACAAATATTTTAGGGAAAAAGTATGTGCAAATAACTACATGAGAGTGCCTCTTGTTATCTATAAGAGTTGGAGTTCAAGAATTTATAGAATTGTATATACAATGTTTGTAAAGGCTCTTTATTTGCTTGAAATTTGTATCTAGTTCTCAGAATAATTTTAAAGGATTTTTGAAAACATTTTGAAAACTCTATTTTTGCAAACTTATATGAGATATAAATTTTACAAACATTTACAAAATTTAAAAATCACTTGGCAAAATTTTTTCAAATAATATGTATAGATTTTTCAAACTCTTTTTGCAACCATTTTTCCAAACCCTTAGCAAATCTATTTTCAAAATATTTTATTTCAAACAAAGAAATGAAATTTTTACAAACAAAAATCGCACGAAGGTTAAAAACATTTTACAAAACATTTTCCAAATAGTTTCAAAAGGATTTTCAAAGCAAATTTACAATCATTTTTCAAACATCTTGCAAAATATTTTTACCTGATTTATTAATCTATAAATATAATGAATTTTAATGATATTTATACAAGTGTGTTCTTTGTAATTAATTACTCGTAATTTAGTGATACTTATTGAAAATACGAAAGTACGAGTTATGGCTAAAGTATATAGAGAGTATATACGACTCCCTATACTTACCTTGAGTTATGTCCTCATAAATCCAAGAGAAAAGAAAAGACAGAACTTGTACTAAGTATAAAAGAGCCTATACTACAATGACTGAAGAATAAAGAATGAATAAGTGAGAAGTCAACATCCCTTATACTTAGGATGAAATAATCCTATGTATAGCAGGTTGTACTTACATGCATGGAAGGTTGAGGGTCGGAATAAATAGATCAATGACTCTTCCTATCTCCCACTATAATTAGGGTAAAATATCCCTAACTATAGACCATAATATCAACAAGAGTGGAGACATGTGAGGGATCAGGAAATTAACAACGGGACCCAAGCATCCCCCCTATAGTTAGGATGAAGCATATCCTAAGTATATCATGATGATTGAGAGTAGTGGAAGGAAGAAAGAAAATAACGGAAGAAAAGAAGAAAACAAGGAAACTAAAGAAAGAGTTTTATAGTAGCATTATCTGAATCTTTTGATGTTGCTAGAGTTGAGGATGATGCATGATTGAAGATCACTTTAACTGAGTCGACAACAACAAGGAAAGTGTCATGCTCAAGGTACGACTTCAATAACTGACCACTAACGACGAACGATTATGCGTCATATGACAACTCTGGTATCAAAATGCTCCTGTTGTTGCACTTCTTTCACTCTAAATGGCTCTGTACATTTACTCTTCAATTTTCCTGAGAATATCTTCAACTTCTCGTCGAATAACCACACTTTCTGTCCAGTCTCGATGGTTATTGTCTGATGTGCCAATCATGCCAGTGTTTAACCTTCTCCTTGTACATCAAGCTGTTATCATACAAACAGTCTCAGAATTCTAGGAGTCTATTCAGATCCACTTTTCTTTTCTAACCACCTTTATGTGAGTCCAAGTTGCATTAGTTCAATTCCCATAACGATTTATGAACTAATTCAACGGGCAAATGGCATTATTTTCCATACACAAGATGATAGCGCAACATGCCCAAGGGAGACTTGTTGGTGGTCATTTATGCCCAAAGGACTAAGTCCAAGAGGTGGGACCGATTCTTTCTTTTCGGCCTTACAAGTTTCTGCAAGGTTGTCTTTATTTCTCTAATGGATTGCTCGATCATACCATTGGTCTGCGGATGATAAGGAGAAGTGACTCAGTGCTCGATGCCGTACTCCTTCATTAATTTCATGACATGATGAAGTGAATACCCCAATCAGATATCAGAATCTTTGTTATCACAAACTATGAAATGATGTTCTCTCATTGAAACCAACAAGCTATATGGCTATCAACGGCTCAGGCGGGAATAGCTTCTACCCAGTGAATCACATAATCAACGGCAAGAAAGATGTGCTCAAATCCATGACTGTGGGGAAAGGGTCCCATGAAATGGATGCCTGATGCATCAAATACATATGAAATCTGAATGAATTTCAGGGGCATCGAGTATTTAGATGTTAGGGTCCCTCCCATTTACTGATAGTCAACGCAGCCTTTGACATATGTTGTTGCGTCCTTGAATATTGTGGTCCACTAGAGGCCATGTTTTAATACTTTCAATGCCATTTTATCTCCAGAGTGGTGTCCACCAGATTCGAGCAAGTGACAATACTCTAGGACACTATGATGCTCCTCCTTAGGGATACACCGTCGCCAAATACAATCTTCTCCTTCCTTGAATAGAAGTGAGTCTTCCCATTAATAGAAATGAATTGTGGACAAGAACTTGTACTTCTTGATCTTCATCCAATTTTGTGGGACTACACAAGAAACTAGGTAGTTGACAATATCAACATACCAAAGGAGAGAATTCACACTGAGAATTGACTAATCGGGAATGATGTTTGTGATGGGTGCATTGCTCAGTGGAGGTTCTTGATGTGAAATTATGGAGAGGTGATCTTTTACCACAATATGAACTCCATGTTTATATTTTATTTCCAAGTTGAACTCCTGGAGGAGAAGGATCCATTTGATCAATCTATGATTTGCATCCTTCTTCTGATGTAGGTACCATATAGGAGATTGGTCAGTATAGATGGTGATTATAGATCCAAGAAGATAGGATCTGAACTTCTCAAGGGCAAAAACAATGAACATCAACTCTTTCTTTATGATATTATAGTTACATTGTGCTTCATCTAATGTATGTTGGCGTAGTGAATGGCGTAGGGCACTTTGTCTTTTCTCTATCCTAACACTGCCCTAACTGCAAAATCTGACACATCTGTCATGTTGTCAAAGGGGGGAACCAATCTAGCGGCAGTAGGATGGTATATTGAGTGATTAGCTCCTACAACTGATTGAAAAAAAAGGAGAACCTGCTGATCAACATGAAACTCGATCTTCTTGCATAATAAATCAGTTAGAGGTACGGCGATGTGACTAAAATCTTTGATGAATCTTCTGTAGAAACCCATATGCACTAGGAATGACATCACATTTCTCACATTCTGAGGTGGCTCAAGATTGGCGATCACATCCACCTTTACTGGGTCAACTTCCATGTCACGCATGGAAACAACGTGGCCCATCACAATCCCTTCAGTGACCTTAATGTGGCTCTTTTCCCAAGATAGTACGAGATTGACTTCTCAGCATTTCTAAAGTATTAGTCTAGGTACTCAAGATAATAGTCAACGCTGTCACCAAAGATAGAGAAGTCATCCTTGAACACCTAGCGAAACTGTCAACCATATCAAAGAAGACTTCAAGCATGCACATCTGGATTGTGGCAGGTACATTGCACAAACCAATGGGCATTCTCCTGAAAGCGTAGATGTCGAACATGCAAGTAAAGATAGTCATCTCTTGGTCCTATGGGGTGATTGCCACTTTGTTGTACCTGGAATACCCATCAAAAAATCATAAAAACTCCTTGCCGGGCATTTTTTCCAGATCTTGATCCATGAATGGCAAGGGGAAGTGGTCCTTCTTAGCCGCAGCATTGAGACAGTGGTAATCAACACACACGTGCGCCAAGATGTCGGTACTCAAGTGGAAATCTCCTCTTCTCTTCTCTTTTATTAAACCATGGTGAGCCTAGAGTTCATCGGAACTACCTGAAGGGGCTCGCCCTTTTCGAGTCGGAGATGTATAAATAAATCATGCGTCACACGATCTCGTGATCCTCTTCATGACGACGTCCCGCAAGTTAGGGTTCAATGTTCTCTAGACGGCTTGGCATCATCTTCCAAGTAGATGTTGTGTGAGCACAGAGATAAATTTATCATGTGGAGGTATGATATGTGCCAACCAAGTGCCTTGCAGTTTTTCTATAGAACCTCGAGTAGTCGAGATTCCTTATCTGGAGTCAGCCAACTACTGTTGATGATCAGATACATATTTTCTACACCTGCAAGGAAAGCATTTTTTAGGCCTGCAGGAAGTGGCTCTAATTTTGGTTCTACTCGAACCTGCTTCTTAGTCACTTTAGAAACTAAACTGGTGGGTGGATGATCTACCACGATTTTGGAGGTGTTTCTCACCTCGGTCACTAGTGGCTCTGCTAATAATATGTCAAACAAATCATTAATGAACTCATCATGTTTGGATTAGCATGAATCATCTACCACAAAAAGGTCCATCATCAAGTAAGAATATGTCTCCCAGTTGACATTAGAGCATGTATCGATTGTGCTTTCTAGGTCCTCCTCTAGAAATAGGATTTCCTAAACCCATGTGTCATCCAGAGAGAATTCTGTATCTCTAATCTCTGCAATGAAGTCGTAGTCTTCTTCAGACGGTTCTTCTTGACCTTTATCAGACTCGAATTTGGGTTTGTTGATCATCTCCATTATCACTTTATTGTTGTGTGAGCAGAATGTGATCTTCCCAGACCCATAATCAACTACATCCTATGTAGTTCACAAGAAAGGCCGACCAAGAATAATCAGGGTATGGAGCAGTGTTGCAGAAGTTTACATATCAAGGACCACAAAATCAACAGGAAACTGCATGTCTTGCACCGTCACGACACCGTCTTGCAACAAACCTTGGGTTCACCTGATTGATCGATCAACGATGTGAAAGATCATTTGTGTCGTCTTGAGCGGTCCTACCCCTAATTCTATGAGCAATGAGGTGGGTATGAGTTGATTAAAGAGTCGTTGTCAAGCAGAGTATGCTCGAAGACTTATATCTGATTAAAGGTGCTCCTTTGTCTTGCTTCTTCTTTGGGAGATTGCTTATGGCTGCAATTGTATCATGGTGAGGACATGATTCTCTATTCTATTACGTATGTTATTCCGATTTGACCGATGCTTATTCGTACATGCTTCTTTCAATCCCTTCTTCACAACGGGCATATATTATGTGGCTTTCGTTAAATGTAAGTCAACAATCATGTTTTTAAGAATTTCCAGAACACCTAGATCAGATAATGCATTTTTTATTTTACATTTTTTTGGATTTTTCCATTTTATCAAGAAAAGAAATATGTACATAACTAAAATAATTTTTTTTTCTTATTTACATCAATATTCATGTCCATAACATTTTTGTACAAAAAGGCATGATAAAGGTGTGCGAGCTGGAGCTAGGGGTGGACATCCAAAAACTTCGTTCTCCGCTTCGTCGGCTGGCGCTGGACCAACTGATGGTGCTTGCTCCTCCATGGCTGGTGCGACTTCTTTTCGACTGCGATCATCTTTTTGCTATTTTTCATTTTTCTGATTTTTTTGTTATTTTTGTTGGTGGAGGTGGCGGAAGGCAGCTAGCATGTCTCCTCCTCCTTCTTCTTCCTCACCCCAACCTATAGCTGGCACGGTTAATGCATAAGACAATGATTCACCTGATGAAGCTTTATTCTTCCCTATGATAGCGGTAGATGGAGGCAAGTCCTACTGCTCCTAATAGTAACATCATTAGACAAAATAAAATCACAATCATCTGATTCTAAAATCACATACATGACTTCACATTCTACATGCTCATTTCGCTTAAAGTAATTGAGTTTTGCTTCAGCATGGGTCGGAATCGTGGTTTTTGTGGCTGTTAGGTCGTCCAGCTTTTGAGTCATCTCAACTAGGTCGTTTACTACCTGGGCCAGACAGTCGGGGATCATGGTCACAAAAACCACCTCGAAAGGTTCATCATGTTGACCACGTTGTGGCTGATGGTGCGTAGGCTGAGAAGGTTGTTGTTGATACTGCTATTTAGATGGAGGAAGCTGATATTGATGCTGGTAGGGAGGAGGAGGATATTGGTGGTGATGTGCAGCCACATACTCATGGTATGACTGGTGTGGCGGTATGACAGCTTCGTGGTACTGGTGATTTTATCTCCAATTATTATGGAATTATAGATACCAATGGTACTGAGGATGCTGAGACGAGGCAAATATCTCTACTTGTTGTTGAGGGAATGGACGTGAGCTTGCCGACTGACCCTACTGAGGTATGCTTGGACGAGCCAGTTGTGGTTCATTCGACCAAACTCCATTCACCTCTTCAATGAGAGGCGGTGGATGAGAAAATGGATCATAGGAAGACATGGGATTTGGTTGTTATACCACCAACTACTGTTATTGTTGCGGTACCTAGTCGGCACTCTGCACGTAATATACATTCTGGACTGTCAGATGCATGATGAAGCATTGAAATCCCTAAGTTAATCTTGATAAATTAATGGTTGTTGTCGAAGTTGTGGTCAGGAAATTCAGCGAATCGTCAAAAAATATCACACCGAGAAATGAAATGGAGAATCAAGTCTCAATGCGATAAATGATTTATTTATTTTACTTGGGTAAGTCATAAAGTTGAATTCAGGGAGGTAGTATGAGATTCTAGAATTAGTAATTAAATAATCTAAATAAATTGAGGTATTCAAAATAGAATAATACAAGGAATATTTTTGGTGTTCTTTTACCTTTTGTCAACTTTTTATGGGTTTTAATTAAAAGAGAAGTAATAAATTGCGAAAAGAAAATATGATGTGTCAATGTGCAAAATAATTTCTAATGCAAGAAATAATGAGATGATGTGTTATGCAATAGAGTAAATGCAATATTTTTTTGAAATTTTTTATGATGAAATATGATGGATGACGAGCAGGCAACCAATCAAATGACCAAACAGATCAAATCATGAGATGAACCCCAATGATCAATTAATCCCCAAATCAAGTCTCCCAAATTTTCACAATTAACTAAGCAATGTAAATATCAAATCACAAGATTGATGTGTACTCAATAATCAAGAAAATAGCTTCCTCAAATACTTAATGTTAGAAAATGTGTCTACATATGAAATTATGAGTTCTATACAATAGGAAATTACTTGTTTAGCAAAATGACATGTAGAACGCAAAAGTTGTATACAAGATGCTCCAAATATGAAAGATTAAAGTCCAAGGGCCAAAATGTAATAAAAGTAATTAAGGAAAATTAACAATTTATACCTTTGTAGGGAAGTTTGTGTAATTGAGTAAAGACAGCTAGGTCCCCCTCAAATTTTCCACTAGCAGGGGCACATACGTAATTCCTAGAACTTGAAGGGCATTAGTGAAAATCACACTGGGTCATGCATGCAACAATCATGACCTGGTCCGCCTTGGAATTCTGGAGTTGTGCGGGGGCTTGGTTACAATTCTTTTAGTCGCACGTGATGCGCACATGGTATAGGAGGCTTGGTTGGATGCTCGAGTGCCTGTCCTCCATGTGGCGTCTCTTAGGCGATTCGGTTGCTCTCGAAGCTGCGGGCTTGAAACCGTGGATAGATGATGCTTTGGTCTGTCAGATTGGAGCTCGACCGATGCTTGGAATTGGGGTCTTCTTTGGACGGTTCCAATCCCTAAAGTTTTAGATAGGATTGTACTTGGAGCTTCAACTTGGGGGTGGTTCTTCTTTGGTGCTCGTCTAATGTTATTGCTTTCCCCAATGGTCGAAGGTGGATGGCGCTTCAGGCGATCATAGCAGAGTGGAACGTGCTGGTAATGGAAGGTTGAACAAAATAGAGTGGGAGGGTAGCAAGGAGTCGGAGATGAAACAATAGGTGGAGCTCTAGAGGCTATCGGTGAAAGGTTGCGATGAGGTAGAAAGGAAGGTGGAGTGGTAGAAGATGGTGATAATCGTGAAGAGGAGGGCAGATAGGTTGTAGGTAGGCGAATGCATTGGGGAAGAAGAAGTGGTGTACGCTCGAGATGGGGTGAGAGATGCCTCACTCATGTCTTCTCCTGCAGAGGAGAAATGGTGCTCCTTGATGCTTGGTTGTGTGTGAATAGGGCATCAGCACAGGGGGAAGCCATGTGGATCTCATCGTGGTAGAGGTCGTCGTCGGCAGGGGGTGGGGGTACTGAGACCACCCCATCCTCGAGCTCTTTCTCACTCCTTAGAAGATGGCAGATATTGATGGATACCATGATGATCGATTGGTGAGGGTCTTAAATAGGGGAAGAGGCATAGGTTGTTGATGGGTTGCGATGAGCGAGCGAGACGGTCGGAGCTAGTTGGGGATAAGTTTTGTTGGGTGCTGGGGATCTGGAGATTGGACAAAAGATGGGTGAAGCGAGTTCAGCCATTGGGGTTTATCACCGAGGATAGGGATTGTTAGAGGAGTGGTCGGAGATGTCGGTAAAGGGGATGCGACAACGCTAGGCCATGGTGCATGAGCTCGACCGGATGTGCATCAGGAGAGGGTTGGTGGAACGTGCTTGACACTTGAGGAGGAGGAAGGAGAAGACGTAATGTGCCACACATGTGAGGGGGGAGATGGCATCCCATGCTATGCACATGAGGAGAGAGAAGCAGGTGCGGTGACCAGGGCCTAGGTGGACCATTGGGAGTGGGCCACATGGCACATTGTTGACCAAAATGGTTGACCAGTGCATGAAAATGCATAGATAAATAGATTAGAATTAGCAAATGGTCCCAGATGCAAAAGTGCTCACCACGAAAAGCCTTCATTTAATTACAATCTACAATGTTCGTGATGGACTCGAATGCAACTGAAATAATCCATGCAAGATATGATTTCTTTGGTGATATTTTATGTATATAAAGTTCTAACTTTTCTCTTCGAAATTTTTATTTGATTTTTTTTGTGGATAAATAAATGCATGGGAAAATACTACATGTTATAAATGATGTAAAGGACTCAAACGCATTTTTTTGGAATTTTTATGGCTTTTAAATAGTTCAGCAAAATTAGGGAGGTTAATTTTGTACAAGTGGATTATGTCTATAAACTCAAGTTAGAACTAGTCTTTTTCTTTTCTTTTTTGATATTTTTGGAATTTATTTTTATGTAATTTATTGAAAAAGTGAATAAGTTAAAGTTATGAAAAAGAAAATAATTAAAATGAGTTAAATATACACATGAAATGATAGGTTAAAATCAGCAAATATGTACAATGCGTAGTTAGGTTTCAAAACACAATTTTCACAAATGGACCCTGATTCTTTCAAAATAGGTCTTGTTTTGAAGATAATTGAATATGCATTAGTTCAAAAGTGAGTAGGATTTATTTAGACATTGTAAATAAATTAAAGGGATACATGGTGTTATTCTTTAGACTTTAGGAAGGAACCCATGAATTAATACAGAATGTAAACATGATTAGGTGGAGAATGAATTACTATACATAAACGTTTGTCCTATTTTTGCACATGAGTTGTTTAAGTCTTGATCACGAGCTGAATGTAGTTTAAGCACCTTAAGTCATTGGGAAGGTATACAAATCTCTTCACAGTAGCCCACCTAACATCTGTATAGTGGCAGACATTGTTGGAGAATGGAAATACATTCTAAAACGAGTGAGGTTTGGGTTGCAATTAGTTGGTGTGAGTGGTGTAATATTAAAGCAAAGTACTTCCTCCCGTATCCAACAGAAAAGACCATATAATGATATTCGTTGATTCTAGTTTGCGTAAGCTGTATTGAGTGGATGCGAACGAGGAAGGAGGAGCCGGATCAAGCAAAATGAAGGGGGAGGGTGAAGGGCTGTGAAATTTGAATGTCTACTATATCTTGTTGTAAAATATACATGTAAATTTTAAAATAGAATCATGGGCATTACCTATGTATATTTATGCATATACACAACTTTCTGAACATACCTTCTAAATTTTGACTTAAATTTTAGTTCTTCTATGGATATATGGAGTAGATAAGTAAGGGAGTAACACTATTTTAGAGACTGGAATATCTTATCATTTACAAATAAAAATCTAATAAAATAAGTGATAAATATTACAACTTCCTTTTTATTGGGTTTCTTTTCCAGTTAGTACTGAGTTTTAACTTGGTATTTATATTAGCAATTACTATGGATGCATTTCATCCGTATTTTCCATAAGAAATTTAACTTCAGCTACTAAGGTAGATGCTTATTGATGTTTATATATGCATGATAGCAGTCCCTAGAATGATGCAACAAATTAAATTGTTTGTGCTTGATTTAGAGATCGTATTTAATGGAATGATCTTCTCAGATACATGCAATATAGTATATGTCCTGTACATTGTTATCGGTAATCTTTGATGTGCATACGAATATCCATTACAAAAAAATACATCAAAGCATATTGAAATTTGATATTAGTTTCACCCGTTGCTAGAATGTATCAGTACAACTTTGTAGCCAGTCGAAATCTTTACAGTTATTAGTTGCAGCTCTGATTTTTTATCTTATTTGGGAACTGTTAGATCTCCGCTATTATTTTTGGATTTGTCCACAAGCTTAATGCATGTTGGTCTTACTTTCGTGACCGATAATAGTACAATAAATGTACCTCTCTTAATTAGAGATTTATATGCTCATCGGTAAAATATCTTTGACAAACTTCAGATGAACCGATTGTATATTGTCGTAGGACCAGTTTGAAAGTTGCTGGAATTGAACACATGTATGTTAATTGAGGAATGATTTCCCCAAATAGAATTCAATATATTCATCAATCTTAGATACGACATCTATCAAGTTAAACACTATTGTTAAGCCATCATCTATCTTGTTATTATTAAACTTGCATAACATAGTGAAATACGGTATCTATGAGTAAGTTGTGTAGCTTAGTGTTTAAGTGGATTTATATAAGCATTATGGCTTAGTGCGTAAGTGTTATCTTATAAATGAGATTGGTTCTTAAACATAATAAACAGAAGCAAACCTTCAAGGAGAAGCATGCTTCCTTTGAAACTTGGATTCAGTTTTGGACAACCGTAAATAACCCGATCAAGAGTTTAGTGCTTCTTTAGTTCACTGTGTGTTGTGTGCACTACTTAGTGCTCCTTTTGGGGTCTTAGTGATTTTTCCGCCTTGGCATAAAGTGGTTATGCGCCTTGTGCTTTGTGTTACACAATGTGTCTTTGTGATCTCTGCTTGGCGATGAGGCCTACGGGCTCTATGTGACTTCTCTTGGGATTGTGTGTTACTAACAGGGGGTGTGAGTGGTGACCTGATGAATCCTCATTCATCACTCTTTATTCTTTTATTTTAGCTAAAAACCTTTGCAAAACATCATGTATATGTTTGTAAATAGAATAAGTTATCAAAAAGCATGCATTGTGTAAATAGCAATAAGTAGCATGTTTTTGTGAAAAAATAAAATAATAAAGAAATAAAGAAAAAGAGAGAAATATTTAGAATAAATATTGAGTGACCTAAACCCAAGGGAGGGCTCAATATGGGCCTGACCGCAAAATAAAATAAGTAGAGAGAGATAGGGTAACTCAGCCTTGTATAAAATCCCCCTCTTAGTGTATATATTTTATTTTCCAAAAATAAAAATATTTATGTGTTTCTCACAACTTGTATATATTTATAGAAATAAAATAAAAATGAGAAAAATAAAAGAAAAATAAAAAGAAATGATTTCTCTCTCCTCAGTGTACATATACCATGTATATAAGAATAAAAGAACTATTTATTTTACCCTTGTAAATAATTAATAAAAATCAAATAAAAATCATTTTATATTCCAAATTTTATGATGTAAATAAATAAATTATAAAATTAGGATAATTGTACATAATTAATTAATAAAAAATAAAAATAAAAAATACATAGGTACCTATACCTGTATATAATATAATATAGTATATATACATTAATTTATTTTTTTAAAAATAAATAAAAATCACTAAAAAATACTTTGAAAATAAATAAACATTTTTTAATTTTGAAAATACTTTGGAATAAAGCCATTTACTATTTTTAATGTAATTTCCAATTATTTATGAGGTGGCGCCTCCTGATTGGTCCACGGGTGATGTTGACCCCCGGTCAACTCTCCCCCCAGGACCACATCTTCTCGCGGACCGCGTTTCAACCCAACTTCTCATAATTATCCTGGATTAGCCCGACCTCCATTTACTAAAACTCTGGGCTCCGATTGTTGCCCATTGATCTGAAATTCACGCCCAGGGTTCCATCTAGGTATCCGAGCCTCGCGATGCATGCCCGACTCCCATCTTCCCGGACCTTCACTCTTATATAGCCACGCCTCCAACCGCTTTTTCCCCTACCTTTGGCTCCCATTTTCATTCCTAGTGACCTCCACATGCTTCCTCAAGTGACAGCGAGGGTTCTAGAGTGTTGCAGCGAGGATTTGGAGGCGTTTGCCCTAGGTCCGGCGACCATCATCGTCGAGCTCCGCCGCCAGCGTAGCCCGAGGCTCTAGAGGTGTTGCTCCATCGAGGGAAAGACCGTAGGAGACTCAGCATCTCCAGCCTAGATGCGTCTGACCATCAGGTACTCCCATTAGCCTTTAGTTCGTCGAGTATATTCAATCCTTCCGATCTTGCTCCGCCAACTCCGCCCCAGTGGCCAGAGCCCCATCGCTTCATCCTATCCGTACAGATAGACCCCTCGAATCATCGTCACCTTCCTTCCAGGATCTGATCACCTCAATCGTGGCTATCCGAGCCAAGATCGGGCTTGGTCCCTTCCGCCGCCTCCGCCGGGACCCCCTTCGCCAAACCACCCCGCTTCCCTTTGCATTTTCTCAAATAACCCATGCCAGAGTCTTCCTTCGAGCATGAGCTTTCCTTTGCAGGTGAATAAGCGCGAGATACCCCCCTGAGTCGCATCTTGCATCCCTCACCGGAGTCACCCAGGTCCTCCTTCCCTGACCGGAGGATCGCACCGTTGGGAGCTCCATCGGCCACCACTACCACACGCGGAGCGACGAGGCACGTCGAAGCCCTCTTGCCGATCATCCATCGGACGCGCACAGCCACTCCATCTCACCGGCAAAGTTCATCCAGGAGGAGTTCATCCAGACCCTCTCTCCGCCGTCGGATCACGCCTCGCTCCCAGTTGCCATTTGAGCCGTTCGAGGGCTGCCACTGACAGGCCGTTAGATCCACGATATGATGGCCACGTGCACCCCACGTTCGCTCCCTCGTCCGGACCGTCAGATCATCGAGGAGGCATCATCAGAGCCGCACACCATTCTGCCATTCACCGCGTGACACCTGGCCTCCACGTGCCCAACACGTGCTTTGGGTGGGTAACTTGCGCCCGACACCCTGTATTTTATTTTAGTTATTGTTTAGTCTAGTAAATAACTTAGCACACTCGGGTAATTTGCATATCAGGACCTGTAGTTTATGATATTTACACTTTAGTCCCTACTTTGTGGATTCACCTGCTTCGTTACGTGAGGTTTGGGTTATTTGCATGTTCAGGGCTGGGTTATATGACTGTTATGGATTGAAGTTATATTTTGTATATTTGCATGCATATCCATGTATGTGAATGAATTAGAACATGTGCTGATTTATTGGGAAATTTACATCTGAATCCTTAGGCTTTTCGCATGTGTTTCCTTTTAGCCCTCCGAACTAGTTTTTATTACGCTTAGGTCCTTGTGTGTTGTGGCTTGTTTATTGGTTGAATAAAAGATCAAATCCAATCCAAATTTAGTGAAATTTGGAAGCGCGGACTATTCCACTGTGTAAAAATTTCACTAATTTTTTGGGACATTTTTGAGTTGTTTTTATATTTTTAAAATTCAAAAACCCTTGTTTTGCTACTGTTTGGTTTATAAAAACAATTAAAAATAAAAAATTAATTTCAAAATTCTAAAAAAATTTGTGTCAGTTTGTTTTTGTGTCTTTGAGCTTCAGTCTATCTTTTGCTTTATTTGGACTTATAGAACCCCTAAAAACTAAAAAAACCTAAAAACCTTATAAAAATTATTAAAAATTCTATAAAATTCAAAAAAAATGCAATTTTTTATCCTATAGTTTAGTTTTTATTTCTAGTTTTCATAAAATCTGTCTCCTGATTTTTGGAGCTAATTATATATTTTTAATTAGCCTTTTAATTCTGGCTGCATATTAGTTCCCTGTTTTTGCCTTTTTCTATTTTCATAAAATCAACTAAAAATCACAAAATTCTGAGAAAATTACCAAAAACACTTAAAAACATATAAAATCAAAAATAATTTTATTTTAATTTTCTGAGTTGTTATTGAGTGCTTAATAATTTGTTGATTGTGATCTTTTCGGATTTTTCTTGTATTTCTTCATAATTAAAATTAACAAAAAAATTTAAAAATTTATAAAATACATCAAAAAAATATTTTCCTATTTTCTTTGCTTTTCTGACTACTTCGTAGGCCACTTGGCCAATCCATGCTCCTTGAGTCCGACCTTGGTCGTTATACCATGTTAAATAAATAGCGAAGACCACTATTCGACGTTTTGATTGATTACTTTTATTTTGTGGCCTTATATTTTTCTTGATTGACTGAGCCTCTCTATTCGGGTCACAACGACCCTGCTCATTTTTACCTTAGTTCGATAGTGGGAGTAGAATTTCCCGGTCATCATGACCCTAAGCAGCATTAAACTACAGTCCAAGCTCATCTTTCCTTACCGACATGACTTCTAGGTACTTATAGGTGTTGGCCCCACATATAAGTACCCTGACACACCTTTGAGTAGAAAGACACCGAGAATTTTAATTAAAAAGCCATAAAACTATATGATTAGTAGCAATAATCCATGATCAAATGTATTGAATCTTATCATTTCCTTTTATCAAGAACTCTATCGATGGAATGTGGACTTGGATGGTTAGCGACGAGTCGTGGGTTGAAATTTTGAATTGGGAATCTGAACTTCAGTCTGTTAAGTGAAGTTAGTGGACGTGTTGGGAACTTAGTTAGGATGCATTGTACCCCACTGCATGCCTACATAGACACCCCAACCCTAAGGTTTTCTTACTACATTAGGTCCCACATGGAGCAAGACCACAGACTATCCACGAAGCTTGGGTTATAATTCTATTATGATCCTACTCTCTTATAAGTCAGTATTGGTTAACAATGCATATTCATATGTGCACTGGAAATATAAGTCAAGTTGTTACAAGTCGTTTTACGTGGGACATGTGTTCTTCGTGAGGTGTCATTTCTTAGTAGATGTTGGAAACAGGGAAGATGTTTATACTTGTGAGTTTTCACAACTGCTTCTTGTACACTTTCTGTTTACATTTCTTGTTGTTTTATATATGTATTGGGTGCTTTCCTCATAAACCTATTTGCATGAATTCGGTAGGTTTGTAGGAGCAACAGCTGCAGTTGTAGGCGGCAAGAGGTTGACTTGGTTACAACCCTTCTTTTGTGGTACAATGAGTTCCTGTTCTTTTGAGTTTTAGCTATACACGTACTTCTTTTTGAGAGATGTGATGGTGATGTATGCACGTGACTATAAGTGCATGGTGACGTATACTTGTTGCTACAATTCTAAATCATGTTGTAATTTTTTTTGTGGATATGATGTATGAATGGAATGGAAATGAACAAAAATACAATTCTTTTTTCTTTACTTTTCTCCTGCATGTTTGTCACAACTTGGTATTTTGAATGTGGTATCATATGTTGTGGATGTGCATTTGCTGAGTATCTGGACCGTGGGGGCATCACACCAGCCCATCCTCGAGCTTTCTATCACTCCTTGGAAGATGGCAGATATTGGTGGAAGTCGTGATGGTCGACTGGTGAGGCTCTTAAATAGGGGATGTTGCAGAGGTTGTTGATGGGTTGTGATGAGAGAGCAAGACGATCGGAGGTAGTCGGATAAGGTTTGTTGGGTGTTGGGGTTCTTGAGATTGGATAAAGGATGGGGTGAAAGTTCGGCCATTGGGGTTTATCGTTGGAGATAGGGTTTATCAGAGGAGTGGCCAAAGATCTCGGTCAAGGGGAAGCAATAACGCCTGGCAATGGTATAGGAGGTCGGCTGAATGTGTAGTAGTAGTGGGTTGGTGGCACGTGCTTAGCGGGTGAGGAAGAGGAAGGAAAGGACTTCATGTGTCACACACTTGTGGGGGGAGATGGCATCACGTGCTATGCACGTGAGGAGAGAGAGGCGGGTGCGGTTACCATGGCCCATGTGGACAAGAGGGAGTGCGCCATGTGGTGTAGTGTTTACCAGAATGGTTCACTAGTGCATGAAAATTCAAAGATGAATATTTTAGAATTAGCAAATGCTCTCGGATGCAAGGGTGCTCAACACGAAAAGAGTTCACTTAAATGCAACCTACAACGTTAATGATGGACTCGAATGCAATTGAAAGGATCCATGCAGGATGTGGTTTCTTTGGTGTTATTTTATGTATATAAATTACCAGTTGTTGTGGATAAATAAATGCATGGGAAAATAATACATGCAATGAAATGATGACAATGACTCAAATGTGATTTTTTTGGAAATGGATTTTAAATAGGTCAGAAAAATTAGGGAGGATAAATATGTAAAAGTGGATTATGTCAGTAAGCTCATGTCAGAATTAGTCTTTTTCTTTACTTGTTTGATATTTTTGGATTTTAATTATTATGTAATTGATTAAAACAATAAATAAATTAAATAAATGAAAAAAAGTAATTAAATTGAATGAAATAAGCACTTGAAATGATAGGTCAAAATCAACAAATATGTACATTGCACAGTTAGGTCCCAAAAACCAAATTTCACAAATGGACTCTGATTCTTATGAGTCTTATTTTGAATATAATTGAATGTGAATTAGTTCAATAATGAGTAGGATTTATTTGGAAATTGTACGAGAGAGATATCAATGTTTTATTCCATCTGACCTGAAATTAGGGTTTGGTTTTATTTTGTTCATGTACAAGTTAGCATTTTTATAATTTCTCAGGGATTAAGGTTAGTGTTATTTATACAATGGAGTTGGTTTCTAGTCAATTGATGTTAAAAACTAACTAATTAAAAATGCATGAAGTTTTGTGAAAATACATGGATGATTATGAATGCAATATGACGTGTTTATTTATGCATATTATTACAGATGCCTGAAAGTTTATTTTTTGAAATTAACATGAAAATGAACCAAAATAAAAGAGACGATGCTCTATTTTTAGCTAATTAGAGTGTTGAATCACATATTCATCAATCCCATGTACTTTAACCTTGCTCGTCCTCAAGAAACTAAAGAAATGAAGAGGTGAAAATGAGATTGTGTTCCATACCAAGATAATGACCAAAAGGTGAAAATGGAGCTATACCAGACCTTTGGATTGTTTGTTTGGTGGAACTCCAGTGAGAATTATGGTTTTAAGATCAACAACCTGTAAATTCTACACATCATTGTAACAGTTCAGACTTAGAAGTCATCTTAGATCAATCCTCCTCCCAAAGCATACCCCACGAACATTGAACAATTGTCTAATGTGTGTGAAGGGCGTTAGCTCTTCCCATCAAGGATGTCGGACTACCATGCAAACCGCTCCTCCAATAACTCATCCTTGTGGAGTCAGGTATTTCCTTCTTAGTTTAGGTATTTGATGTATCCTCAATCGAAGGTGGAAGAAGGTAGAAGAATTAGAAAACAACTAGAATGTGGCCAGTATAGCCACATCTCATTATGAAGACGGTCAGTTTAGCCAAGTCTTCAACAAGATCTGCAGGTTTTCTGAATCTTGGACCTTTTTCGTCAAATATTTATATAGTATTTGGCTTCTTTTGGCATGTATTTTTGGTTACTTTGCATAAATCTTTTGTACACCTATAGATAAAGAATCCTTCTTTCCGTACATGTTTTGAGGTCATAGAAAAATTATGCCAGCAGTCCATCCCTCATCCGAAGCTTTATTTCAACCCGTAGTCTGATATTTAGATGTCCACGCTACCTGAAAAGAGGCTTGCATAGTCTTCCAACACCATGTTTGAGTAGAGCTAAGTACATAGTCCAAAAGTATAGATTAATTCCCTATTCAAAAGTCATATCCATAATGAGGTGACCGAGTTAGACACTAAGAATCAAAGTCTGCTCATTGTCATGCAGAACTCGAAGAATTAAGTCGATGACGTGATGCTTCTAAAATCCTATTTCTCGGTAAAGTTCCTCTAAAAATTAGGTGGATTAAGGCCATGTTTAGACCACTCTCGATTTCTGGTCATAACTCGGTTCAGAACCCAAGGGCTTTTCACCAATACAGATGCATGAAAAGCTATATGGAGTGCATATATGTGAAATGAAAACACTTTTTTTTCATTTTTTTATATTTGGGAATTGTTTTAATCTTTACATAATCAATGAATGCCCCAAGCTCATATGAACAATTGCATCCATTTTCAGCCAGTATGGTTGTAAGTATGAATCGTTAGATGGCAACCCGTATTACTTTGAGATGGTGCCAAAAGCATTGTCTTTTAACCACCCACTCTGCTAAGGGAGACCATGGTTCCCTCACTGAAAAGTAGCTACTCATTTTTAAGGTTAGTATTCGGAGTTTCTAGAAAAGATATTAATGTTGTTATGATTTTTTTATAAGATTGTTACCCACCTCGTAAATAAAATAAAAACTTACGCAAAGTATAGTATATGGATAAAATATGTACAAAGTATATACACCCCCCTATACTTAGCGAGTGTTATGTCCTCAAAGAATAAGATGCTAAGAGTAGTCGTAGTTCAAGCAAAGCATAAGAGATTGAAAAGTAAAATAAATAGAAGTTATCTCACCCCATTTACTTAGGTTGTGGACAATCTAAGTATAGAAGAGGAGCGATAATGGGGCTAACAAGATAAGAAGTGGATGAGAAGGGTATATACAACGAGCATCGGTCCTCCATATACTTAATCATTGGCCTAAATATAGGAGAAGTAGTACAAGGGAACCGATGAGATCAGGGAGAAGGTGTCGATGTTTAATGAGGTTTTCAGATGATTTTCATGTGGGCATGTGGCAGGGGGGAATATGGAAATGAAGAACGTGAAGAAGAAGAATTCCATCCATCGTCGAAGTCATCCTCAGAAGGATAATATTCATACGCAGAGGATCTCCAACCATTGTCAACTAAAGGTAAGTATCCTTGATTGCTATTATATTGATTGCACTTAACTGGTTTACCACCAAAGGACCAGATGAGGGACTTGAGCACGAATATTAAGATGTTTCCAGATTTCTAAGGTCAAATGTGAATTTCTTGATCGGTTAGTTTTTTGGAGGATGGTCGTAATTCCTTTTCCTACCATAGATAATAGATCTAGAGGTTGTGGCTTCTATGGGTTCCTCCTCAGACGAATCACTGTAAAAATTGTCCTTCTTCTATAAGGTCATGGCATGTCTCGAAAGAGTTTTCTCATTTTGTGTATGTCTTGCACACTCATCCCTTGTGGTAGAAGATGTCCCCTATTGATGTTCTGACGTTTTGATGACATAATAGATTTCCGTATTCGGAGCCATGAGTGGTTCAAGTATTTCATGAATTCTAACTGCCTCAAAATTGGACCACTTTAATAATCATGAAAATCCTCATAACCATGGTCCAATTCAACATTAGCTCATGTGTCTGGGTTTATCATAGGAGCAATGTCAGGGTGGTTCTCCATAGAGGTATGATGAGACTAGAAGTTCGGTTCAACAGTCGATTTCTCGGGTGTCTCTCTGATGAATCCCGTATTCATCATGCTAAAAAGTCCTTATTAAAATCCCTGCTTAAACAAACCAATAAAAATCACCTCTAATTCTTTGATTTTATCATGTACTATATTGTGTATAATTAGCCTTTAATTATTTGTATTTAATTGCCCTTATTTTTCTGTAAATATTTTATCACTCAAAAACCCCTAAAAATTAGGTAGATAAGTTGTCTATAAATCACTGACCCTTAAAAAGACTAAAAAATACAAAAACAACTCAAAACCACAAAATCGGTGTTTTTATCCCCTTAAAAATACCCCCAAAAATAGCTTTTGTACAAATGACCTCTTTTGGCTTTTTGACCAACATGAAAGTTGTAGATCTCGTCGAGACGAGCAACTTTCATGTTTTGACTTTTTCCAAATTCGGCCTCTAACTATTTCTTTTCGATTTTTCTTTGTTTTTACTTTTGAATTATTCTGATTGGGCCACGTGGCGCCCTCTGGGCCGCCCACGTGGCCCGCTCTCCTTCCCGCCATCTAGCGCCCCATCTGGGCCGTCAGATCCCCTTCCAATCGCCCCCATCCCAGCCGTCCACCCCGCTTCATTCCTCAGCCGCCCGATCTGATCCCCCGATCAGATCTAAGCCACCCAACCCCGCCTCATCTATGGCCGTTGGATCCTTGCCCTATCCTACGGCCTGCCTCGCGCCACGTCACCCCTTAACCATAGCCCTCCGATCCTAGTTTAATCCAACGCTTCTGCTTTTGCCACGTCCTCCTTCAAACCCTCGCCGTTGGATCTCGCCAGCTCTCCATCTGGGCCGCTCCTTCGCGCTCGACCCTCAGCCATCCGATCAGATCTAATGATCTGATCGCGACCCTCCATACGCACCTCACCCTCAGCCGTTGGATCGCTAGAATCCAACGGCTGTGGCTCATCGTCAACCTCGCGTAACCCCCTTCCCCAGCCGTTTCAACTCGCGAACCCTCCACCCCCTTCCTTTTTTGGCCATCACCTCCGGCCACCCCTTTCTCTCCTAACGGCAGCCCCGCATAGCCCGCTCCCCCGCCTTCCTCGCGAACCTCCATCACTCGCCTCCATTAACCCCTTCACCATTAAAACCCCCCTCGAAACCCCCTGCTTCACCATGAAACCGCCGGTCACCCTCCGCTATTTAAGACCCTCCCCTGCCACCGTCTAGCCTTATCCACCATTTGGGAGCTTCGGCCCGAGCCCCTGGCTCTCCGGTGACAGCGGAGGAGCCCTTGCAAGGGGGCGTCGACGGCCGAAGCCCCGGTGTGATCCGTGGCCCCCGGCCACGTCGCGGCAGCCAATGGCGAGCCGCCGAGCATCGGGGAAGGGTCGCCCCCCGTCGTGCGAAGACCCCTGAGCTCATCTGAGCTCAAGCCCAGACCTCCTCCTCCGCCAACTCCTCGCTCCGGCGAGGAGATTTTTCGTCTTTATTTATCTTTTTCTCCGATTAATTCCGCCACCTACAACCACCATCGCTCCCATCTGATCCTCCCACGAGCTCCACCCGACCACCAGCACCCTCGCCGACCACTCTCCCTTCTCCAGAACCCCTCACCGCCGATCACCTCCTTCTCCGCTTCGCTGGAGAAGAAGACCTCGGGCCTTCATTTCCCGACACCTCACGGCCCTCAACTCACTCACAAAACCCTCGCACCCACTTGCACTTGCTTCGGCTATGACTAACACTTGTAGGCATGCTCAATGGACGGAAGTTGCAACACCTCGCCGGTCTCGAGCCGTCACGCCGATCACCTTCCTCCGCCTCGCTATTCCAGTCATCGACGGAGCTCCGCCTGGCCTCCATGAACTTCGCCAAGAGCTTAGCCATCTTCTCCGACCTTCAGGCGAGCCAGTGGCGGCTGGTGGAGCTCCAACAGGTTCGCCTGAGCCCTGCCTTCTCCGGTGGGCCACGACGGAGGGAGACAACACAGGTGTCGTCCGATCATCCGATCGGACGGATATGAACGAGCCACGTGGAGGCCCAAGCCTCGAACCAGACCAACAGGCTCGGGTCACCCGAACCCAACTCCGAGCCTCCATGTGATGCCACGTCTCCCGAGCCTCAGCGGCCTCCCGAGCCTAGTCTCCCACGTGCAGAGCACGTGGGGTCTGGGAGATTTGCATGCAAGGCCCTGGAATATTTGCTAATCACAAATGGGTCCTCCAGGCGCGTGCCTCACGTGCGCGCCTGGGGTTATTTACAGGGAAGCCCTCAAGGTTTGGAAGAATTACAAAAAGGCCCTTGCGCGCATGGAGAAATTACATCTGGGCCCAGGCGGTTTTCTCTATTTGCATTTAGGTCCCTCCAGGGACCTAAATGCAATATTTATCCTTTATTTTTCTTGCATTTTTATTACATTTATGCCCTTGCACTGTTTTTAGCATAACTTGAGCATCGTAGGTCCAAATTGCATGATTTTAGTGTCATTTTGATCCTTGTTTTGTCCTCTACAATCTAGCATACTTATTTGTCTCATTTGATACTGTCTTAAATTAAGTGAATTTTTATGTGATAAATGGGACCTAGCTCTGCTTGTTTTGCTTGATTTCATGACCGATTTTTAATGATGTGTTCAAAATGGCTCTAACTTCATTCTATATTGTGTTGCTCTTATTTTAGGGTATAATTGTAGCATTTGATTCATCATGCATGTTTCCTTGCATTAATTGCCCATGCATCACTTTAACTCGCAGAAAAATTTCTAAAAAATGCATGCATCATAGCATCACTTAGCTTAGTGCTTCATAATTTGCATATGGACCTGAAAATGAGAATTAATTGACATTGAACTTCACGAATCAAAATTCAAAAGCTATAATTAAGCAGCTGTGTCCCTGTGTTCGACCTTGGTACACTTGCCAAGTATAAATATTCCACAGCATTCAAAGACTGTGGTTTTTGCTGAACAAAATTCGCCTCCTATGCTACGACTTAATTTATCATTATTATAGAGGCGAATTTTACGTCCATCAAATGGCGCCGTTGCCGGGGATACGGCTTTGCTTAATTTTTTGATTTTGATTTTTTTTAATTAATTCAATAATTTCTTGGTCCTAATTTCATGCATCATTTCTCTGCATTATTTTGCTGATTTAATTTCTCGGAGTTCTAACTTTTCTCTTTTGTGGTAGGGCCCATGAAAATCGGGGACGCCTGATCGTCATGGAGGCGCGAAGTCGGGAGCTTCAGCTGAAGAGGCCGCAAAAGAAGCCGTGAAGATTTCTAAGATTTTTATCAGTCAAATTTTGCATTGCATGTTGTAAAAAAAAAGTAAAAAAAAAAAAACTTGCATCTGCATATTTCTTTTTCAGTCTTGCATATTGTATTCAAAACCCCCCCCCCCCCCCCCCGCACACACACACACACACCTACACTGCACATATTCACCCCCACCCTTCCCTTGTATATTTCACTCTATCTCTCTCTCTCTTTATGTGTATCTATTTTTCAAGAAACCTCTCCACCTCACCCTTGTATCATAGAACCCCCCCCCTAAACACAGACCTTACTTAGGCTATTTGAAGCCTAAGTATAGGGGGGACCTACCTGCTCTTCCTTCCCTCATCCCCTCTTCTTGTACTTAGGGCAATTTTGGCCTAAGTATAGGGGGACTCTCCTCCTCAGTTCCGCTATATCACCCTGTACTTAAACCTAGCCTTGGCTTCATGGCACTTGTGCTATGGGGACATAGCAAATTTTAAGTATAGGGGGGTATACCGTATATTACTGTATATTACTTTAGCCTTAGCTCGCGTTTTTAAAACTTTTTAAAATTTTATTTTTTCGGGCTGGGTTTTGGTAAACTAGTGAACTGAGTAAAAACCTGTAAAAATTAAAATTTTGAGGGATTAATCTTTGTAAATAACCCTTTTTCAAAAAAAAAAAATTTGAAAAATTAAAAATGTTTTTCGGAATTTGGCTCTGACTACTAGGCCTAGTAAACATTTTCAGTGAGGGAACCTCGGTCTGCCTTAGCAGAGTGGGTGGTTTAAAGGACACCGCATATGGCACCGTCCTTAAGGATCACGGGTCTCGACCCGCACTTACACCCATACTGGCTGAGAGTGGATACTTTTATTTATTTGAGCCTGGGTCAGTCATTGTCTCTCCGACACAAAAATAAAAAAATAAAAAAAAATAAATAAAACCCATAAAAATCTGCAAAAATCAAAAATCACACAAAAATTCACTAACCCATGGAGTTGGTGTTTTCCTGACACATTCACACTCACGCAAGGCTTGAGGAATTTGAGGACACTGGATCTCTGGGATCTAGAGAGTCTGAGTTAACATACCTTAGTCATTAGGGTTTTCTGACTTAAATATCCACACTCCTCTAGTTTGAAAGATTTGAGTGCTATATTGCACTCTTAATCTCTACTTTCAAGAAAATATGATCAGCACAGTCACTTCCACAACTGCATGATTGATGAGCTGAGATGAGATATCACTTGAGGAACTAGGACCAGAGAAACAAGTTTAGACCTGATCTGATGATATTCGAGGATGGGATAAAGTTAATGAAGGCTTCAGAAAACCTGAGTGTCAGCAAAAAACCTAGCCAGTATGTGAACAAGATTCATATGCTATCTCTTGATATTTACCTAAAAGTGCCAGGGTGTGATGAAACTTAAAGAAACTTGTTGATCAGTGTGCGCCAATCTCTTGGTAAAAGCAGTGGAGCTAGCCAACAAAAGAAATGAAATGTCAAAGAAAAGCTCTAAATCCAAAGTCAAAAATTCCAATTGAGCTTCCACCAAAGGCGAGCGCTCCCAAACATTTTCAAGTGTCCACTTGGACCAAGCGCTAATTAGGACTAAGGAGTCGGGCTGACACCACAAAAAGGGCCCTGCATCGTAAGCGATACAAGTCTGGGTGTCGAAGGTATCTTAGATACTCAGAAAAGACACACCCCGGTGTATTCCCAGAAAAACAAGTGCAGACGACTCCAACTCTCTTGACGGACACATTGATCAACAGATTAATAATTTACATCTGTTGAGTAAAAGGCACTCGAGAGGCCCCTTGTTCCAATGTGAGGGTGAGAAAAATAGACACAATCCCATGTCCCTCCATCATCTGGCCGTCCATCTACATTTCAAAGTCTGACAAACTAATGAGACGGTGGACTGAAGCAAGAGTAGATTTATTCCCTAGTATTGAGGATTAGGTCTAGAGGAGAGTCTTTGGGACTGGAACCTTGGGTGATACATCGACTCGGCTCTCATGAAATGCAGTACACTAAATGTCATATCCTTATGTTATATGTACAAAAAGAGAGTCTGATAATCAGAGAAGTTGGATTCCTTCTGACTAAGGCTTGGATAAACCCAGAATTTTAGGATCACTCAGGTCAAGGGTCTTCGAAAGATCAAGCCTTGATTTTTTCACACGCACCGTCAGGAATTAATCTAACTCCTTCATTCTTTAGATGCTCGAGGACGAGCATGGTTTAAGTATAGGGGTATGATGAATCCCGTATTCATCATGCTAAAAAGTCCTTATTAAAATCCCTGCTTAAACAAACCAATAAAAATCACCTCTAATTCTTTGATTTTATCATGTACTATATTGTGTATAATTAGCCTTTAATTATTTGTATTTAATTGCCCTTATTTTTCTGTAAATATTTTATCACTCAAAAACCCCTAAAAATTAGGTAGATAAGTTGTCTATAAATCACTGACCCTTAAAAAGACTAAAAAATACAAAAACAACTCAAAACCACAAAATCGGTGTTTTTATCCCCTTAAAAATACCCCCAAAAATAGCTTTTGTACAAATGACCTCTTTTGGCTTTTTGACCAACATGAAAGTTGTAGATCTCGTCGAGACGAGCAACTTTCATGTTTTGACTTTTTCCAAATTCGGCCTCTAACTATTTCTTTTCGATTTTTCTTTGTTTTTACTTTTGAATTATTCTGATTGGGCCACGTGGCGCCCTCTGGGCCGCCCACGTGGCCCGCTCTCCTTCCCGCCATCTAGCGCCCCATCTGGGCCGTCAGATCCCCTTCCAATCGCCCCCATCCCAGCCGTCCACCCCGCTTCATTCCTCAGCCGCCCGATCTGATCCCCCGATCAGATCTAAGCCACCCAACCCCGCCTCATCTATGGCCGTTGGATCCTTGCCCTTTCCTACAGCCTGCCTCGCGCCACGTCACCCCTTAACCATAGCCCTCCGATCCTAGTTTAATCCAACGCTTCTGCTTTTGCCACGTCCTCCTTCAAACCCTCGCCGTTGGATCTCGCCAGCTCTCCATCTGGGCCGCTCCTTCGCGCTCGACCCTCAGCCATCCGATCAGATCTAATGATCTGATCGCGACCCTCCATACGCACCTCACCCTCAGCCGTTGGATCGCTAGAATCCAACGGCTGTGGCTCATCGTCAACCTCGCGTAACCCCCTTCCCCAGCCGTTTCAACTCGCGAACCCTCCACCCCCTTCCTTTTTTGGCCATCACCTCCGGCCACCCCTTTCTCTCCTAACGGCAGCCCCGCATAGCCCGCTCCCCCGCCTTCCTCGCGAACCTCCATCACTCGCCTCCATTAACCCCTTCACCATTAAAACCCCCCTCGAAACCCCCTGCTTCACCATGAAACCGCCGGTCACCCTCCGCTATTTAAGACCCTCCCATGCCACCGTCTAGCCTTATCCACCATTTGGGAGCTTCGGCCCGAGCCCCTGGCTCTCCGGTGACAGCGGAGGAGCCCTTGCAAGGGGGCGTCGACGGCCGAAGCCCCGGTGTGATCCGTGTCCCCCGGCCACGTCGCGGCAGCCAATGGCGAGCCGCCGAGCACCGGGGAAGGGTCGCCCCCCGTCGTGCGAAGACCCCTGAGCTCATCTGAGCTCAAGCCCAGACCTCCTCCTCCGCCAACTCCTCGCTCCGGCGAGGAGATTTTTCGTCTTTATTTATCTTTTTCTCCGATTAATTCCGCTACCTACAACCACCATCGCTCCCATCTGATCCTCCCACGAGCTCCACCCGACCACCAGCACCCTCGCCGACCACTCTCCCTTCTCCAGAACCCCTCACCGCCGATCACCTCCTTCTCCGCTTCGCCGGAGAAGAAGACCTCGGGCCTTCATTTCCCGACACCTCACGGCCCTCAACTCACTCACAAAACCCTCGCACCCACTTGCACTTGCTTCGGCTATGACTAACACTTGTAGGCATGCTCAATGGACGGAAGTTGCAACACCTCGCCGGTCTCGAGCCGTCACGCCGATCACCTTCCTCCGCCTCGCTATTCCAGTCATCGACGGAGCTCCGCCTGGCCTCCATGAACTTCGCCAAGAGCTTAGCCATCTTCTCCGACCTTCAGGCGAGCCAGTGGCGGCTGGTGGAGCTCCAACAGGTTCGCCTGAGCCCTGCCTTCTCCGGTGGGCCACGACGGAGGGAGACAACACAGGTGTCGTCCGATCATCCGATCGGATGGATATGAACGAGCCACGTGGAGGCCCAAGCCTCGAACCAGACCAACAGGCTCGGGTCACCCGAACCCAACTCCGAGCCTCCACGTGATGCCACGTCTCCCGAGCCTCAGCGGCCTCCCGAGCCTAGTCTCCCACGTGCAGAGCACGTGGGGTCTGGGAGATTTGCATGCAAGGCCCTGGAATATTTGCTAATCACAAATGGGTCCTCCAGGCGCGTGCCTCACGTGCGCGCCTGGGGTTATTTATAGGGAAGCCCTCAAGGTTTGGAAGAATTACAAAAAGGCCCTTGCGCGCATGGAGAAATTACATCTGGGCCCAGGCGGTTTTCTCTATTTGCATTTAGGTCCCTCCAGGGACCTAAATGCAATATTTATCCTTTATTTTTCTTGCATTTTTATTACATTTATGCCCTTGCACTGTTTTTAGCATAACTTGAGCATCGTAGGTCCAAATTGCATGATTTTAGTGTCGTTTTGATCCTTGTTTTGTCCTCTACAATCTAGCATACTTATTTGTCTCATTTGATACTGTCTTAAATTAAGTGAATTTTTATGTGATAAATGGGACCTAGCTCTGCTTGTTTTGCTTGATTTCATGACCGATTTTTAATGATGTGTTCAAAATGGCTCTAACTTCATTCTATATTGTGTTGCTCTTATTTTAGGGTATAATTGTAGCATTTGATTCATCATGCATGTTTCCTTGCATTAATTGCCCATGCATCACTTTAACTCGCAGAAAAATTTCTAAAAAATGCATGCATCATAGCATCACTTAGCTTAGTGCTTCATAATTTGCATATGGACCTGAAAATGAGAATTAATTGACATTGAACTTCACGAATCAAAATTCAAAAGCTATAATTAAGCAGCTGTGTCCCTGTGTTCGACCTTGGTACACTTGCCAAGTATAAATATTCCACAGCATTCAAAGACTGTGGTTTTTGCTGAACAAAATTCGCCTCCTATGCTACGACTTAATTTATCATTATTATAGAGGCGAATTTTACGTCCATCAAATGGCGCCGTTGCCGGGGATACGGCTTTGCTTAATTTTTTGATTTTGATTTTTTTTAATTAATTCAATAATTTCTTGGTCCTAATTTCATGCATCATTTCTCTGCATTATTTTGCTGATTTAATTTCTCGGAGTTCTAACTTTTCTCTTTTGTGGTAGGGCCCATGAAAATCGGGGACGCCTGATCGTCATGGAGGCGCGAAGTCGGGAGCTTCAGCTGAAGAGGCCGCAAAAGAAGCCGTGAAGATTTCTAAGATTTTTATCAGTCAAATTTTGCATTGCATGTTGTAAAAAAAAGTAAAAAAAAAAACTTGCATCTGCATATTTCTTTTTCAGTCTTGCATATTGTATTCAAAAAAAAAAAAAAACCCCCCCCCGCACACACACACACACACACCTACACTGCACATATTCACCCCCACCCTTCCCTTGTATATTTCACTCTATCTCTCTCTCTCTTTATGTGTATCTATTTTTCTAGAAACCTCTCCACCTCACCCTTGTATCATAGAACCCCCCCCTAAACACAGACCTTACTTAGGCTATTTGAAGCCTAAGTATAGGGGGGACCTACCTGCTCTTCCTTCCCTCATCCCCTCTTCTTGTACTTAGGGCAATTTTGGCCTAAGTATAGGGGGACTCTCCTCCTCAGTTCCGCTATATCACCCTGTACTTAAACCTAGCCTTAGCTTCATGGCACTTGTGCTATGGGGACATAGCAAATTTTAAGTATAGGGGGGTATACCGTATATTACTGTATATTACTTTAGCCTTAGCTCGCGTTTTTAAAACTTTTTAAAATTTTATTTTTTCGGGCTGGGTTTTGGTAAACTAGTGAACTGAGTAAAAACCTATAAAAATTAAAATTTTGAGGGATTAATCTTTGTAAATAACCCTTTTTCAAAAAAAAAATTTGAAAAATTAAAAATGTTTTTCGGAATTTGGCTCTGACTACTAGGCTTAGTAAACATTTTCAGTGAGGGAACCTCGGTCTCCCTTAGCAGAGTGGGTGGTTTAAAGGACACCGCATATGGCACCGTCCTTAAGGATCACGGGTCTCGACCCGCACTTACACCCATACTGGCTGAGAGTGGATACTTTTATTTATTTGAGCCTGGGTCAGTCATTGTCTCTCCGACACAAAAATAAAAAAATAAAAAAAAATAAATAAAACCCATAAAAATCTGCAAAAATCAAAAATCACACAAAAATTCACTAACCCATGGAGTTGGTGTTTTCCTGACACATTCACACTCACGCAAGGCTTGAGGAATTTGAGGACACTGGATCTCTGGGATCTAGAGAGTCTGAGTTAACATACCTTAGTCATTAGGGTTTTCTGACTTAAATATCCACACTCCTCTAGTTTGAAAGATTTGAGTGCTATATTGCACTCTTAATCTCTACTTTCAAGAAAATATGATCAGCACAGTCACTTCCACAACTGCATGATTGATGAGCTGAGATGAGATATCACTTGAGGAACTAGGACCAGAGAAACAAGTTTAGACCTGATCTGATGATATTCGAGGATGGGATAAAGTTAATGAAGGCTTCAGAAAACCTGAGTGTCAACAAAAAACCTAGCCAGTATGTGAACAAGATTCATATGCTATCTCTTGATATTTACCTAAAAGTGCCAGGGTGTGATGAAACTTAAAGAAACTTGTTGATCAGTGTGCGCCAATCTCTTGGTAAAAGCAGTGGAGGTAGCCAACAAAAGAAATGAAATGTCAAAGAAAAGCTCTAAATCCAAAGTCAAAAATTCCAAATGAGCTTCCACCAAAGGCGAGCGCTCCCAAACATTTTCAAGTGTCCACTTGGACCAAGCGCTAATTAGGACTAAGGAGTCGGGCTGACACCACAAAAAGGGCCCTGCATCGTAAGCGATACAAGTCTGGGTGTCGAAGGTATCTTAGATACTCAGAAAAGACACACCCCGGTGTATTCCCAGAAAAACAAGTGCAGACGACTCCAACTCTCTTGATGGACACATTGATCAACAGATTAATAATTTACATGTGTTGAGTAAAAGGCACTCGAGAGGCCCCTTGTTCCAATGTGAGGGTGAGAAAAATAGACACAATCCCATGTCCCTCCATCATCTGGTCGTCCATCTACATTTCAAAGTCTGACAAACTAATGAGACGGTGGACTGAAGCAAGAGTAGATTTATTCCCTAGTATTGAGGATTAGGTCTAGAGGAGAGTCTTTGGGACTGGAACCTTGGGTGATACATCGACTCGGCTCTCATGAAATGCAGTACACTAAATGTCATATCCTTATGTTATATGTACAAAAAGAGAGTCTGATAATCAGAGAAGTTGGATTCCTTCTGACTAAGGCTTGGATAAACCCAGAATTTTAGGATCACTCAGGTCAAGGGTCTTCGAAAGATCAAGCCTTGATTTTTTCACACGCACCGTCAGGAATTAATCTAACTCCTTCATTCTTTAGATGCTCGAGGACGAGCATGGTTTAAGTATAGGGGTATGATGAATCCCGTATTCATCATGCTAAAAAGTCCTTATTAAAATCCCTGCTTAAACAAACCAATAAAAATCACCTCTAATTCTTTGATTTTATCATGTACTATATTGTGTATAATTAGCCTTTAATTATTTGTATTTAATTGCCCTTATTTTTCTGTAAATATTTTATCACTCAAAAACCCCTAAAAATTAGGTAGATAAGTTGTCTATAAATCACTGACCCTTAAAAAGACTAAAAAATACAAAAACAACTCAAAACCACAAAATCGGTGTTTTTATCCCCTTAAAAATACCCCCAAAAATAGCTTTTGTACAAATGACCTCTTTTGGCTTTTTGACCAACATGAAAGTTGTAGATCTCGTCGAGACGAGCAACTTTCATGTTTTGACTTTTTCCAAATTCGGCCTCTAACTATTTCTTTTCGATTTTTCTTTGTTTTTACTTTTGAATTATTCTGATTGGGCCACGTGGCGCCCTCTGGGCCGCCCACGTGGCCCGCTCTCCTTCCCGCCATCTAGCGCCCCATCTGGGCCGTCAGATCCCCTTCCAATCGCCCCCATCCCAGCCGTCCACCCCGCTTCATTCCTCAGCCGCCCGATCTGATCCCCCGATCAGATCTAAGCCACCCAACCCCGCCTCATCTATGGCCTTTGGATCCTTGCCCTATCCTACAGCCTGCCTCGCGCCACGTCACCCCTTAACCATAGCCCTCCGATCCTAGTTTAATCCAATGCTTCTGCTTTTGCCACGTCCTCCTTCAAACCCTCGCCGTTGGATCTCGCCAGCTCTCCATCTGGGCCGCTCCTTCGCGCTCGACCCTCAGCCATCCGATCAGATCTAATGATCTGATCGCGACCCTCCATACGCACCTCACCCTCAGCCGTTGGATCGCTAGAATCCAACGGCTGTGGCTCATCGTCAACCTCGCGTAACCCCCTTCCCCAGCCGTTTCAACTCGCGAACCCTCCACTCCCTTCCTTTTTTGGCCATCACCTCCGGCCACCCCTTTCTCTCCTAACGGCAGCCCCGCATAGCCCGCTCCCCCGCCTTCCTCGCGAACCTCCATCACTCGCCTCCATTAACCCCTTCACCATTAAAACCCCCCTCGAAACCCCCTGCTTCACCATGAAACCGCCGGTCACCCTCCGCTATTTAAGACCCTCCCCTGCCACCGTCTAGCCTTATCCACCATTTGGGAGCTTCGGCCCGAGCCCCTGGCTCTCCGGTGACAGCGGAGGAGCCCTTGCAAGGGGGCGTCGACGGCCGAAGCCCCGGTGTGATCCGTGGCCCCCGGCCACGTCGCGGCAGCCAATGGCGAGCCGCCGAGCACCGGGGAAGGGTCGCCCCCCGTCGTGCGAAGACCCCTGAGCTCATCTGAGCTCAAGCCCAGACCTCCTCCGCCGCCAACTCCTCGCTCCGGCGAGGAGATTTTTCGTCTTTATTTATCTTTTTCTCCGATTAATTCCGCCACCTACAACCACCATCGCTCCCATCTGATCCTCCCACGAGCTCCACCCGACCACCAGCACCCTCGCCGACCACTCTCCCTTCTCCAGAACCCCTCACCGCCGATCACCTCCTTCTCCGCTTCGCCGGAGAAGAAGACCTCGGGCCTTCATTTCCCGACACCTCACGGCCCTCAACTCACTCACAAAACCCTCGCACCCACTTGCACTTGCTTCGGCTATGACTAACACTTGTAGGCATGCTCAATGGACGGAAGTTGCAACACCTCGCCGGTCTCGAGCCGTCACGCCGATCACCTTCCTCCGCCTCGCTATTCCAGTCATCGACGGAGCTCCGCCTGGCCTCCATGAACTTCGCCAAGAGCTTAGCCATCTTCTCCGACCTTCAGGCGAGCCAGTGGCGGCTGGTGGAGCTCCAACAGGTTCGCCTGAGCCCTGCCTTCTCCGGTGGGCCACGACGGAGGGAGACAACACAGGTGTCGTCCGATCATCCGATCGGACGGATATGAACGAGCCACGTGGAGGCCCAAGCCTCGAACCAGACCAACAGGCTCGGGTCACCCGAACCCAACTCCGAGCCTCCACGTGATGCCACGTCTCCCGAGCCTCAGCGGCCTCCCGAGCCTAGTCTCCCACGTGCAGAGCACGTGGGGTCTGGGAGATTTGCATGCAAGGCCCTGGAATATTTGCTAATCACAAATGGGTCCTCCAGGCGCGTGCCTCACGTGCGCGCCTGGGGTTATTTACAGGGAAGCCCTCAAGGTTTGGAAGAATTACAAAAAGGCCCTTGCGCGCATGGAGAAATTACATCTGGGCCCAGGCGGTTTTCTCTATTTGCATTTAGGTCCCTCCAGGGACCTAAATGCAATATTTATCCTTTATTTTTCTTGCATTTTTATTACATTTATGCCCTTGCACTGTTTTTAGCATAACTTGAGCATCGTAGGTCCAAATTGCATGATTTTAGTGTCGTTTTGATCCTTGTTTTGTCCTCTACAATCTAGCATACTTATTTGTCTCATTTGATACTGTCTTAAATTAAGTGAATTTTTATGTGATAAATGGGACCTAGCTCTGCTTGTTTTGCTTGATTTCATGACCGATTTTTAATGATGTGTTCAAAATGGCTCTAACTTCATTCTATATTGTGTTGCTCTTATTTTAGGGTATAATTGTAGCATTTGATTCATCATGCATGTTTCCTTGCATTAATTGCCCATGCATCACTTTAACTCGCAGAAAAATTTCTAAAAAATGCATGCATCATAGCATCACTTAGCTTAGTGCTTCATAATTTGCATATGGACCTGAAAATGAGAATTAATTGACATTGAACTTCACGAATCAAAATTCAAAAGCTATAATTAAGCAGCTGTGTCCCTGTGTTCGACCTTGGTACACTTGCCAAGTATAAATATTCCACAGCATTCAAAGACTGTGGTTTTTGCTGAACAAAATTCGCCTCCTATGCTACGACTTAATTTATCATTATTATAGAGGCGAATTTTACGTCCATCACTCTCCTAAGGTTTGTGTGTGTGTTTCATGAGGAGAGGTCTGATCATGTGAAGTGGTAGTCTCCAAATGACTACTGTCAGCATTATGCTCGGCGGTCTCAGGATAAAGTGTGTCCTCAAGAGTTTGATCATTAAGGTTCTAGTTCGGGAATCTTATGTCTTGCATCTAACAATCGATAATTGCCTTAGAAGTGGCTAAGAATGTCTTTCCCAGAATGATGAGAGATTCAGACAACTCTCCTTAGTGCTCAATGTCCTGGACAATGAAGTCCACTCTATGTTTGACACCTTGGAAGCTCATGACGATTGAAATAATTCCTCTTAGTCTTTTTGTGTATCGGTCAGGAAAATGAACTATCACTCTGGTCATTTTCAGCGGTCTGAGTTTGAGTCGGTCAAACACACACTTCAAAAGGATGTTCAAAGTCGAGTCGTCAATCTGAACATGGGTAAATCAATGTTCTCAATTTCACAAGTAACCCTAGTTAACTGTTTGACTCTGTAGATTTTGCTCTTTTTGGTCATCACATATGAACTGACCAAAGTAATTAAATGAGATTCAGTTCTAGATCTTTTTCTTGCCGTCTTCTTGGGTGATGATCGTCTCTTCACAAATCTCTGAAGATCGAGCACATACTCTATGGCCTTGATTAATGGAAGCTCTCAGATCAAACGTTTACAAAATACTTCCATATCATTGTTGTCCAATTTTTGTTTGAATTTTCTATTTTTCTTTTTTTGTATTTTAATTAGAGTCAGTATAATGGTCAGTGGACTAGGCAGTGGTGGGAGGTACCTGTGATCTTTGAAGGTTTTGCATAGGAGATGTCTCGAGTTCGTTCTGTGTGGCCCTCACTCCTCTTTGGATGCTTATTATTTCTTTAACCATTTGGATGACATTATGAAGTTGTTCTATCAAAGCATAAGCTCGCTGATTTATTCGAGTCATGCCATCTACCATTTTCTCATGACTTGAAGATGATTGATCGCACTCGACATGTCGTGACTCTACCATGCAATCTTGAGCTAAGTAACAGTCATATTCTGGGGTAGGGGCCTGGTCATGAGTTCTACTTTCTTGACTCTGGCTCTCATAGGTCTGATCAAAGGAAGACAGGTTGTACGTGGGAAGAGAGCTATCCCGAGTAGGGGATGGTTCAAGCAATGAATTCTCAATAATAATCGGGAATCTTGTTTCTCTATCGAATTTTGTTATGCACATGTCCGTCTTCGAATTCTCTCACTCCATTGTGTATACATAATATTCATTCAATTTTGCAAGCGATTCATATCATGAATATTCAATCGAAGAAGGAGTAGAGTGGAATAAGGTAGGGGTGTATGATGGCTGGGGAGAATTGACTCAAAGAAAGGATTCTCTTGATATTAGAATGAAGACAAAGATGGTCGGGATTCGGTTGTGTAGGCGTGACCCATAGAGTCTGGGTATGAATACCAATATTCTGACATCTTCGAAAATGGAGGTGAAAGTATTTACGAAACTCCATATATTGATGCAAGTGCAATGAACTTTGAACACATACAGTCTAATACACAATGCAAACCCCAAAATTCACCATCTCATATACTGAAAGTCGTGGAAGTTCGGTCGGTTATCTATTCAGTTTTAGACTAGTGATAAAATAAGATGAGTCCAATTATGCAAGACTAAAAGGTGGGTTTTGGTCACTATCCTAATGATTCATCCTCACCTCTCAACAAGCACAATATATTCTGCATATAAGGATGGAGTTACTCTCCCACAAAATATGATATTCAACTTTATCTCATTTTTAATTTGTCAATAATGTAGGCAGTCCGCTAGTTTTAATTTGTTATCACTTTGAATTTGAGTGGATATCAATACACATCTACACAGGGATTCCAATTTCCTTTAATCTTATGTGAGTCAAAGCCGAGGGGGAATCGAAAAAGCCGCACAGCGGGAAACACAATGATGAATGCAAAGTCAGAGATACTTAAAATGCTTCCTCTATATCTCCATGCAGTATGCTAAACAAAGTTGAAATTTCCCTAACAATTATTTCTAATGCATGCATGGGTAACTGCACCTCGAACAAAAATTTAATTATCAAGTGAAAGAACAATTTAATTTGGCTAAATGAAATCGATCTAGTATTCTAATTAATGTGAGAGTGTGGTCCTAGTCCTACGAGAACAAAAAGAAACCAAGTAGCTCTAATAGTCACGGTGCAACCTTAGGACTACGTCAATCACCACATAAATAGGGGCCAATAGGTCGAGTGTCCAATCTAGATACAAGCATGAGTATTCAAATGATGACTACAAGAATTGAGTAGTTACCTAAATTATTACAAATAATTACAGAAATAAAAGTTGAACTCTCTCTCTCCAAAAAATAATTATTATTTGTACTTCTAGTCGCTTCGAGTTACGTTGATTTCTGAGAGAAACACTCCAAGTCCACAGGTACCTTGGATGAAAAAGAGGAGAAATAAATGTCATAGACATGTTAAAAAACAAATTAAATACAAAAAGAAAAAGAATAAAAATACTGAGAAAAATAAACATAGAGAATAAATGGAGAAGACCTGGGGTCAGACTACCCGATGATAGAAAAACCTAAAAATTAAATTACCTAAAAAGTTATCCTAAACCATATACCTCCCTAGCAACGATGCCATTTGATGAAGATCTGAAATCACTATGTTAATTTTTAGAAATTAAAGGATGTTGTCGAAGTTGTAGTATGGAAATTCAGCGAATCGTAAAAAGTGATCATACCGAGAAATGATATGGAGAATCAAGTCTCAATGCGATCAATACTTTATTTATTTTACTTGGTTAAGTCCAAAGATCAAACTCAAGGAGATAATATGAGGGTCTATAATTAATAAATAAATAATCTATGAAATTTTGGTTTTCAAAAGAGAAGAAGAAGAATATTTTTGGTGTTCTTTTATCTTTTGTCAACTTTTATGGATTTTAATTGAAAGAGATGCAATTAATTACTAAAAGAAAATATGATGCATGAATTTGCAAAATAAATTTTAATTAAGGAAATAATGATATGATGCATTATGCAATAAAGTAAATTCAATATTTTTGTGAATTTTTTTATGATGTAATATGATGGATGGCGAGAAGGCCGCCAATCAAATGACCAAGCAGAACAAATCAAGATATGAACCCCCATGATCAATTAATCACCAAATCAAGTCTCCTAAATTTTCACAATTAACTGAGTAATGTAAATACCAAATCACACGAATAATGTGTACTCAATAATAAATAAAATAACAACCCCAAATTATTAATGTTCGAAAACATATCTAAATATGAAATTCCATAGAAAATTATATGGTGATCAAAATGACATGTAGAATGCAAACGTTAGATACAAGATGCTCCAAATACAAAATATTAAAGTCCAAGGGCCAAAATGTAATTAAAATAATTAAGGAAAATTGCAATTTAGATCTTTGATCGGGTGTTTGTGCAATTAAGTATAGTCGGCTAGGTCCCCCTATAATTTGCAAAACATGAAAGGGCGTGAGTACAAATCGCCTAGGGTCACGCATGCGGTACGTGTGACCAGCGCCATGTGTAATTATGAAGTTGGTCAGGGGCATGGTTTCAATTCTTTCAGCCGCACGTGATGCGCATGTGGTACATGATGCTTGGTCGGAGGCTCAAGTGCTAGTACTCCATGTGGCATCTTTGAGGCACTTCGGCTGCTCCGGAAGTCGCTGGCTTGGAATCGTGGTTAGGTGATGCTCTGGTCCATCGGATTGGAGCTCGAGTGATGGCCTGAAATTGGGGCTTCTTTGTGCAGCCCTGATCCCTAGGGTATGTTTAGTTACCAGTTTACCCTGTAGTAACCTAGTCTACCCCTTTGCATTCCTGGGTTGGAAATCCATTACAAACCAACATGACATCATATCACATTTCTCATTCCAGCCCTCTCCTACCCTCCTAACCGTCGAAATAACTACTATTCACAGGAAGATATGCCAACCCACCCCAACCCAATTACCATACTGGCCCCTAGAGTTCTGGATCAGATGTACTTGGAGCTTCAACCTGGGGGCAGTTCTTCTTTGATGCTCAGCTGAGGACACTGCTTGCTCTGATGGTCGAAGGGGGATGGTGCTTTACGCGATCGCAACTGAGAGGAATGTGTTGGCAATGGAAGGTTGCACGAAATAGAGCGGGAGGGCAGCGAGGAGTCGGAAATGAAGCGGTAGACGGAGCTCTGGTAGTTGCCGGTGGAAGGTTGCGACAAGGTAGAAAGTAATGTGGAGAGGCAGAAGTTTGTGGTGATCGTGAAGAGGAGGGTTGATGGATTGTAGGTAGGTGGAGTCATTGGGGAAGAAGATGAATAAGAGGTGGTGTATACGTGAGCTGGGGTGAGGGATGCCTCACTCCTATCTTCACTTGTAGAGGAGCGGTGGTGCTCCTCGAGGTTTGGTTGCACGTGAATGGGTAAACAACATAGGGGAAAGCCTTATGGATCTCGTCGTAGTAGAGGTCGTTGCCGGTAAGGTGGGGTACTATCACCACCCCATCCATGAGATCTCTCTCACTCCTTGCAATATGGAAGATATTAGTAGATGTTGTGATGGTCGAATTGTGAGGGTCTTAAATAGGGAAGAGGTGGAGATTGTTGATGGGTTGCGATGAGAGATCGAGATGACCAGGGATAGTTGGGGATAAGGTCTGTTCGGTGCTAGGGATTTGGAGATTAGATAAAGGATGGGGGAAGCAAGTTCAGACATTGGGTTTTATCGCTGACGATAGGGTTTTTTAGAGGAGTGGCCAATGATCTCGGTGAAGGGGAAGCAACAGCGCTAGACAATGGTGAAGGAGCAAGGTCGGATGTGAAGCAGGACAGGGTTGGTGGCACATGCTAAGCGTGAGGAGGAGGAAGTAGAAGACATCCCGTGCCATGCATGTGATGAGGGAGATGGTGTCACGTGCCATGCACGTGAGGACAGAGAAGCGGGTGCGCTGACTAGGGGCATGGTGGACCAGTGGGAGTGCACCACGTAGCGCAGTGTTGACCAAAATGATTGACCAGTGCATGAAAATGCATAGATAAATAGATTAGAATTAGCAAATGGAGTATGATGCAAAAGTGCTCAACACGAAAATGTTCATTTAAATGCAAGCTACAATGTTCATAAAGGACTTGAATCCAACTGAAATGATCCATGCAAGATATGATTTCTTTGGTGATATTTTATGTATATAAAATACTAGTTATTGTCTTAGATTTTTGATTTTTTCTGGATAAATGAATGCATGGGAAAATACTACATGTATGAAATGATGCAATGGACTCAAATTTGATTTTTTTGTTGGAATTTTTATGGGTTTTAAATAGGTCAGAAAAATTATGGAGTTAACTATGTACAGGTGGATTATGTCCGTAAGCTCATGTGAGAATTAGTCTTTTTCTTTGCTTTTCTGATATTTTTAAGTTTTAATTTTTATGTAATTTATTAAAATAAAAATATGCACATGAAATGATAGGTCAAAATCAACAAATATGTACAATATGCAATCAGGTCTCAAAACATAATTTTCATAAATGGACTCCAATTCTTTTGAACTTGGTCTTATTTCAAAGATAATTAAATGTGCATTAGTTAAAAAGTGAGCAGGATTTATTTGGACATTATATGAGAGAGATATCAGTATTTTGTTTCTCTGTCCTAAAATTAGGGTTTGGTGGTATTTTGCACATATACAAGTTTGCATTTTTTTAGGTTTTTTTCAGGGATTAAGGTTAGTGATATGTACACAATGGATGGTTTCAGGTCAATTGGAGTTAACATGAATTACTTAAAAATGCATGAAGTTAGGTGAAAGACTGGCTCACATCTGATTGAGCTGACCGGAAGGATAAAACTTGTGAAGGATTGCAGACTTAAGTTTCTCCCAGGTTGTCACGACCTTTCTCCAATGGTTGACCCAATACAGGGCCATGTCTTGGAGACTGAAGGGGAACACGATCATCTTGACTACACCTAACAGGATGTTAGGGTAGTATGTAGTTCTACAGATGCGAGAGAACTATTGTAGGTGAATGTATGCCTCCTCATTGGTATTCCCGTGGAAGGTGGGCAAAAGAGCAAAGAATTGAGGTTTTAGCTCAAAGTGAGCATGCACCTGTGGGATGTGAATCCACTCGGTCATATGGCTGTCTACATGGTTATATGTCTATTTCAACGTAGGTATAGGGTTCTCATTCCTCGCTTCCTCTTCTTGATCATCACAGGGTGGTTCTTCATTTTTTCCTCCTCCTCCCACTAGTTTGTTCCTCATATCGTTCAACATGTCTTGAAATTTAGTATGCACTAGTGGTCATTTAGTTAGTTGCTGCTAGATGGCTTGTATGGAAGCCAACAACTGAGCATTCACTTGGTTCTGATTGGCTAGTGGGCTCTGCCCTGTCTGTGGTGGTGGCTTCCATGACCTTTTTCCTTTTACGCCAGGAAGAGCCATCTCAAGGTCTATATCTGATGAAATGAACTCTAGATTGGGATACTGGACTAGCTTTTATCTATAATGTAAGAGGAATCCCAATCATATAAACTATGAAACTGAAGACCAGCTGAAGTGATGAATCTGAGATTAGGGTCAATCCCTGATAGTTGTGAATGGAGAAATAAACATAGACTAAAATCGACCTCTATTCACAACGAGCGGAGATGGGACAAGAGTGGTCGTGGATTATTAAGAAATAAAATGGAGTGGAAAGAATACGAGGAGTATGGAGATCGGTTCACAAGGTTCGAACCGGGTCTCGGTAATCTCCTCGAGTTATTGACGAGGTCGAGTCCATGGAATCCATGTAGGTGTCAATGGAGTCTCGAATGGACCATCCATGAATTGACATCGTAGAGAAAAATAAGAAGAGGAAGGATACGATGGTTAATGACGAATAAATGTAACGTAAAATAATAGAAAGACTTGAAATGAGCGTGGGTTCATAGAGGAAACACATATGACAAAAATTTGCGCAAGTGCACAAGAATTGATCTTTGAACCATAATCTAGATCCAAACAATACATAATGCAAAATTGGGCTGACCAACTCTACACATGTGAATCCGTAGGGTATTGACTATTTTATCTTTTCAATTTTAGAGTTGTTATTTCAGGAATATCTTTTAACAATTCCTTAGACACTAACTCTATAGGAGCGATTGTATTGTCGGAAAAGTATCTTGTACTTCTCCTCTGTTGTAACTTGTTGTCCGCACTTTTCAAGTTCCTTGTAATCCTTCTTGGTTCCTACTCAGCCAAAGAATGCGAGAGAGGAAGATGATAGGAGAAACCACTACTTCAGACCTTGCTCGCAATAGAATCACCCATGAGCATGCAAGGCCCTACTCGAATGCGAGACGAAGAGACAAACACCCTATTGAGGGTGTGGCCAAAGCTCAATACTTCAGGCAATGTCGGTGTTCCACACAAGGTTAGACACCATCATTGACCAAGTCCTACTCATCTACATACGATAGAAGCACCAATACTTCGGAAATCCATGCAATACACAAGGAAGTTATAGACTTGATCTTGGGCGCTAATCCTCATCGGGTTGCACCTCGCTCATGGGATGGGTATTGGTCCCCTCCTAAGGTACCTGAAAACAATGATTGATTTATGAACCCCAAAAAATGTAATCCATTACGTATTTTATTAAGGTCGAAGTTTATTAGAAGTCCCCTTATTTTAGTTATTTGGGTTTTCACTTTTTTTTGGATATTTTGCATACAAGCACCTAACGATTTTGTAAATTTTCCAGAAGTCCTTGGTGCTCAAGATAAGAGGGAGATAGCAAAAAAAGTTATGCAAGTCGATTCAATGATGGAAATATCACCATAGAATCTAATGATGCATGTAGAATTAGAGGACTTACAGTGCTTCCCAACTCTCTCCATGTGGTTTGCAAAATACAATTCTTGAACTTATCTACATGGCGGTGTATAATCGACAAAATCTCCCTAAATAGTAGCCGCTATTAGTCATGAAGAACCATATGTCAACTACTCAGAAATGAACCTGAGAGTCCGGTCTTGGAGACATTTCGGTGCCTGGCACAGCCGATCCTGCTAGCATTGTATGATGCCTCTCATGGCATGTGGGTTCAAGTCCAAATAGCTAACAATTATTAGCTTGACAAAATTCAAACGTACGAGACTATAGGCACATGATTCTTGTTAGTATTTCGACCTAATTATCGAGACACGGAGTCCTAAAATCTAGGTGCTACATGCACACAAAACAAATAGAAGAAAAGAAGAAAAATTAAAACATCAGAAAACAAATAAAAATAAAACATAGAAAACTCGAAAAACTGCGATGAGTCCCCCAGGTGAACAATCACCCGGCCAATGGGCGTCATTAAGTAGAGTAATGTCCAAGTTCTTGTATTATTACAAATAATAACGAATAAATGAATAATAGATCACTCTCTTACCAAAATAAATTAAAAATCCTAAGTTATCATCTATGTTAAGTGCTCTCCTTGTCATGCTTGTTGCCTCTACTACTGGCCAGGGCAAGAAGGCCAGTCTCTACCATGCTTCGCTGTGTCGACTCCTTAAGAAGTTGTCCTAGCATAGTAGGCCCTAACATCAAAGATAACAAGAGAGGTATTAGCAAAAATAATCAAATAAGTTGTATAAGGAAGTGAGAGATAAAATATGTACAAGTTAGAGAAAGAAAAATGAGCATTGTACTTGAAAAATAAAAGACAATTATACACAAATTAGGCTACACTACGTTGCTCCCCGACAACGACCACATTTGTTGAGCCGAACTTCATGAGCGTCTAAAATATCCTCACTGAAAAGCAAAGATAGAGTGTCACTGAGGCATCCGCTAACGAATCCCAATTCAAACACAAGTACCCACAATATATAATTAATCTATAAATGACAAAAAATGTGAATCACAATTTATTATACTCTACAAACAAAGATGTATAACATGTAAGGATATGGAGGTCGAACGACTGAGAGCAAAGATGGTAGCCTAATGACTATTACTAATCAAGAATAAATTATTTAAACAAGTGTCTTTTTTTATATGGGTTTGTTGTTTTTAATTTTTTATTTTATTTTCTTTTATATTTTTTTTGCGTTAATTTCTTTTTAATTAAAATATGATATAATAATGTATAGGTATATATATAGAGGGCCCATCTAATGAGGTGCACCTTTCCATGCACCATGGAAAGCCGCACATAATGAGCATATGATGGAGATCAAATGGATGGGATTAAAACCACCAAAAAAAGCTAAGAGTGGTTTTCAAACTAACTACTTACCTAAAATTAAGGAAGTGAATGAGCGTTTGAAATTAAAAAACTAATCTTTTAAAAATTTTGAATTATGTTCAAATAGCATTTCCAAAAATGATATAGTTAATTTGAATTACTAATTTAATATATTCCAAATTTGAATTATAATCTTACTGTATACATCCGACCTAAAGGTTGCCAAAAAATCAAACTCGAAAAGAACATATATAATTGCAACTGAGAAGGTCGTTGTGTTTACTTTAAGTTACTAAGATTTACTAAAAAATAGTATAATACAAAACAATGGTAAAGGAATACAAAAAAACTCCATTCGTACATGAAAATGTTGACACATAAATTACAAATTGTAACAGTTACATACAAAATAACTTCGCTTATTACGATATATATGGAAAGTAACATAATATCCAAATAACACAATACCAATAAAAATCAATCTCGAAAAGAACATATGTAATTGCAACTGAGAAGGTCATTGTGTTTACTTTAAGTTATTAAGATTTACAAAAAAAAGCAGTACAATACAAAACAATGGTAAAGGAATACAAAAAGCTCCATTCGTACATGTAAATGGTGTCACGTAAATTACAAATTGTAACAGTTACATACAAAATAACTTCACATATTACGATATATAGGGAAAATAACACAATATCCATATAATTTTTTTCAAATTATGCTGCTTTAATTAATTTGAGGAAGACTCTTACTATATAAAAAAGAATAGAAATAAAAAGTAAATGTATTACATTATACAATTTTAGTACTTATTATACAAAGAATTCTTCTAATAGAAAGTAAGCCGAGCACTTAACAGGTGTTCCATTTAAAATAAAGTGACATGAATTTACAATAAGTATTTCTATGATACAAAACCATGACATAATATTACAAAACCTCTGCGTTCTTAGTCAGATATAATGATAAATATTTTACAAATTGTTACGTCTAATTACTAAGTTGGACATATGAATACTAAAAAAACTTAACTTAATGCAACATTTAAAAGAAGTATTTATAGATGTATAATAAAATAAGATTAAGAGAAATTATTTTATTACACATATAAGAAATCAAATATTAATATATGCATATAGTTTTACAATTATTTCTATATATTATACACATAATATTTTGGAGATGCAAATTTAACATTGAAATTGAAATATCTTTTAATATTTTTGAAATATTTATGTGTATATTTTACATTTAAATAATATAATATACAAACATGAATTAACTATTACAAACTTGATATCAGAAACTGATAAAAATCAATGTTAACATATACCAGAATATGTAAAACATAACATGAATATAAAAAAACAAAAAAAATTATTTATCAGAAATTTTTCTAATTTGATTACGTATTAATTAAATTTAATCAAAAATATACTAGAAAAAACAAATTAGAATGATAGAATACAAATTTGTATAATGAGATTGAAATTTTAAAAAAAACTTTGATGGAAGCGATCTATATTATATAAAGAGAGTGAGAAAAATACTACTAAATAACTTATTGAATGTTAAAAAAGATTTTGTCTACTACTCACAAAATACCAATAATAAAAATATCATACAATGTTATGAACGATGTATAATATGAAAGATCTATACTAATTTAAATTAAATTTGAAATGAAATATTATAAGAATGATGAAACTATCGAACCTAGATATGTGAGGCTGCTTCAGGCACTGTCGAAAGAAGAATGACGAAAAAATTTGAAATTTGAGATTATGGGGATATCTACAAATAATATGTTTCTATTTTTAGCTAATAAATGTTTCTTTTAGATGTTGACTTGACAGCTATATAATTATATTGACGAAGATTACTTAAAGTATTAAAAGAATAGACTATAACTCTGTGACTTCCGCCTACGGTTACAGAGGAAAGAAAAAAGCAGAGTTCCGACCCCCCAGCGGTGAAGGCGATTGCAATTCAAAAACCCTAGAGGGTTTATCTTCTTCGATCATCGATGGCAAAGTTGCGTTGCGACGACGACAATAGTGCGAGTTTCTAAGAAAAATACAACCAGGACAGACATACAACTTGATTAAAATCTTGTTTATATTTGTTACTCTTTGGTTTCACAAGAAATTTTCGTCAATTCGATCATGTATACAATATTGTAGATATTTTTACTCTTTGTTACTCTTTGTTAGATATACATGATGGATTTTTACATCATCGTCTTTTTGTGTTCGTTACATTTAATTATGAAAAATTATTACAGTTAAACATAGTCCTGAAATTTATATAACATAAGTATAATCATGGGCGGAGACAATTAAAATAGGGTAAATTATGAAGAACAACTTTGGTATGTGATGAAGAGACCTATACTTTATAATGCAATTCTTTATCATTGGAATAATAGACCACTTCATTTCATAATGATGTAACAGATCAATTTTTTTAAGCAAAGTTTATAAGACATGAGCTGTAGTGATTCGGACTTTGATGAAATAAGGGGAAAAGGCAAAATGATTGAAGATTTATCAGGAAATTCTCCTGAGGATGATAGACTGGATGAAGTTGCTGCATCAAACAAATCACATTCATTTGTGATGAAAGTACCTGATTATAATATAAAACTTATTCTTTACATGTCTTTTTAAAATATATTCTCTTAATTAATTGAAAATTGCAGTAAAGGGTAAAGGCCAAAGAACAAAATCTGAAATGGCAGATGAGGCTATTGATGAATGCATGACTGAGAACTATGGGAGTGAGTTGAAGATATCTATCCTTTTTTTGAATTTTTTACTATTTATTATTTGTTATATTTTATGTTTTCTATATGAAATTTATTCAAACAAGCTGTTAAACTTTTAAAGGTAAGGGATACATCCATCATAGATGCTTTGTAGAGCATTTTGCGCAATTCATCTATGCAAGCAGGCAACATCGAAGCAACAAACATTTATTAATAAGACATCATTTTCCAAATTAACTAACATTGGAAAGGTGGATATACGTAGGAGAAATCTCCAGTGGATCGTTGAACAATATCAAGGAGGACGTCAATTTAAATTTAGAAACAGGGTTTTGAACTTCACTGACGAAGACATAGGAGCTATATTTGGAATACCAAGCACATGTTTTGCGGTGACTGTAAGAGGCCGACACCTCCAATGGAAGAGCTTCATTTCAGAAGAAATATTTGATTCTATAATGGTTTTCAATCGGAAGAAATTAGTCAGCATTTTAATGGATTTCTACGAAAGAGACGATGATGACTCAGTGTCTGTGTACATGACATGCTTAATATTGTTCATGTTTTCAACATTCTTTTCCCCAAATTGTGGATACTCTTTTCCCAACGATTTACTCCATTATGTTGAGTCTTTGGAAGATACTAGATTTTTAATTGGTCAGATGTTGTTGCAAAAATGATATTGTTTAACATGGAAGACGTATTGCATAGAACACATCAAAGGAGACAGGGATCGTTAAGAACAACGCTTGGATATCTTACAGGATGTGTAGCATGTCTATACGTAAGCAAACACTTTATTATTGAATTATTTATATAAATGTAACTAATTAATACTTTTTTTAATTTATAACAGGTTTGGATGTTGGAATACTGTTGCAAGGATCTTGTAGTTAGCAGAGATCTATGTCCAAGGATAAGGAAATGGGCAGGGTCAATAAAAAGTTTATCAAGGCGTCTTGCTTCACTCATAAATGAACAGGTACGTATAAGGTATAAAATTCAATCGTATATATCTGAAATTAATACTATCTATTACAAAAATTGTTTTATAATCGTGGTAAATGAAACAATATATAACTTATATTTGTAAAATAAAATGCTGACAGATAGTAGGAGGACTACATCCACAGAAAGATGGGATCTTTAAAATCGGAGCAGACGAATATGTTTTTCCATATGAACGTTTTATTCTATACGGGTTCGCGGTGAGAAGGACATAAATAAACATCAATGCACGAATTAAAGTACCTGAAGACGGACCTGCTAGACGAGGGAGATACAAGAGGGGTGAATTCCATATTAAAAAAATTCAGAAACAAATATTCGTGCTGGAAAAGGAAATGAAAAGCAATGCATGTGTGAAGAATTCTCCAAAGAAATTGACTGGTTGCAGCAACTATTGGAAGAGCTGCATTATATACAACAAGAAAAGGATGCAAGAATCTCTTCTTATGAAATTCTGACAAAAATGTTAGAAATGGAGAATGAGGATCTGAAATGCAAATTGAATAAAGAAAAATCAGATGAAGTGGAGAAAGAAAGCAGTGAAGAAGTGAGAATGGACGGAGAGAAAAATGTGTTAGGTGTTATTGAGTAAAAAAATTCAAATATGGAGGAAAATAATTCTGAAATTGTTGCCAAGTTTGAGACGGAAAAAGAAGGTGCAAGTAAAATCTCTGAAAAAAATTTGTTCCATGTTTTGATCTTGGAATTGAAGAGCACGAATCAATTGTTACCAGATGACTGAGTGTTTCGTGATCCGAGATAAGTAATAATCAAGGTAGTTGCGACACGAACCGCGAAGCTAAGTCAATCTAGAAAATGAAAGACCACCAAAATAAAATCAAGCAATCGAATCGAAAAAGCGGTCTCGCTAATTTATTTTACTTGGTATAGCTACCAGGGTAGAACACAAGGAGTATGTGATGCTAACACTACGAAGTAGTCGGGAATCCAAAAATAAAAAGAAATGGTGGCTTTTTATATTTTTAATTTTTTTATTTTAAAATTAAGAAAAAGGCTAAAAGAATTAAAAAACTCATAAACAAACAATTATTTGAAGCATAAAAAATACTCAAAAAATTCAAATAAAAATGATTTTGGGTTTTTAAAATATTCAAATGTTTTTGTTATTTTTTTTGAATTTTTTTGATTTTTCATTAATTTTCTAAAAATCAAACAAGGCCAAAAATAACAAGCAGCGTGCAACCAGAATCAAAAGGCTAATAAAAATTGCTTAAAATGCCTATAAAATTCAAGCGGAAATTTTATACGAAACTACAAGTAAAAATCTAACTGCAGAAGAAGAAAACACAATTTTTTGAATTTTTAATGATTTTTGTAAGGTTTTTAGTCTTATTCTATTTTTATAGTTTTGTAAATGAAAATGCAACAAAAATTGGACTGAAGTAAAAACAACACAAAATAAGAAAACATTAAATTTTTTGGATTTTTTTAAGGGGTTTTACTTTTTTAATGGATTTTTAAAAACAAACAGTAGCTATTTTTATGGTTTTTGAATTTTTAAAAATAATAAATGAAAACAAAATGAAACCAAAAAATCAAAGATCCTACTCTATGGCTAGAGCCATGTATCGAAAGTTTGTGATTTTTGGAAAATATTTGCTAATTATTAAAGCAAAAATCAAACACACAACATATAAGGACTAAACTGCAATTATTGAAAAGTTATCAGCCAATCAGTAACACATGGACATAGTGTAGGGCATAATCTGCAAAAAGTCAAGACCCTCACGTGGGCGGCACGTGAATCAGGCACTCAGGGGTATAAATGCAAATCCTATTTATAAAAATCCATTCATTAACAAACATAAAATCTAGGACGAAACGTGCAAATAACCCAGGGGGCACGTGATAGACCACGTACTACACGAAAAGAGGGACTAGAATGCAAATAGCAGAAGCATAAGCTCCCGAGATGCAAAATGTACAAAATAAAAACAACTATAGAAAATATTTACAAGACTAATACAAAAATGTAAACAGATTGGAGGGCCTAAGTGCAAATACCCTTCTTATGAGCGATCCAACGGTTGAACATATCCAAATATGATCGGACGGTTGTGCGTGGGTGGTACCGGTTTGATAATGGACGGTTGTACAAAGATCCTCAGTTGGATCGGACTATCAGGGTCCCCCTGAAGATGAACGGGCAAGATTAGAACTGGAGGGCGGCCCTGATCCAACGACAGAGACACCTCCCGGAAGAACGACGAAGAACTCGCCTCTGGCGAGTTTCGACCGGCCACTACATGCGCCTGAGACATCCACCAGGGCTGCTCAGATGGGGAAAAGGATGCTGGCGACGGTCCACAGCGGTGACGATGCTCTGATGAGGCCGAGACCGTCAGGAACGTCCCAGCGATGCTGGATGACCTGGAGCTGCTCTGCCTTGAGATACCGACCTCCAAATGAGATCCTTTCGATGCTAAATCTGCACAAATGAGCTACTGGGTCAAGGGCAAAGTGCCTCGACCCATCAGTACGCGAAATGAATGGCCGATGAGGCGAAGCGTAGCCCTCCGGTGAAGCGATGGTGGAGGAGGGCTCAATCCACGTTCCTGAGTGAATTGGGGTGAACGGAAGGGCGTAGAAGGTGGGGAGAAGATTGGAGAAGGTGCTATGATCGTCGGATTAGAGAATGGGTGATTCGATCACGGTGAACAGATCCGAGGAATGCAAGTTGACCAAAAAATGAAAATCTTGAATCCAAAGCAAACAAGAAGTAATCTAAGATACCTGGTGACTGGAGTCGCCTAGGCTGAAGGTCAGGTACCTCCGAGGGTCTTCGCCTCTATGGTTTGACATGTCCAGAGGCCAGAGCTCACCTCACAGCGGAGCACGGCGAAACGCTCGTCGGACCAAAGACTTCTGGGCTCGAATCGTCTCTACAACGGCCTCTATCGCACGCTGTCACTCGTGGGTCGAGGTGGAGGTCACTGAAGACGAGGGGGTGGCCAAAGATGAAGAAGAAAATATGGCTCCAGGAGATTTTATACTCAGCATGGTCCGAGAAATGTGGAGCTTGAGCGCGTAATCCGAGGGATGGATCCCTAACGGAATCATCGGGCATGTATCATGGATCGTCCCTCGGTAATCGAAGCATCGGAATGACAAGGATGGTGGTCGGGTCAGTTCAGGAAAATTAGGAGAGATTCAGGTGGAAACAGGATCCGGGCGAAGAAAGGTCAAGGGGGAAAGTTGACTGGGTCAACAGTCCGCCTTGGATAAATCAGAAAAAAGATACATACAAAAATAATTGAAAATTCAATTAAAAATAGCAAACATGTTTACTATAAAAAGTTTATAAAATGAAAAATATTTTTTATTTTTCAACTATTTTTCTATGATTTTTATTTATTTTTATGAAAAATAATTTATGATATATACTTTATAGTATAGTATATACATGTATAAAATACCTATGTATTTTATACAATTACTTTTTTTCTTATTTTTTGCAAAAATACCCCAATTTTATATTTTATTTATTTATAACATATTATTTGGATTGTAAAATAATTTTTATTATTTTTTTATTATTTATGTACAAGTATAAAATAAATAAAGAGTGATACATATATATATGTATTATACACAAGGTATGAGAGAGAAAATTTTATTTTAATTTTATTTTTTTAATTTTTGATTTATTTTTAGAAATATATACAAAGGGATAAAAACACCTTTTTATATTTATTTTTGCAAAAATAAATTCTATACATAAAAGTAGGTGTATATACAATGTAGAGTGGCCCTATCTCTCTCTACTTATTTGTTTTGGTGATCATGCCCATACTAGACCCTCTCTTGGGTTCAGGTCACTCAATATTTATTCTAAATATTTCCTTCTTTTTTCTTTTACTCTTTATTCTTTTATTTTTGCATAAATACATGCTAATTATTAATTATTAAGAAATGCATGCTTATTGTTAATTTATTGTATTTACAGCTATATACATGATTCTTTGCCAAGATATTTAGCTAAAATAAAGAATAAAGAGTGATGAATGAGGATTCATCACCCCCCTATACTTTACTTTTGCTAGTCCCTTAGCAAACACTTATTTGAAAAAGAAGTGAAAAAGAGAAAGAAAAAGAAAATGAAGGTGAAGGAGGTGAATCAAGGTTGATTATTAAACTTGTCTTCATTAAATTGAAGTATGGAGCTCAGTCAGTCTTTTGGATTATTAGTTTGTCGGAACCTTATTTGGACTTAGGTATAAAACTCAACAGCCTCTAAGTTCCACAAATCTATGGTAAAGACTCCTCAACCATCCAGATCAGAACAAGTCTACATACACAAACTCTAATGACCATGAATCTTTTCTTGTACGGTGTAAGTGATATGGAGCTCCCCACCTCGGAAATGGCAAAGTGACAACCCCCCTCAATAAGGTAACTCTAATGCCCTAGTCTGGCAACTCTTTCCTCGAGGAGAGGGGTATTCTCTTCTAAGTTCAAGTTCAACTGGCTCAAGAAGAGGAGGAAGAAGAGAATGGACCATGGCCAGTGTAGCCATGTATCCTAGGTAGCCTAACCAGTGTAGCTAAGTCTTCCTGCTGCAAGCTTCATGAGATGGGCATGGGTAACATAAGCTTTGCTTTATTTGACTATATACACTCCGGTGGGTATTTCATTTTCTCTCAGACCCACCACTTTTTTGGAGTTTTTCTTTTCTTTTTGCATACTTTTTTTTCGATGTGCATATGTACAACATACATCATATATACATAAGTAGTTTTTCCTCTTGAGCCAGTAGACTATCCCTCTTTTGAAGCATTACTGCAACCCACAACTCCTGTCTTTAGACCTCAACGCCACCAGACCAAGTTGAGACGCACTTCCTTAACTAAAAGAAGAAGAGAGGTTCGCCTAGAATTACTACCCTCATATGCTACCCCAAGCCAAAGAGGACTGCCTCCTCACCACCTCATCCGTAGAGAGCTAGGTGTAAAGTGCTGGTGCAAGTAAAGCCATTGTCTGCGAGAGTCATGTGTGCGTTGTTAAGTGTTCTACTTAGGCTCATCAAGATGACATATGATCATAGCCTAGTGGACTCAAAGAATTAAGTCACGATGGACCTGAAAAGTCTCAATCCTAAGCCCTTTAAGGTTCCTCTTAGAATTACGTTGATTAAGGTCTTAACCAAGCTCCATTTTTCAATTTAATTACAGACTAGTTTAAATGTCAACTATGATTCAGGAAAAACTGTACAGATATATACGAAAATGCTTTTATGCAAGTTTTAAAAATATGCAAAATTTTTGAAAAATGTTTGAATGAATGGATGCGTGCATGAATGCAGAAGTTTTGCAAAATATTTACACACATTTACAAAAGGATTTTTGCAAACTTTTTGTTTTTCAAACATTTTACAAAAATTTTGCACTATATACATAATTTTGATATCAAAATATTTACAAGCTCTTTACACACAAAACATTTTTACAAACATTTGTACAAAAATAATATTATTAATAGCTTTGTATGTGCAATAAAGAATTTTATGTACAAGAAAAATTTTAAAATTTTATGGGTTTTTAAGGATTTTAGCCATTTTATTTATTAACACACTCACACAAAGTACGGGTTATGGCTAAAATATATATGAAATATATACGGCACCCACCCTATATTTAGCTCGAACGATGTCCTTAGAGTGAATCAAGAGTGATGAAGAAGACATAACTCGTGCTCAGTATAGGGAAGTGAAAAGGAAAACTATACTACAACGATGAATGAAAGAATGGAATGGAAAAGCATCTTGATGTTTCCCCCCATACTTAGGATCAAATAATCCTAAGTATAGCAGGTTGTATACAAAGGGAAATCCGAGTGGGAGAATGTATAGGGTCTACCTCCCCTATACTTAGGGTAAAATATCCCTAAGTATAAGCAGCAAAACAAAGGCAGAAAAGAATCAAAAGAAAATCAAAAGTAGCACACCCCCTAACTTAGGGTAAAGTACAACCTAAGGAATGCATAATCAAAGATGCCAATGGGGTGTTGGACTAAAGAATGGTGTGATATGGACATCTAGATCTATACAAGGCAGAAGATAGTGATAATCAGACGCGAGATGCAATAGATGTGAGTCAGGAGACCACATCTCACGCAAAATGAATAGGGGCGACGTCAACGACCAGTGGCTCATGATATAGATATGGTTTGAGCCGCTGCCCGTTAAGACGAAAGGTGGACTCAGATGACATCTCAGATATGTCAATGCTTCCATTGTCATGTACCTTTCTGACCAGGTATGGTCCCTTCCATTTGCTCTGCAACTACCCTGGAAATAATCTAAGCCTAGCATCAAACAACCATACACTCTGTCCTGGCTCAAACTGCTTGTGGCTGATATGAGAATCATGCCACTCCTTCACTCTCTTCTTGTACTGTAGGCTTCTTAAAAAGGCTGCATCTCTAAGCTCCTCAAGGGCTGCCAACTCTGCCCTCCACTGGTCTCCTACACTCACTAGTTCTAAAAGTATGTCCATGATGACCCAAAGTGAATTGCGCCTCAGCTCAACAGGTAAATGTATGGCTTGCCATAAACGAGGTGAAAGTGAGATGTAACCAAAGGGGTCTTGAAGGACGTCCGACATGCCCATAAGACTGAGTCCAAATCCTGTGACCAATCCTTTCGATTAGGGCGGACGACCTTCTGCAATATAGTCTTGATCTCCCTATTCAACACTTCAGCAAAACCATTGGTCTGAGGATGATATGGAGTGGCTACTAGATGGTCAATGCTGAACTCGCTAGTAAGGGCCTTTACCTTGTCGTTGACGAAATGAGGCCCTCCATCAGATATCAACACTCTAGGCACCCCGAACCGTGAAATGGTATTCTTCCTCAAAAATTTGCATACAGTCGTAGCATCTGCGGTTCGGACGGGGATGGCCTCAACCCAACGACTCACATAATCAACGACCAACAGAATGTACTCGAATCCTTGACTCTTAGGGAATGGACCCATGAAATCGATGCCCCATGCGTCAAAAACCTCACAGAAATGAATGGGCTGCATCGACATCATATCACGCTGTCCACAAGTGCCCATCCTCTGACAGTCAGTACACTTTTTCACGAATTCATCAGAATCCTTAAAGAAGGTAGGCCACCATAGGACGGATTGGAGCACTTTCTGTGCCTTTCTCGTCCCAGAGTGATGTCCTCCTGCCTCAAGCTTGTGGCAGTAAGTGAGGATACTATGGTGCTCCTCCTGAGGAATGCACTGATGCCAGACACTATCCCCTCCTTTATGATAAAGGACGGTATCCTCCCAATGGTAGAACTTGGCCTTCATGAGGAAGGTCTTAAGTCTCTGCTTGGGACAACCTTGTGGAACTTTCTTGGCAACAAGATAGTTCACAATGTCGGCGTACCACGGGAGTGAGGCAATAGCAAGGATTTCCTCATTTAGGAAGGTCTCTGAAATAGGGTCAATCTACTCAGAATCCTCAAGATGCTCTAATCGGGAGAGATGATCCGCCACCACATTCTTGACTCCAGGCGTATCCTTAATCTCCATATCAAACTCCTTGAGTAGAAGGATCCATCTAGTCAATCTTGCTTTGGCATCCTTCTTTGCCATGAGGTATCTGATGGCGTTGTGATCTGTTAATATAGTCACCTTAGATCCAATGATGTATGATCTGAACTTATCTAGGGCAAAGACTACGGCTAGCATCTCCTTCTCAGTGACGGTGTAGTTCCGCTGGGCGGCATCTAATGTACGGCTAGAGTAGTGAATGGTAAAAGGCACTCCATCCCTCCTCTGTCCCAGCACGGCCCCTACGACAAAATCGGAGGCATCCGTTATGATCTCGAATGGGAGAGACCAATCAGGCGGCTAGAGAACAGGAGCCTCAACAACTAGACTCTTGAGAGTCTCAAATGACGCAAGACACTTATCATCCACAATGAACTCGATGTCTTTGGTCAGCATATCAGTCAACGGTCGGGTAATCCTGTCGAAATCACGAATGAAGCATCGGTAGAAACCGACGTGCCCCAGAAAAGACCGTAACTGTCGCAAGTTGGACAGTGGACTGAGTTTCCTAATGATATCTACCTTGGCCGGACCAACCTCCATGCCCTTGTTGGAGATGATATGACCAAGCACCGTCCCTTAAGTCCCCATGAAGTGACTCTTCTCCCAAGATAACAAAAGATGGACCTCGATGCATCGCTGAAGGATGCGGTCTAGGTAGTCAAGACAAGCATCAAACCCATCGCCATAGATCGAAAAGTCGTCCATGATGACCTCCAAGCACTCACCCACCATGTCCGAAAAGATGGACAACATGCACCTTCGGAATATTGCTGTGCCTTACATCGACCAAAGGGCATTCGTCTGAAAGCATACGTCCCAAAGGGATAGGTGAATGTGGTCTTGTCCTGGTCTTCGGGCGTAATGGCCACCTGATTGTATCTGGAGTAACTGTCAAGAAAGCAATAATGAGTCTTCACAGCTAGTCTCTCTATAATATGATCAATAAAAGGCAGCGAGAAATGATCCTTCTTGGTGGCATGGTTCAGTCGTCTGTAGTCCACACTGACCCTTCAAGAAGTGGGTACCCGGGTAGCGATCTCCTCTCCAGACCCACTCACAACTATAGTGATGCCCGTCTTCTTGGGCACCCCATGTAATGGACTGACCCACTTGGAGTCAGAGATGGGGTAGATAAAATCGGAGCTCCACCATTTCGAGATCTCCTTCATGACAACCTCTCGAAGATTCGGGTTCAGCCGCCGCTGGAACTTACGCGACGGCTTGGCATCCTCTTAGAGATAGATATGGTGGGAGCATAGGGCTGGACTTATCCCTTGGAGATCGGCTACGCTCCATCCTATCACCTTGTGGTTCTTTTCAATAACCTCCATTAAACGAGATTCTTGCTCTCCACTCAAATCCGCTGAGATAATGACTGGGTGCATCTCATGCTCGCCCGCAAGGAACCTATACTTCAGTGACTGCGACAAGGGCTTCTACTCTGGAAAACTAGGAGCTGGTGGATCTGGTCACTGAAAGGTCTGAGTGAACGCAACCAAATCTGCATGGGAGAACTCTCGCTGAACCTGGAAATCTGGTGAAGATTGCTCTGTTGATGTGTCTGTGCTCTAAATGGGATCAGTCTATACCCTAGCTATTTGCTTTGTAGAAATCATACATGGAAACATATCATCGAACTCTGCCCAATCAATATCTGATTCCGAGGGATCTGAATCTGAATCAAAGGAAGTATAAACTGCCTCGCTCTCCTGAATGCGATCTGCTACCGAAAGTGTGTCATGTACAAAGAATGCACTCTCCAAGCTCTCCTCTACTAGAATCTGTGCATCAACGGGATCTGAAGGTGAGAGGATGGCTCATGAAACTAGGTCTGACCAAACTGCTTCATCATCTGTGATCACAAAATCGCACTCCTGGTGGATGTCTCGCTCTGCCTCTGTCATCTGCTCTGAATCGGTAAGTGGCTCTGAGCAAGCTGAGTCCCATGCTCTAGTCTCATCGATCGTCTCTATTTGTATACTCTCGCCCTCCACACAAAAATATACCTTCCAGCTATCATGATCGGACACTACTTTGGTTGTGACCGAGAACGGGCGTCCTAATATGATGGGGGTATCGGTCACAGACTGCGGGATCTCCATGTCCAACACAACGAAGTCCACAGGGAATTTAAGGCCCTGAATTATGACGACCACATCCTTCAGCAACCCCTTCGATCTCTTAATAGATCGATCAGCAAACTGAAGGACCATCCTGCTCTGTCAAAGAGGTCCAAACTCGAATCAGTCGAGTAAGACTATTGGAAGTAGGTTGATAGAAGAGCCACAATCTAATAGAGTCTGATCGTACCTTTGCTCATTAATGTGGCATCTGACATAAGGAGCTCCTACATCTGGCCTCTTAGCTGGCAGACAATTCTGGATGGTGAAGCAGGTGACACGAGTGAGCACATGGATCTTTGAGTGGTGGTTCCTCCTCTTCCTGTGAATGGTGGTCCTCTCTATAATGGTCCTCCGGAAGAGGGGGATGTTCTCCAAGGACTTCTGTAGAGTCAGCTGTATCTGAAATCTATGTATCATCTGCTGGTTGAACTCTAGCTGCTGTGATTTTTTTGGGTTTTCTTTTTTGGTCCCCTTAGCCAAGCGGAGTGCTTGGGGAAAGGAGATGGCTGGGCCCTCCCCAGATGGGGGGCTAGGAACGAGTCCCTGCTATTGTGGCAAATAAGAATCCATACAAACATCTCCAAGCATCACAGACGGACTCGCAAATGAAGAACCCTTTCCTTTATTACCAGAAAAGTGATGAGATACATCAACAGAGGGAAATGCAATAGGAATAGAAATGGTGGCCTCAGTACCACCTACTGCATCAGCACCGCACTCTGGCTCAGCATCAAATCTGGTGGCATCAGCACCACCTCCTGTATCTGGTGAAGTAACGGCCTCAATACCGTCAGCTGGATCAACATCCTTGGTGGCGTCAGTACCACCGTCATTATCATCATCATGAGCAACATCAGCACCGCTCTCCTCCTCGTCTAGCGCTCCTGGATCTGCATGGGGACATCGCTCAGATGAGGCGCCGCTGGCTGAAATCCTACCGCTCTTAAGTGTAACAAAGTCAGCATCAAAAGTGTACACAGAAATAACACCAAGTGAATCACTAGGGATGGTAACCTCTGTAAACTCTACCTGCTCAGATTTCCTCTCGAGGTTATTCGGATTTGGCGCAATCTGGGCAGGTATGACGGCCTTTCCCTTCATTATCTCTCTCATCTCCTGTCGGAACTCGTCCATCTCCTGTCGGAATGTATCCTGCTGCTCGGAGATGAGGCAGACCGGATCATCTAAGGCTGGGTTCTCATAGGCGGGCCCATGAGAACCGGACGGGTGGCCTCTCTGAAAGTGAGGTGGTTGCTGCTGATGAGAGGGATACTAGGGATGATACTGCTGTTGAGGTTGTTGTTGTTGCCTCCACGACTATCCCTGCTGATAGGGACGAGGACCATGCTGCCGGTAATGTGGCTGAGGCTATGGGAACTGGGGTTTATGGTGCTGCTGGCTGATCTGGCCACCCTGAACCGGAGGCTGCTGCTGGGAACTGGTACCTCCGGTCGACCAACTGAATCCGGGATGGTCTCGTCGGGTCTTAGGTTGAGGTCGGTCATACCAAATCCTGTTGACGTCCATCAACGCCTCCTTCTCGTAGGTGGGTGGGGGGGGAGAACTGCCAAGAGCTGGTCCAGCTGGTAAGCCACCATCTGGCTATCCTGAGATGGTGGAGTCTGGACATACTGCTACTGCAGCTGCTTGAACTACTCCTCCTGAATGTGGTGCACCTGTCGGTAGTGGGAGGAGGGCTGGGTCGAGCTGTTGCTGCCAGCATCTGCTCGTGACCTAAGATGGGGCTGAGAAGATGTCTTTGCCTCCTGGAGACACATGATCGGGGTCTTCATGTCACTCAGCATCTGTACCATCTGATCGATCTGAGCCATGCCCTGGTACTGCTTCTTACTATCAACTCGATCAAGTCCAACTTCTCTCTGATAATCTCCATATCAATGGTCGTCGACTCTTCCTGTGTTGCGGCTACTGATGATGTAGATGGACCGGCATCAAACCATGCTATCCTCTGATAGGACACGACCTATGGTGTGGGCTTTCCCTGTGTATACAATCGGGTCTGGGACACCATAGTGTAGTTCTCAGCCATCTCCTCGTAGATGGCCCATACCTGATCCTCATCCTTGGCGAAGTAAGAACTCCTACAAGATGCATTGACTAGCCCCTGCAACTCTAGTGTAAGCCCATAGAAGAAACTCTGGACAAGGTTGGGCTTGGATATATCATGATGGGGACACCAGTCTGTGAGCTCCCTGAATCTGTCCCATGCCTCGTGAAATTGCTCGTTAGGGAGCTTGGAAAAGTTGCTGATCAAGGCCCTGTCTGCATTTGTCCAGCCGAGTGGATAGTACTTGTTCAAGTACTCATTCTGGAGATGTTCCCATGTCATGACAAATCTCCCTAAGTGCTTCAGCTAGTTGGCTGCTCTATCTACAAGGGAGAATGGAAAGGCCATTATCCTGATGGTGTCCTCATCCACGAGATGACCGTGGACAGTACTGTAGATCATCTCAAACTCCTGGAGATGGAGGTGTGTCTCCTCTGTGGAGAGTTCGTAGAAGCGGGGCAGAAGCTGAATCGTCTGAGGTGGGAGCTTGAAATTTCCCAAAATGGCTGGCAACACTATCCATATATGGGTTAGAGTTGCAACAGGGTTGTGCAACTCCCTCATCGGTCGTGCATGTGCTGCTGGCTTTGTTGGCTCCTCAGGCTCTTCTCTCTAAGGGTTTCCTCCTCCTCCTCACTGGCTCTGCGCTCTCGGTTGGCTCTCATCTGCTCCATCTCTCAGCGCATGTCCACCATGAAAGCCCCTTGAGCCCTGATCTGAAGCTACATGGTCTCTAGGGAGGCAAACTGGGTGGTGTTGATGGCACCCTGATCCAATACGTACGTCTGAGTCCCGCTGGGTCCATCGGTGTGCTCATCACTGCTGGCCATGGTCTCTGCAAAGGCAAAAGACCCAAACTCAGGTGCTGACAAATCAACTGTCTGCTGCGGTATCTGCTCGGGCAACTCAGGACTGGTAGAAGGGTGGTCTAGGGGGAACAGGGCTGAGTCAAACTCGGGTTCGGAGAGCATGTCTCAGCTCTCGTGAACCAACCTAGATGAGCGGGACGGAGTGCTCAAAAGCGGTGCAGCCAGAGGCTGCCTAAGGGACCTCTGACCCATCATCTTGATGTGGCGAGTAGAGGCGGATGAGATCTGGAAAAACACACATGATCGGTCAAGCAAACCCCTGATTCTCCTATGCACTCAGAGCTGATGACCGTAAAGGTTCGGTCTTTTATCTTATCGATTTTATTAGGTGATCAAACAGTCTTTCAGAGCGATTAAGCGAGCTGTTGGGAATCCAATACTCCCAGGAGACTGTCCTGATCCATGGTTAGATCTTTCCCAGCTAGTAAAAGTCGCGGACCGTTTAATCACTACCCGATCGAATCGCTCTGTTAAGGATATCGCGACCCGTTTTACCGGAGACCGGAGCGATCCTCACTAGAAAACGACTAACCCGAGACCAGTAGTCTGAAGAGAGGTCGGATGTGGCTCTAACCTAGGATGTGGGTCACTCTATCGCTCATCCAAACCATACAATGAGGGGATTACTCTCCCAAGACAGATTTTGAGGTGAATTGTCTTTTAAGGTAAAGTATGCTTAAGCAGTCCCAATTTTATGGTTTTTATTTTTTTAGGCATTTTTAAAATCAAACAACGCCTAATGAATTTTTCGGTTCTCTTGATTATTTTAAGTCCAACAACATGCGGAGAAGGCAAAAAAGCCAGTACGCGACTAAACACGATGATGCATGCAGAGTAAGAGATGTATACCTTACTCCAGCTCTCTCCATGTAGACCAGCTCTCTTCATGCAGAGTGATCGTCACATAAATTAAAAGACTGAAAGTAAACCTATATATATGATGCAAGAAGAAATCGACCCTAGACAAATAATTTCTACTCGCGAAGAGCTGTAACTAACGGGTCAATAAGAAGGGTCGGGGTCTGGTCTCTGATGCCGATCAGTGTCCACCACAACAGATCCTGCCAGTGCGGTATACGGCCTCTAGCGGCACGTGACCCCTCAGGTGACCGAGTTAACTTTTTATTTGTGAATTAATTAATAAGGTCCAATTACGATCTATAGGAGCAGATATGCAATTAGGGTTTGGCCTTAAATAATTATGTAACAAGGCAAGAAAAATCCCAAGTCTAATGGCCAAAACCTTCGAGAATCAAAAAGAAAATAAAAATCAGTCAAAAACCAAAATCGGTGAAAATTGCGGTGAGATCCCCCGAGCACACCGGTGCTCGGCGAAACAGACCCCAAGATAACCACCATGTTTGAGAGTCTGTCCTGTGTTACTACAACAATAATAGTGCAGAAAATAAATATAAACTAAGCTAAGCTACACTACAGCTCCCCACACTCCTACTCCGGCTCTCCTACGCTCTCATGTGGCTCGATGCAGAAACGTGCTGCCTCAAGTCACGCTGGTGCCTCGGCTCTCCGAAGATAGACGCCCTCACTCGTCGGGCCCTTGCAAGAAAGTCAGAACAAAATTGTGTCTGTCCACAGTTATTATAAAAATAGCATAAAATAAAATAAAAGGAAAATAAATGCTAAAATAAAAACAAATAAAATAAAATAAAAAGAAATAAAAAAATTAAACAAAAACAACAAGAAATCAAAGAAAAGAAAAGAAAATAAAGAAAAAGAAAAAGAAAGCCGAAAAAGGGAAAACTGACTACTAAGTCGTGCTCCCCGACAATGGTGCCATTCTGATGACCGGGTGTTTCGTGATTCGGGTTAAGTAATAATCAAGGTCATTGCGACCCGAACCGCGAAGCTAAGTCAATCCAGAAAATGAAAGACCACTAAAATAAAATCAAGCAATCGAATCGAGAAAGCGGTCTCGCTAATTTATTTTACATTGTATAGTTACCAGGGTCGAACACTAGGAGCATGTGATGCTAACGCTACGAAGTAGTCGAGAATCCAAAAATAAAAGAAATGGTGGTTTTTTATATTTTTAAATTTTTTTATGATTTTAAAATTAAGAATAAGGCTAAAAGAATTCAAAAACTCACAAACAAACAATTATTTAAAGCATAAAATAAAATAATCAGAAAATTCAAATAAAAATATTTTTGGGTTTTAAGATATTCAAATATTTTTGTTAATTTTCATGAATTTTTCCGATTTTTAATTAATTTTCTAAAAATCAAACAAGGCCAAAAATAACAAGCAATGTGTAGCCATAATCTAAAGGCAAATTAAAATTACTTAAAATGCCTATAAAATTCAAGAGTCAATTTTATATGAAACTACAAGAAAAAATCTAACTATAGAAGAAGATAACACATTTTTTTATTTGTATGAATTTTTAATGATTTTTCTAATGTTTTTTTTGTCTTTTTTAATTTTTATAGTTTTAAATGAGAATGAAACAAAAATTGGACTGAAGTAAAAACAACACAAAATAAGCAAACAGTAATTTTTTTGGAATTTTATAAGGGGTTTTACTATTTTTGATGGATTATTAAAAACAAACAATAGCAATTTTTATGGTTTTCGAATTTTTAACAATAATAAATGAAAACAAAATGAAACCAAAAATTCACAGAAATTCCTACACCATGGCAAAAGCCATGTGTTAAAATTTTATGATTTTTGGACAATATTTGCTATTTATTAAAGCAAAAATCAAACACACAATATACATGGACTAAAATGCAATAATTGAAAAGTTATCAGCCAATCAGTAACATGTGGAAATAGTGTAGGGTGTAATCTGCAAAAAGTCCAGACCCTCACGTGGGTGGCACGTGAACTAGGCACTCAGGTGTATAAATGCAAATCCTATTATAATGATCCATTCATTAACAAAAATAAAATCTAGGACGAAACATGCAAATAACCCAGAGGTCACGTGATAGACCACGTGCTACACAAATAGAGGGACTAGAACGCAACTAACAGAAGCATAAGGTCCCCATATGCAAAATGTCTAAAATAAAAACTACTACAGAAAATATTTACAGGACTAATACGAAAATGTAAACAGATAGGAGGGTCTGAGTGCAAATACCCTTCTTATGAGCGATCCAATGGCTGAACGAATCCACATATGATCGGACGGCTGTGCGTGGGAAGTATCGGTTCGGCGATGGACGGTTGTATAAAGATCCTCAGATGGATTGGACGATCAGGGACCCCCCAAAGATGAACGAGCAAGATTAGAACTGGAGGAGGTCCTTGATCCAACGGCAAAGACGCCTCCCGGAAGAACAGCGAAGAACTCGCCTCCGATGAGCTTCGACTGGCTGCTACGTGTGGTTGAGACGTCCACTGGGGCTGCTCAGATGGGAAAAAGGATGCTGGCGACGGTCCGTAACGGTGACGATGCTCCGATGAGGCCGAGACCGTCGGGAATGGCCCGACGACGCTGGACGACCTGGAGCTGTTGTGCCTTGAGATACCAACCTCCGGATGAGATCATTTCGATGCTTAATCTGTACATATGAGCTACTGGGTCGAGGGCAAAGTGCCTCGACCATCAGTACACGAAATGGGTGGTCGATGAGGCGGAGCGTAGCCCTCCGGTGTAGAGATGACGGAGGAGGGCTCAATCCCCGTTCCTGGTCAAATCGGGGTGAACGGAAGGGCGTAGAAGGTGGGGAGAAGATTGGCGAAGGTGCTACAATTGTCGGATTAGCGAATGGGTGATTCGATCACGGTGAACAGATCCGAGGAATGCAAGTTGACCAAAAATCAAAAATCTTGAATCCAAAGCAAACAAGAAGTAATCTAAGCTACCTGGTGAATGGAATTGTCCGGGCTGAAGGTCAGGGACCTCTGGGGTTCTTCACCTCGATGGTTCGACCTGTCCAGAGGCTAGATCTCACCTCGCGACGGATCAAGGCGAAAAGTTCGCCGGACCTAAGGTTTTCGGGGTCGAATCCTCTCTGCATCAGCCACTATCGCACGCTGTCACTCGTGGGTCGAGGTGGAGGTCACTGGAGATGAGTGGGTGGCCAAAGATGAAGAAGAAAATGCGGTTCTAGGAGATTTTATACTCAGCAAGGTTCGAGAAGTGTGGAGCTTGAGCACGCAATCCGAGGGACGGATCCCTAACGGAATTATCGGGAGTGTATCATGGATCATCCCTTGGTAATCGAGGCAACATAGTGACAAGGATGGTGGTCAGGTCAGTTCACGAAAAGTAGGAGAGAGTCGGGTGGAAACCGGATCCGGGCGAAGAAAGGTCCGGGGGGGCAGTTGACTGGGGTCAACAGTCCACCCTGGACCAATCAGAAAAAAGATTTATAAAATAAATTGAAAATTAAATTAAAAATAGCAAAAATTTTATTTTAAAAAGTTTATAAAATAAAAAATATTTGTTCATTTTCAAACTATTTTTCTGTGATTTTTATTTATTTTTATGAAAAATAATTTATGATATATCCATTATAGTATAATATATACAGGTATAAAATACCTATGTATTTTATACAATTATTTTTATTTTCCTATTCTTGCATAAATACCCCAATTTTATATTTTATTTATTTACAACATATTATTTGGAGTGTAAAATAATTTTTATTTTATTTTTATTTATGTACAAGTATAAAATAAATAAAGAGTGATACATATATACATATATTATGCACAAGGTAAGAGAGAGAAAATTTTATTTTTATTTTATTTTTCTAATTTTTGTTTTATTTATAGAAATATATACAAAGGGATAAAAATACCTTTTTATATTTATTTTTGCAAAAATAAATTCTATACTTAAAAGAAGGTGTATATACAAGATATAGTGGCCCTATCTCTCTGTACTTATTTTATTTGGTGATCAGGCCCATACTGGACCCTCTCTTGGGTCCAGGTCAATCAATATTTATTCTAAATATTTCCTTCTTTTTCTTTTATTATTTATTCTTTTATTTTGGCACAAATACATGCTAATTATTAATTATTAACAAATACATGCTTATTGTTAATTTATTGTACTTACAACTATATACATGATGTTTTGCCAAGATATTTACATAAAGTAAAAGAATAAAGAGTGATGAATGGGGATTCATCGTTACGAGAAAAATAAGAACACACCATGGAAAAAAAGAAAGGAAAGATTTGTAGTGAATCCTAGCTCTTTGACCAGACGAGTGAAAGAGAGAAATGCAGCTAAACGAGATGCAAAGGAGACGGAAGAAATTGTTGCCAATGAAACCGACCATGAGGTATGTATTTGAAATAATTTTGTAAACATACAATAATTGATACACAATCTTTAATATATATGATAAATATATACTGTTAGTGATAATTTATGGAAATTGGACTTGTAAAAATAAATTTCAGTATCTCTGTGATCCTGCGACTGATTTCATCGGGTATGATTACATAAACAAGGATCAAAGGTTATTGATTCAAGATTTTCTAAGAGACCCGGCTGACAAGTAAGTAAACATTTAAGTTAGAGACACATGTTTTATTGAAATATGTAATAACAAAACAATGTTATCTTGATCAAAACCGTAGGTTTAACACAAGATACTTTACACCTCTTGGTATTTTTTGCATAGGAAAAGAGATCCATCATTTTTATATGAAAAAATGATAGAAGACAACGTAATTTTATGATTTCCATCAAATTTTTAGATAAATCGCAAAACATATTAATGTTATAATTACTTGAATTTCAGATTTTGGAAATGTTCATGGATGTTCTACGACACAGATTTTGTACCAGTGACACGATTCCATTCCTATTCACGCCTATTTACAAGATGGTTAGCCAATACTATCACAAAAGATTTTCCGTATACATTAGAAAACTAACGTCTTCTAAATGCAGCAATATTTCATAAATAAGGTTGATCGAGCTACGGAAGGAGAGATTAATCAGCTGGACAACTTTTATGAAATGGAAGATGAAAGGCTGGTGGGATTGAAAAAGGATTTCACAGTGATTCATACGAAAAATTACTGGCATCTTTTGGTTACAGACTATACCGCGACGGAATTTTATGCCTACAATTCAATGAGAGGATCAAAACTTCATAAGAAAGATGCTCAAAAATAGGTATGTATCATTAAAATATGGATTTATTAAAAACATTTTATAGTTATAATAAATTTTAACAAGACATAATTTATTTTAGCATGGCAGGATGTGTGAATGCTTCAGCATGAATTTGGTGGACGAAACAATGAATGACTGGGAGATAGTATATGTTGTTGACAGCCCGCAACAACCTCCTCACAGTTTGGATTGTGGGGTTTACGTGATGAAGATTATGGAGTACTTGTGTGAAGGAAGAGCTTTGGACTTCAACTACGAAGACATTCTAAGATTCAGGGCAGAAATAACATGCACTCTATTAACATGTGGCCACGTGGATAATGAAGCTGGAAAGTAACTTAAGGCTAGTGGATGGTGCTTGTTGTTTTGATTAAAAGACTTTGAAACATTTTGTAGGAGATGAAGAGTATTGATGTTTGATTTTTGAAACATTATTTAGTATATTGTAATTAGAAACAACTCCTGGAACAATGCCTTTTGTTAGTTGGCTTATGTTATTTGATTTTCATATTTAAGACATGTTATGAGTTTTATGTAATATCTTTTGATTGCATTATATTGTGATAAATGCTGATATAATCCAATATGCGGATGACATGATATTCAGATGTAAAATTATCATAATTTGAATGAGGTAAATGTTGGAACATACTATAGTTCTCATTATAGAAATTACATCAGTAAGTGAGAAGGTTGTGTTAACAGACAATTGATATATATTATAACAATTCTGAAGAGTATCTGTTAGATAAATCATTTGACATGTATATTAACATTATATTACACTAATTGTTTGGTTTTAAATTTATATATATGTATTTTACATTATACTGCTCTATTTGACATTATTAAACTTGACATTTATTACAGTTATATTACAATAATATGTTATATTTTAATTTATAGCTCTGTATTTGACATTACCTACATATTAAATACAATATTCAATTTGACATACTTATGAACATTATATTACAATAATATTTTAGATTTTACTTTATATCTAATAATTTTACATAAGCATGCTATGTAAGAGAATATTCAATTGAGCGTTTATGATTACATGCAATTGTCACTCTTGTATTAACATTATTCATTGATCTATCTTATATTACATGCAATTGAGCAGAAGCTCCGATATAACGATGGAAATACTCAATACGAGTCTGATGTTGAAGGAGTTTTATTTGAGAGCAGTTCCTATAATTATAATAAACTTTGATCTTCATATATGCTTTTGAACCGTATGCCTCTATTTTTTCTTGATTTGTGTTGTGATATTTGACGACTGTCAGACACTTTAGATGTTCCTCGTCTTACACTTTTCTTTGATCTTAACAGTAAGCGGAACAAATACATGCCATTATTATCATACGATTCCAAATGACATTGAACGTGCAATACATTTGATAATCTTTGTTTACATTTAAACTTTAAACTCCTTCAAACAATTACACAAGCTTTGCTTTGTCATGAAAAAAAGGTTATCATATTATAATCTGCATTCAGCCACAATATGAGAGCATACATTGTTTGACTATTAAATCCATCGATATTATATACATAATTTAAATTAATCGATATCAAATCCATTTATTGAAGTCACCTATATTAGATACATAATTTAAATTAAAATAAAAATGTATGTGAGCTTGTCAATTTTGAGTTCATAAGGTGAAGATATTGATATTTCGGTTCACAACTTTTTCACATGTGTTTCCCTGTTGTAAAATGCATTATTTTTATCTACACTTATTTTTGTATTTTTCTATATATTTATGTGAACATGTATGTGTTGAAAATATATTTATTTGAGGTGTGTAAGAGTGTGTATAAATTAGTGAATATTTTGCTTATATGTAGTGTGTTGAGCACCAAGAGTTTCTAGGTGTTTGTGACATTTTTTTTATATTTCTATGTCCATATCTCCCCCTACTTTGTTCCTTGTCGACCAAGTCAAGATTGACTTAGTCCTAGGGTTTAAGGTCTGTCAGTCATTACAATAATTCATTTATTTTCTTTTCTTTTATTTATTCATTTGTTTTGTATTTAAATACATATTGTACTATTACATACAACACTAAGTGTGTTAATTTGTACAAGTTAGATGCATTTACATGTACTTTGATAGTGAGTTGAAGATAAAATAAATGAATAAAGATGAATGGATGTGTATTCTTCATGTAAAATTAGAGTATCTTTTAATAAATCAATTAATCTCAAATTTAAAGTCTCTAAAAAATGCTGAAGAATCCCACGCTTCAACATGGGATCTTCTTCTTGTGAAACCTAACACCTTCTTTCCTATTCTTCTTCTTCTTTCTTTATTTCTTCTTCCTCCTCCCTACTTCTCTTCCTCATTTCTTCCATTCCTTGCACCACTGAACCATCTTCTTCTTCTTCCCCATACCCCTCACTTTCAAGCTCTACACCCTTCTTTTCACTCAGCAGCACCCATAGTTGTTGCTACCCACACTCACTTCTCATAATTCCACGCATCTGCCATCTTCATCGGGAGTCCACCAACAACTTCGGAGAGAATATGGTGATAGAGAGATTCGATCTTAGTAGGTGAAGATGGTTAACCATACCATCTCGGGTGAGATCCAATGAGGAGGAGACCTCATGCTTCTACAAATGCATTTTCGGGGTTGTTATGCTTCGTCGACTTCCTAGCTCTTGCAGATACACGTAAGATGAGAACAATGACCTTCACTTCAATCCTTCGTCGTTCAGATCATGGACAGAAGGGTGCACTGACGAAGTTCTTCGGCCAAGCACATCCTCCAGGCCTAGATTCTCACTCTCACACACACATAAAAGATGCACCATGGAACCTTCAATCTTGTCCCTCGTTGAATGCAACTTCTCAAGCCCGAGTATCGTGTTTGATACACATGAGATCGTACGAATAAGAGACTCTCCCTTTGATGTAGAGCTAACATTAGATTTCAGTTTAGTAATCTCGAAGGCACCCCATGACACATCCAGATTGACCCGATCATGACACAAGCATTGCTTAGCCATTGTCATATCAGGATACCTGGGTCACATATCTAACAACACATGTCCATGGTCATTTTACGTAGATGCACTCCATCAATATGAAATTAACGACCACCCACACTGGAGAAACAACATAAAGACCATTTGCGGCTTCCATAATCACTGATAATCCTTAATTCAGACTATTTGCATTTATTACCAAATTAATCCATGCATTGAACTTTGAATAAATCTCTCATTTTATGTCCAAAACATGCAAAGTTGGTATCAACTTGAAGATCTTTTCATTATCAATATTTTTAGACACTGTTGATCTGCCTTTAGGTTACTAAAATTAAATCTGTTTATGAAATTTCATTGTTGTTTCCTCTAACTAGTATTTGATTGTAGATAATAACGAGAAGTAATTTTATGATAGGGGACAAACTAGGGAATTATTGGAAGATGTCTTTAACATCAAACACCTAGGAGGACTATTTTATTTATTGTGATGATTTTGGTCCTCTAATAACTTCAATATATATAATATTGTAGGGTTTTGACTAAATAACTAGTTTTGTACAATTTTATACTTTTCAAAGTCGAACCTACATTTTTATTGCAAAACATCATTGAGGATTATTGGCCTTTTGTGTAATAAGTAAAATTGGAGAATTTATCAACATGGTCTGCATCTTTTATCTTTTATATAACTATTCTTATCTTTTTTAAAATCAAATAAAAATTTGTAAAACACAAAAAATACAAAAACGTAGTTTCATGCGTAACTTATATTTGCATATTTTTATGACATAAAAAGTTCTTATTGCAAATAATAAAATATAGTAAATAAATTGAACTATGCAACTATAGAATAATTGTTCCCTGAGTTCGAGCTTACTAAGCAAGTAAAATTGACCACAATTTCACTATTGAAATTTGTGATTTTTCATAATTTGTTTTTCCCTCTCTTATACTCTAATTTGACTCTTTTAAGAGAGGTGGAAAATCGATTCATCAAATGGTGTTGTTGTTGGGGAACAACATTTTCTTTGGGTTTTATTAATTTATGCGGTTAATTTTTGTATTGTTGATTTTTATGTCAATTTTTACTCATATTTCTTTTATTTTTTTCTTTTATTATTATATTCATTGCATTTTCTCTTACTTCAAATCCTAGCGGCATTTTCTCTCATTACAGATCTTGCTCGAAGCATTTTTAAAGGAAATATAAGGAACCACAAAGAGAGATTTTTCTTCTTTTTTTAGAGAGAGTATGCAAGATTTATTTCTTTCTTTTTCATGTGTTTCTTTGAACCCTCTTATAAATTAAACTGGATCAGACTTTGGGGACACTTGGGCATGTTTTGTCCCCTCTATGTGGTAAGGGACCAAGTGCGTTGTCTTTGATGTAGAATGAGGACCCTTACTCATGAAAGAGTAACTTTACACTAGCTTGTGCTCAGTTATAATTTTTAGGACACACAATACTTTAGTTATACTCATTATATATCATTAAATTTAGACAAATCTAGAAATGAATTCACCCAGCTAATAGAACTTTTTGCTTTGGAGTATTTCCATTGGCTCCATTTATATAAAATAATTTTAAATCTGTTATGCATTCCACATGAAGAGCACTGGGAAGCATTGTAATTCTTTTAACTGAGCATATATCATCGATTTCATCGTGGATCTAATTTTCTCGATTCCTCCTTTTTCTTCGCATCAAAGTTAAAGGAATCGAGATTGATTAGTCGATGAATATTTTGTCCTCATTAATACTCAAAGTGATAACCTATCCTAACATTGGGACTGCTAATAAGGGTGATGAAAATAATTAGAATAAAATCCACCCTTATTTATTTGAATATCAATGCTCATAACTGGACATCAGTACCTTCTAGATTGAGCGAGGCGCTCTACACATAAGGATTAGAGCCCACATTTCTCGGAGTTTTCTTGGAATATCTTGTTGTAAGAAGCCTTACTCAAGGGTCTGGATCAAAAAATTATCGTTGGCAGTAGCACAAGGTAGGAACTCCCCACAAGTGTGTTGGGTTTTTTGAAGTATTGTTAAAGCAATCTTGCTAGTAATTGTGCCCCCTCTAGCATTTACTACTTGGAGACAAGGGCAAAATGGTACTATCTTAATGGGACTTCGACAAAGGACAACGTCTCTTGCATACTTTATTCTTGCAAGCGATAGTTTTGGTATTAGAAGTACTCATGCTCAGGATAAACAGTGATTGAGTTTGAGAAATTGTAAAGGAGGATTGAGTTGTTGTTACCTCAAGTGAGGAATCTCAAGGTCTCTCTAGGTATACCTCAACCATCTATCACTATTGGCTAAATGAGAGTTCTAGTTGAAAATATTGTATGAAATAATCCTAAAATAAAAAAGACAAGCAGTTGAATTCTCATGTGTCATCACAACTACCCAATTTGATAAAATACCGGTTTGATTTGTGTTTGCTTTGTGTGTGTACAATGAATATGCATTCATACCCATGTGTGATCTATCTCTTGATTCTACAGTTGTGCTCTTCTCTCTTTAGTCTTGACATCGAATATGGACATCTTTAGGGAATTTAGTCTAGCTCTAAAGACCAATTTAGATAACCCCTTAGATCTAATTCTCGTTAGGTTCGAGATGGCCCTCTTATAGAACACAATTGGTCGTGGGATGATCCTCTTCCCAAGTACATTAAGTCATTATCACATTTCAGTTGATCTCGGACTAACTCTCTCTTTAAATACCCAACTAAGGAAGCCTTTACATTTTGTAGGACCTCTCATCTATCTACATCAAGATCTATAATGTATCTCTTCATGTCTTAAGGTGATGATAAGATGGCTCCCATGAGACCTCTAAGAGAAGACAAGAACAACAACGACCTAGTGTTGGCCATCTTTGACCAGATAATGGCTATTGTGAAGCAAACTAAATTACTAAGAGCACAAGTAGGACAAATTCGAGCACCTAGCAACATTAACGGAGAGGCAATTGAGGACACGTATCTTCAAAAGTTTGACGACGACTATAACTGGCAAAGATCAGTACTTCCCAAGGATGCTTTCAAGCACAAACCACATTTCCTTGCATTGCTCCCCAAGTTCAATTGGAACCACAATGAAGAACCCTATTCTTTTCTTCTGGATTTTGAGTTAGTATGTGAAAACCTATCACATATTTGGGTTACTGATGAATCTTCATTTCAGCATCTTTATTCATTTATTTTAGCTTAGAATCCATTCTTAAACACTTGTAAGTATTAATAAAACACTCTTTTTATTATCTCTTATTCTTTTGTAAATATTGTACATAAACCATTTTTAACCTAAAATGAACAAATAAATAAAGAAAGAAAAATAAAGAATGTGCATATGGAATAAATACATTTGACTTTGACCCTCGAAAATGGTCAAGACTTGACCTTATCAACAACAAATAAAGTAGGGGGAGATAAGGCCACTTGCAGATAAAATAAAGAACATTCAATTTCTTCTCAATTCATAATTTGTACATACACCATTATTTGTATATAAATTCTTTATTCTATTTTATTTATCACTCTATTCGTCCAAAATAAAAATGTTTTCTTCTTGGAACTTGTACATCGAAATAAGTTGTAACTATTAAAAAATAGCAAGAAGATTCATTGTTCATTATGTAAATAATCACACTTTGAAAAAGCCGCAAAATCAAACTTCCCAGACCCATCTATTCTCCACAAAAACTCAAGAATAAGCTAACTCTCTTTCATTTTTTCTATTAATAAAATTAATTTTAAATTGATAGTGGTTTCATTAAAATTAGATTTAAATGCAAAATATGTATTTAGGAGTATATTGTACAGTTTGCATATAATATATATGGCACAAATATATTTATATAACTATTTTTAAAAATATCTGTTCATATTGTATTTTAAAAGATTTGTAAATATTGTATTCTATTCATCTAAGATGAAAACAATAATTACAAAAATCAAAAGATACTAAAAATAAATTCTTTGTATATAGTGAAATTCTTCTAAATTCTTTGTATATTGTATCTTTTCCTATTTACTTAACTTATAAATTATTTTGTAAAAATGAAATAAAAATATATTTGAAATCCTTGTAAAATATTATAAGTAAATAAAATAATGAAGCATTTATTTTTTGAAAATTAATTAATTTAGAAGCATGCTGTTGTATATATAGGTAAAAATACCCATGGATAAAAGGTATTATTTTTTTAACCTATTTAATTAATATATTTAATTTATTAAAAATAACCTAAATTAATATTATTTATTTAAAATTTCTATTTTTAAAATTAATTTATTTAAACTCATTTAAATATTTATTTATTTATTTATCAATTTAAGCAATTTTGTCTTTAAATAGATCTGAGGTCTAGTCTCCTGACAGATCCATCTCCGTCGAAGCCCCATCCCCCTTATTTCCCTTTGGTTTTAGCCTTATAACATGGCCAGAAATATCTTCGAGCAATAATAAATGATTTGCGGAGAGAAGGATGCAACCTGGAGCCCTAGATCAATATCCGGAGCATACTCGAGGATGTACTCCACTTGGGCTCTAGATCTGTGATATGACCTCATCAAGCCTTGCATGACCGTTTGGATGATGTTGAAGATTGAGAGAGATAAGATCATACATTCAGGTGGAACCACTGACGTAGATCAGCTGAGTTATTGTTGATCGAACCGTGTTAGACTCTCCCTTCTTCGTCATTCTTATAGGTGTCTTAAGGACTGCACGATCAAGAACACATCCTCCCGATCACATCTAAAGAGTTGGTCTGCGCCCAATTCTATACCATAAATCTAGAATTTAAGATCAAATCATATCCGTTCGTGTGCACCTACTTCTTAGATGTAAGATAACACATCCATACCAGAACCAGTCGTTCATTCAACCATGTGTATTAGTGGTAGAATTTCATTCCAGCCCCTGCATTTTATTTTATTTGTAGATAAACCCTGATTGGACATGTGTTGTGTTTAGGTTGCACATGTGCTATTTTGTTTATTTCTAATCACGTTTTAGTCTTGTTTGCCTGTATAAATGTGCATAGAACATGATTTCTGGAGAATTTAAATAATAGAACTCTTGTTGTCTTGTTATTGTTAGTTCCCTATAAATGAAGTAGTTCTGCTGGGTTCCGTGTCAGCGATCCTCACATGCACCGGTACACCCTTTTTGGGTAAATTTCAAGGTACACCCATGTGCTATCTCTTGAACCTTTTAAATAATACAAATTGCATATATGACCTTATGAATCATCCTTTTTAATTGATTGTAATTTGGACTAATAAATTGCTAATCACCTCCACAAATTCCCCAAAAATCACCATAAACAACTACTAATTAGTATTATCTCCAATAACATTTGTTTTGAAATTTTTTCAGTTTGGTTATTTTTAAAAAATTCAAAAGCAGTTTTATTTTCTCTTATTTGCAACAAATTAAAAAAAATTACAAAACAATTATTGAAAAATTCTAAAAAAAGTTACTGTGTTTATTACTTTCTTAGATTTTCTACGTAAATTTTACCATTAAATTCCCTATAAAAACCATAAAAATTACAAAAAACTAAACACACATAAAATGAATATAAAACCACAGAAAATCCAAAAAAATCATAAGATACCATTTTGTAAACCTAAACAATTGTCTACAATTCTATATGTATTTTACACATTTTGACTTTATTTTCTATTATCAAAACCCAATTTTTTTTATTATTTTATGTTTGTTATTTTTAATGTTTTTATATTTTTTTAAATCCTTAAAAAATCTAAAAATCCTAAAAAAAGTATAATATAGGAAAACCAAATATAGATTTATTTTAAATCTCTACACATTTTTTCTATATTTCAAAAAACCTAAAAGATTACTTTCTTACACTTTCATTTTATTTCTTTACATTTTTTATTTTCATTTATTTTACAATATAAAGATATTCGTGAAATTTTAAAATAATAAAAAAACAAAATCAGATCACCATAAAAAATATAAAAAATATAAATCTATAAAAAATAAAAAAGATAAAAAATCTACACAACCAAGAAATGCATAAAGAGACTCCACTTTTATTTCTTCGATTTTTCATTTCTTTAAATAACCCACTGGATTTACTATAGCCTAATTGAGTTCGATAATGTACGCTATACATGTAAATAAAATAGCAACTAGATTTCTTGCTTCCATTCTTCTTTGATTGTTTGCTTGAGGTTGAATAAATAAATATTTTTTGTTTGAGGGAAATTAGGGTTGCATCCACAGTCTCTTTTATTTTCAATAATTCAACACCTATTTTTTTTATAAAAAAACAAATGGCGCATTGGAAGGGAGGCATTATGAGGGTACCTAGGTTTCCCCTCTAGCATGATATTCTTGGTCTGTATATACTTTTTTTCTTTTCCTTCTACTTTTGTCTTCTTTTTCTGTCACACATTCTTGTCTATATTTATGTAACTCATTCATAGTATTTTATGTCTTTTATTTCTGTCTTTTATTCATTTTATTTTTTTCTATATTTGTGTGTATATATTGTTGTGGATTTGCATCTTATTGTGGAGTGAGCACTCATTTTGAATAAAATGTGCTGCGCGGAAGCTTACAGAACGCTTGCAGGATCCAATTTGATGGACACAAAAAGCTCACCAATATCAAACTTAGGAATTCATTTGAGATTACTTTTACTTGGTCTTCTCATTTTTCTTCACATCCACATTTTTGTCTATCTATTTGCTTATTTTCTTTTTCGACTTTTATTTTCTCTTAATTTTGCACATATTTTCATAACTCTATCTAACACATTTCTTATTTCAGTTTTTCTTGCAAGGACTCAACGAGCGAGGGAGACATTTCTGGGAGAGCCGGTGCACCTAAACGAAGTCGGGGAGGTTTATTTCTTCACGAAGCAGCATGAGAGTGCAGGAGAGGAGGAGCAGGAATTTCAGAGGACCACTTGTGCATTTATTTTTATTTTATTTTTAGCATTTTATTTCCCATTCATTTTTGTATAAATTTGTGATAATTTTTGGCACTTACCATTTTTCTATTTTGATTTGGACATTATACCTGTTGTGATTGTGCGGTCTATTTTGCCATGTGTTAGTGCACTTGGGGGACCTCACCGGATTTTTGTTTTCTTCACCTTTTATTTTTATTTGTTTTCTTGTGGTTTTTTGTGCTTGAGCCCTTAGTAGTAGGTTCTATTATCTTGGCAAAACCAGGTAACCGATTAGGTCCACATCCCTTAATAAAAATATCTATTCCTGTAGTGGGTATTGCTCGCTAATAGTAGTTACTTCTTAGTATGCTTCCCATGCATCATTTATATTAGTTTATTTTATTTCTTTACTTTTATGCAAGGATCATTTTGCATGCAGAGTGCTGTAGCAAGGTACGAATTTCTTTACTCGTGCATGCATCATTGATTTCCGTCGCATCAGCTTTTCCGACTTCCTCCCTTGATTTTTCTCACATAGGAAATAAAGGAATTAGAAAAATCGTCAGATCGTTTTTTTGAAAAAAATCCAAAAAAAGTGATAACCAATAGAAAGGGAATGTTAAATCATCTTGACCTAAAATAAAACGTAACGACAAATCATTCATTCTTTTGAGGAGAGTAACCCCGCCTTTGTTTGCAGGTACTTACCTCTAGACAGAGTGGGTGTGGACGTAGCCTTTTGATTAGAGCCAAAATACATGTATTTGTTCCCTATGGTACTGTACATATCTCTGTGGTGTACGGTTGAGATGCAAGTACTTGCCTTAGATGTTAGAAAATCATTTTGATGTACTCATCTTCTTATTTCCCTTTGGGCCTGATATTGAACCTGACAGCCCTATCAGATGGTTACGTTGATTGGGGGGCTTTGACGATGTACGTTGGGCGATAGAGGGAACTCACCATGTGTGCTTGGTAGTATGAAACTTTGTGTAGACTCACCAAACTGAAATTGAAAACATAATTGTCTGAACTTTCACGATATTCAATTGTGCTCAATTGGTGAATCAGGGGTATGTATTGTGTTTGATTGCTAGTGTCAGAGATCCCTCTGCACACTTCGTGCCTTCACTTCATTTTCCTCTTTTTGTTTGACATCTCTTTCTTGCATCTTCCCTCTTGTTATCAAAGATGTCATATTGGAGTATTTTGTGCCCGGACATCACTAGATTATCTTTACATACTCAATTTCTTTTGTCTTCACCGATTGAAGATGACTCTCTTATCGAATTCATTTATTTTACTACATCTACGCTTACTAAATCTATGGTTCTTCACCAATAAATCCCTTATTCGAGAGTGGCTATAATATAGAATTATAATTTAAGACTCCAGCTTTCTTGGGGATTGATCAAGTACCTTGCACCTTTTCAGAGCGAGATTCAGACATCGATAACTTGATGACACCATTAAAGGGATAGGGTCCAGTGACTGAGCAGCATGAGAGCAACTCGATGATGTTGGCATCCATTCACGCCATCCAGGCCCATCTTACTGAATAGGCTAACATCCAGGTTGGTCTTTGTAACATGATCATTGAGTTGAGATAAGACAAAGGAGAGGGGAGAGAGGAAGATGGATAGAATATATGAGGTGGGAATAGGGGAGCCGATCATGAGCAGTCGAGAGTGGAGCTGAAGCCCACGCTGAGAGATGCATATAACCTAGGCTCAAATCATGCGATGACATGGATATAGATAACTGTGGTTCACGGGCATTTCGAGATGAATCCCACTATTCTACCTTTGCTCCCAATTGAAGGATATGGGATAATCCTCAAGCGCATCACGGAAGCGTAGGCGTCGTATCAAATACGACGAGGACCGACTAGTCGCACTAGTTGTTCTATGCAGCGGAATTAAAAAAATTTTCATGCGACGAAACTACATGATCCAAGAACACTTCTCGGATCGTTTCGTCTAAACCACAAACAAGTAATAGGATTACCTTTTGAAGCATGGTTGCGATCGAGTCTCTAAACAAAGAGACCTCCTATCTCAAGTCCGATCCGATGGAGGAGACGCTTGCGAGCGCGGGGATGAATCGTGTGCTTCTCGCAATCCATGTTGATGATCCAAGAAGCGGATCTCCTGATCTCAACACACGAGATCCGACGTCTTCTTCACGAGCGAGGCGCACCGAAGGAGACAGAAATCCACGAGCAAACAATCGGGCAGCATAACGACGGCACTACGACGATGGAGACTCCCTCTAGGGCATCCATGGTGGACGGCCATATGAGAGGGAGAGAGAGTATACGTGTAGAGAGAAAGAGAGAGAGATGTGCTTCAATAGCATAGCCTTAGAGAGCATGGTATGCCTTTCTATTTATAGGGTTTTGGGATCGATGGATCTCAATCCATGGGACATATAAAATCAATGGATGAGATTGATTTATGTCTAATATAATGGTCAAGATTGTTGTTGGTAAAAGCCAACAACTTGTGATTTAATTTAGATCAAATATATTTGACAAATCAAATATACATCAATCCTAAAATTAAACCAATCAAATAAGGATACAAATTCCATGGAGATCTCAATCCCATTGGAATATAGTGGACGACCACTTATTTCCAAGTGGGGCAATCTCATAAAATCTCATGAGATTGCATGTCTCCACGAAATTCTACATTATTTAATTCAACAACTTTTGTTGTGATTTATTCTTCAAAAATAATTCATAATAAATTTTGAGAATATTGCAATCTCACCATTGTAAAATTGTGAATCACATTCACAACCCAAAAAAAATATAATTTACATTTTCAATTGATTACACAATGTGTATCCAATACACATTAATAATTAATTAACAAATATAAATTATACTTAGCTATGTCTAATACATTATAAATCACATTTATAATATATTATGAATAATTGAATATTGTTATCCACATTATTCATATCCATGATAATTAAATCACATATAATCATCTTGGATCTCTTTTTCTCATGTGCCCAAATAATATGAATCACATTCACAATATTCACATCTTTGATAATCAAATCACATTTAATTATCTAAGATAACTATTCTTATAATATGAATCAAATTCATATTATTCATGATAATTAAACCACATTTAATTATCCATTTTCTCAATGCTCGGATACATATTTCAACAATAGAATTATCCATGAACTCTTTCAAGGATAATGCACTTTCTGCGTGAATACTTGGAGATAAGGACAGGGCGATTGTATTGTTCCACATATAGTGACTTGGATATTGAGATCACATCTCAAATCCAGATCGCGGGCCTCCCATAGATGCTTGATTAAATCAAGACCGCAAATCTAATCTTCTCATTGAATCTCAATCACATTCAGATCAGTATCCTATATTTGGAATAAGATCAAATTACTTCTCTACTGAGAGGAGTCCCTAAAATCTAGACCCGTTTCATCACTCCCTAGGAATGGAAGCGTCATGGTTATACAATCGTTTATGATCACATCGTCCTCAGGTATTCCCAATACCTGTACATCCTGCATACTGGAAGACTCAGAATAAACTTGAATTATAAGATCAATTTTGCACTGTCTACTTCAGAGTTTTATCATTAAGTTTCTCATTTGATCATTGGGAGTTGGTATCGATCATATACTTTCCAAAAGCATATATCATACCCAGTTGTTGATCATATACTTTCCAAAAGTACATATCAAACCTACAAGTTCAGTCAAGCTTCCAAAGCGAGACGACCGTGCACGGAATTTGATTCTTCCCAACATCTCATGAGTGAGCTCATGTATTCCAATTCAGTAATGTACCTGTATGATCCCTTTAAGAGATCGTATTACTAATATGCCCTTATATGCACACCAACGCACCAGTGTATTGACCTTGATTAGGTCATCAACCTATTGGTCTGTCAAATGTACATACTCAGACATATAGTAACACATCTGTCTCCGGTCAGAGGATGTGTGCCTATATCATGACAACATACGATACATGACTTTGGTTATCTCGATCTCGTTAAGTGATGAGCCGCCTGATAGACTAAGGTAAAGATATCACTAAGGTCGTTGCGACCCCAGTCACTCGGGACTCAGAGCTCAATCAAGAAATAAAATCAGACCACCAATCGAAAGAACAAAAATCAATGAAAATCAAAATAGCGGTCCTGCTATGTGATTAACCTGGTATAGCTCCCAGGGTCGGTCTCAAGGAGCACGAGTTGGCCTTGCGGCCTACGAAGTAGTCAAGAAGCAAAATAAAATAAAAATAAATATTTCTGGTGGTTTTTAAGTATTTTTATATTTTTTTGATTTTTTAATGATAAGGAAAATAAAGAAAAACCAAATACAAGCAACTTCAATCAATTATTTAAATACTCAAAAAGGGTCCAAAAATTCAAACAAAGATATTTTTATGTTTTAAAGTTTTTTACTGTTTTTGGTGAATTTTTGAGATTTTTATAATTTTTATGGAATTTTCTAAAAATAAAAGAAGGCAGAAACAGAAACTAGCTGTCCAGCCAAGCTTGAAAGGGACAAGAAAAATATCAAATGGCCTGTAATAGCATGGAGGTAATTTTTATGAAAAATAGCAACAATAAAGAAAATTCAGAAGAAAAGTTTGTAATTTTTTGGATTTTCTATATTTCTTTAGAATTTTTATGAGTTTTTAAGTGTTTTTTAATTTGTATGATTTTTCTATATCTAAAAATCGCCAAAAATGCATAGAAAATCAAATATAAAAAAACAAATAAAACTTATCTTTTTTGGGAATTTTTAAAAGAGTTTTTACATTTTTTATGATTTTAAAATATGGACAGACACAAAAATGGCTGTATTTGAATTTTTAAAAATAGAAAAATGCCTAAAAAATGTACCAAATTTTTGGTGAAAATTTTACATAGTGGTAGGAGCTACATGTCCAATTTTCACTCGATTTGGACTTAATATGATATTTTATTTAAATAAAAAATAGACACATAGTGCATAGGGACCAAAATGTCATAAAAACATATCTGGGGGCCAAACAATAACAATCAAAGAAAATGCAGGGCCCAAAGTGCGAAAAGTCCAAAAAATCACGCACGACACACGTGCTTCAGGCACAGAGGGGCATATGTCATTCTTATTTTAAAACATGCAATCAATAACACATAGAAATCACAGGATAGGAAATGCAATTTAACCAAAACCTCACATGTCGATGCACGTGGACCACATATAGGAGGACTAAAGTGCAAATAAGGTAAACATTCAGGTCCAAAGTGAAATTTTTCCAAAATAAAAACAACTAATTCTAATATTTACAGGACTAATTGATTAAAAACAGAAGAAAGAAGGGCCTAAGGGTAAATTACCCTTTATTAACTCGGACGGCTGAGGGGGTGCCACATGGCTGATCTGACGGTGCTGGAGCAAGGGCACCTTTTCGCTGAATCAGACGGTCTTGATCAACCCTCGGCGATCTGACGATGACTGGGTCCCTTTAAATGAGTGGCTGTGATCGAATCTGGGACGCCGGGGATGATCGGACGTCAGAGGAGGATCCTGGAAGAACACAGCTCCGACGAACTTCGCCGGAGCACCACGAGCACGCTGGACCTCCGCTGGTGTTGCTAGGATGTGGAATAGAATCGCCCAGGTCCTCCGCAGCTACTGAGCTCCTCCGATGACATCGGGAAGCTCCGAGGAGCTCTGGCGACGCAGGAGGAGCTGGAGCTCTGTGCCTAGATGTCCAGACCCTAAGATGGGTCTCCTTAGCCCTGCAAAATAGCACGAGATGACTCCTGGGTCGAGGGATGATTGCCTCGACCCTGTAAGAGGTGAAATGGGTGCGTGGGTGAGTCGCGGCGACACCCTCCGACGAAGCGACGACGGAGGAGGGTGAAGGTCCTGCTCCGGGGCGAGTCAGAAGGAGTTAGTGGGTGCAGAACGTGCAAGAGGGGTCTCGCGAAGATGTGGGAGTCGTCCGAAGATCGAGTCGATGAGTACGGTGATCGGAATCGACGAAAGATGACGGCGGAGCGAATTGGCAGTAATCAGAAATTAAAGAAAGATAGGAAGAATAGGGTATACCTGATGACGTGAGTCGACTGTGGATGAGCTAAGGAAGCTTTGGTCGTCGCCTCGAGGGTCGTCGACAACCTGAGGCTCGGGCGCAGCTCACGGCAGTGCACAGCGGTCAGATGACTCCGGATCAGTGGTGGAGGGCTCCTCTCCTCTCTTCGACACCACCCTCGCACTGTTGTCACTCAGAGGAAGGGGATGGAGGTCCTGGGACGATGGAGTAGCACCAAAGATGGCGTGAAATTGCGGCCGGAGGTTTGGTTAAATATGGTGAAGGGTCCGGCTAGATTGAATCGGGCATGGACGCATGAAGCACAGATCCCTAGGCTCAACCCCGGGCGAGGGTCTTGGATGAAGGAGGATCAAATGGAGCTCGGGTTTTGGGTATTTGGTGGTCGGATCGAGCGGGGAAAAAGTTGAGAAAACGGGTCTGATGCCCAGATCTGCGAGAAGAGGGTCCGCGGGGGAGAGTTGACCGGGGGTCAACAATCCCCCGTGGACCAATAGGAATCCAGCATTCAATAATTATTTGGAAATTAAGTAAAAATTAATAAATGACCGAATTTGTAAAAAGTTAAAACATGAAAAATGTTTATTTATTTTTAAATTAATTTTTAGTGATTTTTATTTATTTTTTGAAATAAAAATATTGTATTTACAATATAGTATTATTATATATAGTTATATACAATATGCATTTTTTATTTTTGATTTTTAAATATTTATTTTTATACATTTTATTCCAATTTTATATTTTATTTATTTATAAAATAAAATTTGGAATAATATGGTATTTTTATTTATTTTTATTAATTATTTAATTACATAGAGTAAATAAATAGGTATATACATTTATTTACATGGTATATATACAATGTTGATTTTGATTTTTATTTTATTTCTTTTTATTTTTTTATGATTTTTATTTTATTTATTTACACCATGAAATGTAGAATGTAAATATATTTTTATTAAATTTTAATTATTTGTTTACAATAGGAAAATAAATAGATGAGTGGTTCTATGTACATGGCATATATACAATGATGAAGGGAATTTTTGTTTGATTTTATTTTTGTTTTGTTTTTCCCAATTTTATTTTAATTTAATATTTACAAATATGTAAAAATATATACATACCCATTTTTATTTGAATAAGATGAAAATAATTTTTATTTATTTATAGGTATATGCACACACATGAGCTTCCCTATCTCTCTCTACTTGGGTTCTTTTGCGGTCAGGTCCATGTTGAGCCCTCCCTTGGGATTAGGTCGCTCAATATTTATTCTAAATATCTTCCTCTTTTTCTTTTTTTCTTTATTCTTTTATTTATTCACAAAAACATGCTAATAATGCATATTTACACAATGCATGCAATGTGATAATTATTGCTATTTACAAGTATCTACATGTGTTTTGCATAGGTTTTGTAGCTAAAATAAAAGAATAAAGAGCGATGAATGGGTTCTCATCACCCTCCTATACTTCACTTTGCTAGTCCCTTAGCAAACACTTATTTGAAAAAGAAGTGAAAAAGAAAAAGAAAAAGAAAAAGAGGAGATAATGCATGGATCAAAGCTGATTATTAAACTTGCCTTCATTACATTGAAATATGGAGCTCGATCGGATCTTTGGATTATTAATGTGTCAGAACCTTATTTGGACTTAGGTTTAAAACTTGACAACCTCTAAGATCCACTAATCTATAGTCAAGACTCCTCAATAATCCAGATCAGAACAAGTCTACATACACAAACCCTGAAGACCATGAATCTTTCCTTGTATAGTGTATGTGAAGTATAGCTCTCCACCTCAGAAGTAGCAACTTGACAACCCTCCCCAACAAGGTAACTCTATGACCCTAATCTGGCCACTCTTTCCTCGAGGAGCGGGGTATTCCCTTCTAAGTTCAAGTTCAATCAGCTCAAGAAGAGGGGGAAGAAGAGAATGGACCATGGCCAGTGTAGCCATGTATCCTTGGGAGCTCAACCAGTGTAGCTATGTCTCCCTGCTACAAGCTACATAAGATGGAACATGAGTCTCAAGCTTTGCTTATTTGCACTATATACATACTCCGGTGGGATTATCATTTTCTATCAGACCCACCACTTTTTTTGTAGTTATTTTCTTTTTGCATTTTTTTTCAAGTGCGTTTGTGCAACATATTTACAAGGTGCAACATATGTACATAAGGAGTTTTTCCTCTTGAGCTAGTAGACTATCCCTCTTTTGAAGCATTATTGCAACCCACAACTCCTGTCGTTGGACCTCATGGCAACCATACCAAGTTGAGATGCATTTCCTTCACTAAAAGAAGAAGAGAGGTTCCGCCTAGAAGTACTACCCTCATATGCTACCCCAAGTCAAGGAAGACTGCCTCCTCACCACCTCATCCGTAGAGAGATCGATGTACAGTGCGGGTCGAAGTCAAGCCATTGCCTATATGAGTCATGTGTGTGTTGTTAAGTGCTCTACTTAGGCTCATTGAGATGACATGTAATCATAGACTAGTGGACTCAAAGAATTAAGTCACCATGGACCTGAAAAGCCTTAACCCTAAGCCCTATTAGGTTCCTCTTATAATTAGGTGGATTAAGATCTTAATCAAGCTCCATTTCCCAATTTAATTCCAGGCTAGTTTAAATGTCAACTATAATCCAGGAAAAACTATACAAATATATACAAAGATACTATTTACAAGTATTTACACATATGCAAAATTTTTGAAAAATGTTTTGAAATCATGAATGTGTGCATGAATGCAAGTTTTGCAAAATATTTACACAAATTTACACAAGGTTTTTGCAAACTTTTGATTTTCAAAACATTTTGGAAAAATTTTGTACTATATAAATAGTTTTGATATGCACATATTTACACACAATTTACACAAAAAGTTTTTGAAATCATTTTTACAAAAATAATTTGTACAATAGCTATGTTTGTGCAACAAAAGAATGTTTATTTACAGGAAAATTTTTTAATTTTTATGGATTTTTGGGTTGTTAGCCATTTTTATTTATTAACACACTCACACAAAGTACGAGTTATGGGTAAAGTATATATGAAATATATACACACCCCCCTATACTTAGCTCGAACGATGTCCTCAGAGTCAAGAGCGATGAGGAAGACATAACTCGTGCTTAATATAGGGAAGTGAAAAGGAAGGCTATATACAAAGACGAATGAAAGAATAGAAAATCAAGAGCATCTCGGCTTTTCCCCCTATACTTAGGATCAAATAATCCTAAGTATAGCAGGATGTACACGAAGGGAAAACCGAGTGAAGAATGTACATGGTCTACCACCCCTATACTTTGGGTAAAATGCCCCTAAGTATAGGCAGCAAAAATAGAGGTAGAAATGAATCAAAAGAATACCCGAGAGTCCTACATCCCTCCTATACTTAGGGTAAGGTACACCCTAAGTATAGCATAATCATAAGATGATAAAAGGGATGTGGGACTAAAGAATAGAATGATATGGACATCTGGATCTATACAAGTCGAGAGAACAGTGATAATCAGGCGTGAGATGCAATAGATGAGAGTCAAGCGAGCACATCTCACGCAAAATGAATCGGGGCAACATCAACGACCCGCGGCTCATGATCTACAAATGGCTTGAGCCGCTGGCCGTTCACTCAAAAGGTACTCTCAGAAGACAACTCAGATATGTCGATACTCCCATTGTCGTGTACCTTTCTCACCAAATATGGTCCTTTCCATTTGCTCTGTAGCTTCCCTGGAAATAGACGAAGCCTAGCATCAAACAACCATACCCTCTGTCCAGGCTCAAAATGCTTGTGGCTGATATGAGAATCATTCCACTCCTTCACTCTCTCCTTGTACTGTAGGCTGTTTGTAAAGGCGGTATCACGAAGCTCCTCCAAGGCTGCTAACTCTGCCCTCCTCTGATCTCCTACACTATCTGGATCCAAAAGTATATCAATGACAGCCCAAAGTGACCTATGTCTCAACTCAGCAGGTAAATGGCATGGCTTGCCATAAACAAGGTGAAAGGGAGATGTGCCCAACGGTGTCTTGAAAGACATCCGATATGCCCACAAGACCGAGTCCAAAAGCTGTGACCAATCCTTTCGGTCAAGGCGGACGACTTTCTGCAATATAGTCTTGATCTCCTTGTTTGACACTTCGGCAAGACCATTCGTCTGAGGATGGTATGGAGTGGAAACTTGATGGTCTATGCCGAACTCACTAGCAAGGGCCTTTACCTGGTCGTTGACGAAATGAGACCCCCCGTCAGATATCAACACTCGAGGTACCCCGAACCGTGAAATGATATGTTTCCTCAAAAATCTGCAAACAGTCCTAGCATCTGTGGAACGGGCGGGGATGGCCTCAACCCATCGACTAACATAATCCACGGCCAACAGAATGTACTCGAATCCATGACTTTTAGGGAATGGACCCATGAAATCGATGCCCCATGCATCAAAAACCTCACAGAAGTGAATGGGCTACATCGGCATCATATTCGTTGTCCACAAGTGCCCATCCTCTGATAGTCAGTACACCTCTTCACGAACTCATCAGAGTCCTTGAAGAGGGTAGGCCACCATAGGCCGGATTGGAGCACTTTCTGTGCCGTTCTCCTCCCAGAGTGATGTCCTCCTGCCTCAAGCTTGTGGCAGTAAGTGAGGATGCTATGGTGCTCCTCCTGAGGAATGCTCCTACGCCAGACGCTATCCCCTCCTTCATGTGTAAAGGATGGGATCCTCCCAGTGGTAGGACTTGGCCTTCACGAGGAAGGTCTCAAGTCTCTGCCTGGGCCAATCTTGTGGAACTTTCTAAGCAACAAGAAAGTTCACAATATCAACATACCACGGGAGAGAGGTGATAGCAAGGATCGCCACATCTGGGAAGGTCTCACAAATAGGCTCAGTCTGCTCAGAATCCTCAAGATGCTCTAATCGGGAGAGATGATCTGCCACCACATTCTTTACTCCAGGCTTATCCTTAATCTCTATGTAAAACTCCTGGAGTAGAAGGATCTGGTGTTTTTGATGTCACTTCCAGATGGTCGTGAATTTTGGTGACATCGGACGTTTTCGGAGTCGGTTCCTTAAATGGTTCAAGTATTTCATGAATTGCTGGCGACTCAAAGATTGGACCACTCAAATAATCATGGTGATCTTCAATAATATGGTCTAATTCCTCATAAGCTCCAAAATCTTGAATTTTCTTAGGAGCGGTGACAGGGTGGTGAGAATCTGAAGTTTGTCCAACCGTCAGTATTTTAGGTGACTCTCCTAGGGTTTGTATCAGTGTGTCATGCGGAGATGTCTGATAATGTGAAATATTTATCTTCAGACCATAACTGTCAGTTTCAAGTTGGTTTTCCTCAGAGCAGGACGTGTCATTGGGGATTTGTTCATTGTGGTCCGAGTTCGGGAACTTGATTTCCTGAGTCTCGCAATCGACGATCGCCTTAGCGGAGGCTAAGAACGGCTTTCCTAAAATGATAGGAGACTCAGACATCCTTCTGGGGTGGTCAATGTCGAGGACAATAAAGTCCACCTTATGTTCTTTACCTTGGAAATTTACGACGAAGGAAACGATCCCCCGCGGTCTTTTTGTAGATCGATCAGGTAATTGAATGATCACCATAGTCTTTTTGAGTTGTCCGACTTTAAGTTGATTAAAGACAGACTTCAGGAGGATGTTTAATGTAGAGTCGTCATCTTACCGAACATTAGTGAATGTTGAATCCTCAATTTCACATGTGATCCGAGTCAACCGCTTGACTTTGCGGCTTTTGATTTTATGATTCATCAACAAAGAACTAGCCATAGATATGACATGATATTCAGTCCTGGATCGTTTCTTGCACGTCTTTTTGGAGTTCAGTCCACTCTTCACAAATCTCTTGAGATCGGGCATATATTCTATGGCTTTGATTAATGGAAGCTCTAAGATCAGACTCTTGCAAAATTCTTCCATTTCATAATTGTCCATTTTTTTTTATTTTCAAATTTTTCATTTTTTTGGTATTTTCTGTAATATGGTCAGTCGGGGGGTCAGAGGTCAGTGGTCGTGTCTGATTGTGATGATCTAGTGGTTCGCATGGTTGTGGCCTCGCTTCTTCTGAATTTTGCATAGATTGGATGAGATCATATATTCTCTCTGTTAAAGTATCTAATCTATGATTAATCCGAGCAATCTCATCCTCAAATATCTCATGACTAGTGATTGAATAATCATTCTCCATGTGTCGTGATTTTGGCATGTAACCTCGAGTATAGTATTGATTGTTCATAAACATTATGATCTGGTCATGAGTTGTATTTCCTTGACTTTGGTTTTCTCGTGGATTGTCAAAGGAAAATTGATTGAACTCAAGAGGAAAGTCATCTTGAGTAGGGGATGGTTCAAGAGGCTGTGAGATCCTAGTGACCGGAAATGGTGTTCTACTATCAATATCGGTCACTCTATTGTTCATCCTCGATTCTGGTCTTTCTCTCGTGTCTATAAGATTGTCAAAATGTGAGAGAGGACTATTCCAAGAAGAAGTGTGGTCATAGGGTGGGATGTATGGGCGGGAAGAGAATGATGGCTGAAGAGAATTTGATTTGAAGCTCAGGTTTTCTTGAGGAGTGTGAGAAGAAGAATATCAGGACAAGGTCGTGAAGATCGGAAAAGAAGACCATTGTGCTGACATCTTGTCAAGATAGATGGAATGATTAGCGAACCATGATTTGCTTACGATTGCAAAGTCTTTGACGCACACAAATCAAACACAAAACAAACGCGTCGATTCACCCACTCAACACTAGTGAAGGCATGTTAGGGTTCGGCCGCTTATCTTTTCAGTTTTAATTTAATGACAAAACAATCTTGAAAATTAAGCGGAGCTGTTAGGTGCCGAAATATTTCACAAAGACTGTCCCGAGTTCATACAACTAGTTGCACCTACTTTCAGCCAGTATAGGTGTGAGTACGGACCGTTTAGACGGCTACCCGTGTTACTTGAGGATGGAGCCTTTCGCAGTGTCCTCTAAATCACCTACTCTGCTATTGGAAGTCGGACAGTAAACGGCTACCCGAGACCCTCACTGAAAAGTAGCTAATTATTTAAAATAAGTAGTCTGAATGAATGTACTTTGATTTTGGGCTCTTTCCTAAGGTGTGCGATCTTGTCCTTACAAACAATGAGTAGGTTCATCTCCACCAAACACAGGTTAATTTTAGATCAGCTTATTTACAGTCACCTTGATTAGCAGTCCCAGTTTTAAGTTAAGGTTATCACTGTAGTTTATGTGAGCACAAAAATTTATGCCTATCGAACAGTCCCAATTCGTTTAAATCCTAAGAAGTAAAACTTTGAGATAAGGGGATCGGAAAAACCGATGCAAACGTAAATCAATGATGCATGCTTAAGAGAAGGACTTACAGTGAATCTTTTCGTTCTTCATGCGGGATGCAAGACAAAGAATTTAAAATTTACACTAAATGATATGCACAGATGAAAACGCCCTAAACAGATAGTTCTATTAGCGGGAAGAATTGATTTAAAAATTTGTCTAATGTTGAACGATCTATGGTACGTATAGTTAGTGAAAAGTGTGGCCTAAAAATTACGAGCACAATCAAATAATTCTAATCTAGCGTATGTGCTCCTAAATTCTACGTCAAGCCACAGAGAGTCCAGTCCTGAATATTACAAATTAACATGGTACAAGGAGATAGGGACCCTGTGAATAATGCAGAAATTTAAACATATACTAAGATCTCTCTCATAAAAATCAAAATTTTAGTCTTCTTTGCAGGTCCTTAACTTAAATCCAAAATATGCTCCGAGTACTCTGCAATGAGAGAAAATGCGGTCAGTATAAGAAAAAAATGCAAAAGAAATAAAGAAAAAAATGCAAAAGAAAGAAAAAAAAGCAAAAGGAAAAAAATGTAAAAGGAAAAAATGACAAAAAAATTAACTTCACAAAAATTAATTATAAAAAGATGATTCAAAAACCTAAAAATGCACCGTTCCCCGGCAACGACGCCATTTGATGAACGTGAAATTCACCTCTTTAATAATCGGTAATTGTAGTATAGGATGTGAATTTCGGTCGATCAAAATACCACAAACTTTGAATGTTGTGGAGTATTTTTACTTGACAAGTCTACCAAGGTCGAACACAGGGAACGATGATTTTTAGTTGCGTGATCTTAAATCAAATTAAATAATTAATTAATGTTCGATTAATATCTATGTCGAGAAAATACACAATGCAATGATGGAGATGCAAAGAAATATACAGAGATAGCTGTTCAGCACAGTATCTGTGATTAAGATTTCAGCTTCAATATATGTTAATCAATAACCTTGACAATTATCACAGATCAAAAGCTAAAGTTCAAGAGAAATAATCAGAGCGTAAATAAATAATCTGGAGAATCTGGGTTCTGTTAAAAATTCCTTTTAATTTCCCTGTAATTAATCCTCAATCGATAACCATCCTGTTCGAAACATACAGGGAAAATAATTTATCAATATTCCTTTCCGAAACTCCTGCATAGATTAAATCCTCAATAAATAATTATTAAATAATGCATCAGGATTTATTTCCCAAGTTGTTCTCAATGGAGTCCTTGCATAAATATCATCAATTTCTCTACAGCGCAACGATGTTAAAATTGAGCATGCATGTCAAATTAGATCCTTGAAGAATAATTATCAATAAACTACCTCAGATTTGTCCACAAACTATGCCAAATTGTAGAGCATGAAAATAGCTTCAAAATGACATATTGTACGCTAAAATCGGAGTCCGTATGAAAATGATATGCTAAAATAAAATTCGAAGGACTTAAATATAAATAAAATAAAGTTTTCTTGCAAAGAAGTCCCTATGAGGACTTATCTGTAATTAATAAAAGTTTGAAGGGACCCTCTGTAATTTACCCATGGTAGGGGTATTTTTGTAATTTCAGTAAGCTTTGGGGCTTGAGTGCAATTTTCCCACGCGCACGTGCGATGCACGTGCGCCCAGGAGGCTTGGGTCGGTGGTGGAGGCTCGGGTGGCCGAGCCTGAGGTTCGGGCGACGAGCCAGAGGCTTGGACTCCGAACCAGAGGCTCGCGTCTCGAGGCTGAGGCTCGGGGACGTGGTTGACGCTCGGGAGCCCCGAGCCTGAGGTTCGGGCAGCAGAGCTTAGGCTCGGATGCCCGAGCCTACGTGGCGGCGAATGGAGCTTCGGGGGCCCCGAGCCTCGAGGCTGGGACTGAGGCATGGGGGGTGCGTAGCGGAATCGAGGCCGTTGGATCAAGGGCCTCCTGCCCGATCCAACGACGCCTGTGCGTCGTGGTGGGGCGGGCGGAGGCGAAGGCACGCGGTCGTGGCGGTGGCTGAAGCGGAGGCGCGCGGTGCGAGCGGCAAGGCTAAGGTGCGGGCTTCGCGGCGGAGGCGAGGCAGAGGCGCGGGCTTCGCGGCGGAGGCACGACGAAGCGCGGTGGCGCTCGTCCGACACACGGCCGAGCTGTCGTGGCTCTGATGTGATGAGGGTGAGCCGCCGCGGGCGGAGACGATGCGCGGAGGCGGTGTTGCTGGCGGGGGCACGATTCGATGGTGATGGCGGCTCCGTGAACTCCTGACCTGCAAGCAAAATAGAATAGGGAGGTTGTTGTCGCCTCGATTCGAGCTGGCGAAGGGCTCGAATAGTCTTTGCAAGTTCCGTGAGGTTGCAGCAAGGGGAGGAGGAGGGCCACCCCTTGGATCGTGCCTAAGGACGAAGGAGCCACTGTCACCATCTCTACAGGGGAAATGGTGGATGGCCATGGAGGCCGGAGGGGGTGGAAGCTTTATAGGTGGTGAGATAAGTAACGGCTAAGGGGGATGAGTGATGGTGGCGAGCAACGGCTGGAAGGCGTGGGCGTAGCGGGTGGCTGAGGGAGGAGAGGGGGCGGCGATGGGCGTTACAGGAGGGGGGTGAAGGGAGAAAGGCTCGGGAAGAAGGAAGATGGGGTCACGTGCTGGGCACGTGACCCGGGGGTGGCGTGAGTGAATAAGGCGGGGTGCCACCTGGCACGCCCAGGGGCTGCCACGTGGCACTCCGAAAAAATTTCAAAATTAAAAGGTAAAGAAAAATAGAAAAGAAATAGAAGTATACCTCAAATCTAAAAATTTCCTTCACAAAAGTTGTTTGACTTGTCGAGATCTACAACTTTCATGAAGGACCTGGGAGCAAATAAGGTCATCTGTCAGAAGTGGTATTTTTTGTGGTTCCCCATGTGTATAGAAAACCGGGTTTTTGGGTTTTTGTATTTTTTTGGTGGTTTTAGACGGGATAAAAATTATAGAAAAAATACGATAAAATACAAGAAAATTAATTACATAATAATCTATTTTTTTGGATTTTTAATATATAAGAAAATAGGAAAATAAAATAAAAGTAAGAAACGCACAACTTTTGTACAGACCGACAACGAACACTTAGACTCAGTCAGTTTCTTTGATTTCAATTTTAATCTGGATTTGGATTTTAGTGTCGTTTAATAAAACTTTCATCAAAGAATACAAATGAAGAAGAAATAAAATTAAAAGAGTTAATTAAGGACATAAAAACTGAGGTCAAAAATAGCAAAAAGTCAAAATGCGCAAAAGAGGCCCAAAACCCAACTTTCACAAATGAGATCCGAATTTTACGAATATGGTCTTGTTTTGAAGGTATTTGAAAATGGAGTACTTTAAATGTGAGTAGACCAAAATCGGACACTATATGTGGGAGATATGCTCAATTTAGTCTGTCAGATGTGAAATTAGACTTTGGGATTATTTGACACTTATTGGGGTTAGTAATTTTTTTGTATTTTTTATATATTAAGGTTAGTAATATCTACACAATGGAGTGGTTTTGGGTCAATCGGAGTTAGGATGAATTAATTAAAAATGTGAGAAGTTAGTGGCTTTTTGGGCTAATTTACACTTGGGATTTTAAATGCAATTATGCATGATGAAATGCAAATATTATTCACACATGTATGAATGCTAATGATGCTATGTTAATGATTAATTACAAGTGAATGAAGGGGGACAGAGCCTAAATGACCAATTTTAGCATGATGAATACAAGATTCATCACCTTTCCTTTATTTCCAGAATTGTCATGAGGTACATGTACAGACTGAAAGACAACAAGACTAGCAGAAGTAGAAGCAGTGGCGTCAGTACCACCCTCGGCATGTCGGCTCGCGGCATCAGCACTGCACTCTGGCTCGGCAACTTTGGTGGTGTCAGTACCACCCTCGGCATGTCGGCTTGCGGCATCAGCACCGCGCTCTGGCTCGGCAACTATGGTGGCGTCAGTACCACCCTCGGCATGTCGGCTCGCGGCATCAACATCGCGCTCTAGCTCGGCAACTATGGTGGCGTCAGTACCACCTCCTCCCGCTGGTGAAGCGACGGCCTCAGTACCATCGACGGGATCAACATCCATGGTGACTTCAACACCACCATCATCATCTCTCGCGGTATCAGTATCGCGCTCCTCCTCGCTTGGCGCTCTGGAATTGGCATGGGGACGTCGCTCAGACGAGGCACCACCTGCTGGCATCCTACCGCTCTTAAGTGTGACAAAATCAATATCAAATAGATATGCAGACATATCACCAAATGAATCACTAGGAGTGGCAAACTTATGAAATCTACCAGCTCAGATTTCCTCTTCAGATTGTTCGGGTTCGGCTCAATCTGGGCAGGGATGGCAGCCATCCCTCTCACGATCTCCCGCATCTCCTGGCGGAACTCATCCATCTCCCGTCTGAAGGTAGCCTGCTGCTCTGGTACGAGGCGGGCTAGGTCGTCCAAGGCATGGTTCTCATAGGTCGTCCCATGAGAACCTGACGGTTGGCCTCGTTGGTAGTGAGGCTGTTGCTATGGCTGGTGCGGGTGAGAGGGGTACTACTGGGGATGATACTGCTGAGGCTGCTCTCGCCTCCAAGACTATCCCTGCTGATAGGGACGAGGACCATACTGCTGGTGCTGCTGGGGACTATTGCTGCTGCTGGTGTACTGGGGGATGGGGCTGCTGGTGCTCTCGCTCATGGCCGTACTGGCCACCCTTAACTGGAGGCTGCTGCTGGGAACTGGCACCTCCGGTTGACCAATGGAATCCAGGATGGTCTCATCGGATACTGGGTTGGGGTCGGTCGTACCAAATCCCGTTGACATCCATCAATGGCTCCGGCTCGTAGGGGGTGGCGGGAGTACTGCCAGGAGCTGATCCGGCTGGTAGACCACCATCTGAGTGTCTGGGGATGGTGGTGACTGGTAGTATGGGTGTAGCTGCTGGTACGACTCCGCTTGTACAAGATGAACCTGTCTAGGCTAACTGGAGCGCTGGGACGAGCTACCACTGCTGCTCGGATCTCCTCGTGCCTGAAGACGGGGCTGAGAAGCCGTCTGTGCCTCCTGGAGACACATGATCTGTGTCTTCAGGTCACTCAGCGTCTGTGCCATCTGATCCATCTGCGTGATACCCTGACACTGCTTCTTCTCAATCAGCTCGATCCGGTCCAGCTTCTCGCTGACGATACCCATGTCTGCGGCTGTAGACTCAGACTGTGCGGCTGCCGCGGATGAAGTAGAAGGACCGGCATCGACCCATGCTATCCTCTGGTACTGCACGGACTGGGGCTGGGGCATCCCTGAGTGTAGAGTCGGGTCTGGGACATCAATGTTTAGTTCTCGGCCATCTCCTCGTAGATGGCCCAGAACTGATCCTCATCCTTGGCAAAGTAGGAACCGCCACACGAAGCATTCACCAGGCCCTGCAGCTCTGGTGTCAACCCGCAGAAGAAGCTCTGAACTAGGTTCGGCTTCGTGATATCGTGGTGTGGGCATCTGTCAGTCAGCTCTCTGAACCACTCCCATGCCTCATGGTACTGCTAGTTGGGGAGTATGGAGAAGTTGCTAATCAAGGCCCTCGCTGCATTGTCCGCCCGAGTGGATAGTACTTATTCAAGTACTCGGTGCGCAGATGCTCCCAGGTGTACATGAACTTCCCCAAATGCTTCAGCCATGTAGCTGCTCTATCTGCCAGTGAAAAGGGGAAGGCGATCATCTGAATGGTGTCCTTATCCACCTGTCGATCGTGGACGGTGCTGCAGATCATCAAAAACTCCTGGAGATGTAGATGGGGCTCCTCAGTGGCGAGCCCATGGAAACGGGGTAGGAGCTGAAGTGTGTTCGGGGGGAACTTGAAGTCCCCCACGATGGCTGGAAGAACTACCCACCGATGCATCAGTGTCGATCCGGGGTTGTGCAACTCCCGCATCGGTCTCGGTTGATCTGGTGCTACTGCTGTTGCAGCTGCTGCTGCTGCTGCGGATGCTGCTGCTGCCGGCTCATCGGGTCTCCGGGCCTGCGCTGGTCGCGGTCAGCTCTCTTCTGCTCTATCTCTCTCTTCATCTCAATCATAAATGCATCCTGATCCCTAAGCTGCTGCTGCATCATCTTGAGGGAGGCGATCAGGGTGGTGTTGATCTCACCCTTGTCCAGGATATATGTCTGCTCTGGTCGGGGACCTCCGGTGCGGTCGTCGCTGTTGCCGGCCATGGTCTCTACAAAGTCAAAAGACCCAAACTCAGATGCCGATAAATCTGATTGCTGCCTCTCATCTGGCACTGGCATCACAGGTATAAAAGAAGGGTGGTCAAGGGAGAATAGGGTGGAATCGAACTCGGGTTTGGAGAGTGGGTCTCGGCTCTCGCGAACCAACCTAGATGAACGGGCTGGAGTGCTGAAAAGCGGTGCAGCCAGAGGCTGCCTAAGGGACCTCCTTCCCATCATCTTGATCTGGCGAGTCGGGTGGATGGGATCTGGAAACAAACAGGATGAGCAAACAAAACCCCGAGTTCACCTACTCAACACGAGCTGAAGACCGTAAGAGTTCGACCAATTATCTTGTCAATTTTATTAGGTGATCATGTCAGGATAGCAGAGCGGTTACATGACCTGTTGGGAATCTGACTCCCCCAGGAGACTGTCCCGATCCTGAACTAGATCTTTCCCAGCCAGTACAAGCCGCGGACTGTTTACCGGCTATCCCATCGGCTCGCTCTGTTAAGGATATCGCGGCCCGCTTTACCGGAGACCGGAGCGATCCTCACTGGAGAACGACTAGCCCATAAGCAATAGTCTGAAGAGGGTTCAGATATAGATCTATCCTAGGGTGCTGGTCACTCTCTCGCGCATATAAACCTGACAATAAGGGGGTTGCTCTCCTCAAGACAAATTTTTCAGGTGAGGTGTCTTTTAGGGTCAAGTTTGTTTAGCAATCCCAATATTATGGTTTTTGTTTTTTAATTATTTTTCAAAGCAAACAACGCCTAAAGGATTTTTCGGTTCTCCTGATTATTTTAAGTCCAAAAACAGGTGGAGAAGATGAAAAAGTCGATGCGCGGGAATCAATGATGCATGCAGAGTAAGAGATGCGTACCTGACTCCAGCAGTCTACATGTAGAGTGATCCGTGCATAAATAAAAGACTGAATATAAACTACCTATATGATGTAAGAGGAAAACCGGCCCTAAACAAAGCAGTTCTACTCGAAAGAACAGATAACTAAATGGTAACAGGAGGGGTCGGTGTCTGATCTTGGATGTCGATCGGTGGACGCCACAACGGGTCCTGCCAGCGTTGTATACGACCTCTAGCGGCTTGGGACCCCTCAAGTGACCAAGTAGTCTTTTATTATTGATTTTATTTTGGTCCAATTACGATCTAATAGGTACAGACAAGTTATTAGGTGTGTGGACCCAAATTATTTTGTCGCAAACAGTAAAAATCCTAAGCTAGGGATGAAAACCGCGTGAATCAATAAGGCAGCAAATAAACGGTTTAAAATGCTAAAAAGCTGCGAAAAATCCGGTGAGGTCTCCCGAGCACACCGGTGCTCGGAGAAACAGACCCCGATAGTCTACCAAGTGTCCACTCTTTGTCCCTGTGTTATTACAATAAACTAATGTGCTGAATAAGTAAACTAAACTAATCTAGCTACTCTACGGCTATTCCGCGGCTCCCGGCCTCCTGCTCGGCTTCTTGCATCCTCCTGCAGCTCTGTAGAGAAGAGAGTCGCCTTCGACTCCTGCGGTTGCACCGGCTCTTCGAGAAGAGCCGCTTCGGTCCTCGGGCCATCGCAAAAAGTCAAACAGAGGTGTCAAGCACAAATTATTATAAAGATAAGCAAGACAAAATAAAAAAATGGGACTATGGAAATAAACACACAAAATTAAAAGAAAAACAATAAAATAAAATAAAAGAAAATAAAAATGAAAAGAAAAGCCGCGAAAAGCTGCGGACGAAAGAAAAGCCGCGGAAAATCGTGAAAAAATCAAACGAAAACCGAGAAAATATGACTACTAAGTCGTGCTCCCCGGCAACGGCGCCATTCTGATGAGCGACCCGAGCGACTAAGGCAAGAAGGTGTCAATGGTCGTTCCGACCTCAACCTCTCGGGACTCATCTCAATCAAGAAAAATGAAGGAAACCACCAATCAAAGAGATAAAATCAATCAATACAAAATAGCGGTCCTGGCTATTTTTATTAACCTGGTATAGCACCCAGGGTCGGTCTCAGGGAGAACGAATCGGCCTTGCGGCCTACGAAGTAGTCGAAATAAAAAAAAGGAATAAAATAAAAGAAATGAATTTTTTGGTGGATTTTAATTCTTTTTATTTTTTTTTTGATTTTTAATAATGAGGCAAAAGAAGAAAAAGGCAAAACAAGTAACTTAAGCAATTATTAAAAACACTAAAAAATACACAGAAAATTATAATAAAAATATTTTTATATGTTTTAGGTTTTTTAGTGTTTTTGATGAATTTTTCAGATTTTTCTTATTTTTGTACGATTTTCTAAAAATCAAGTAGGACAAAATAGTGTGCTACTGTTCAGCCAGACTTGAAAGGTCTATTAAAAATATAAAATGGATCTATAAAAGTCTGGAGACAATTTTTATGCAAAGTATAATTAAAAACTAAGATTCAGAAAAAGAGTTTATATTTTTTTGAGTTTTGTAGAATTTTTTATAATTTTTATAAGGTTTTTAGTGTTTTTTTAATTTTTAGATTTTTTATAAATCCAAAAAGCACGAAAATTTGAAAGAAATTAAAACACAATAAAACTAACCAATCCTAATTGTTTTAGATATTTTTAAACAAATTTATATTTTTCTATGATTTTCAAAGTCAGACAGTCACAAAAATCAATGTTTTTGAATTTTTAAAAATATCAAAAAAGCCTAAAAAATGTCCCAAATTTTTAGGGAAATTTTTACATAGTGGCAGAAGCCACTTGTCCAAATTTCACCTAATTTGGATTTAATTTGCTATTTTATTTAATTAAAACAAAGGCTCACAGCTGGGAGGGACCTAGATGCAAACAAAACATACTTCCAAGACCGATCAATAACAAGGCAAGAAAGACCATGGTATGAAATGCAAAAATCTCATGAAAACACGCGCGGTACACATGACTGGCACTTGGAGTGGTATAACTGTAAATCCTATTTATAAAAATGCAAACAATAACATCCAGGATGTACATGGCTTAAACTGCAAATAACCCAACAAGTCACGTGTCGTGGTTCACACACAGGGATTATAATGCAAATAAAGTAAATTTAAGGTTCTAACTGCAAATGTTCAAAAATAAAAACAACTAAACTAAGTATTTACAGGACTAGATAGCAGAAACAAAATAGTAGGGGCCTAAGTGCAAGTTACCCCTCTTATTATCGGAGGGACGAGGGCGCGCCACGTGGATGATCGACAGCTGAGAAGCAAGGGCACCCCTTCGTCTGGATGGACGGTCCCGATCAAGCCCCAGAGGAATCTGATGGTGGCTCGAGCTCCTCAAATAGATGGCGATGATCGAATCTGGAGCGTCGAGGCTGATCGGACAACGGAGGAGGATGCTCCAAGAACATCTCGCCGGTGAACTTCGCCGGCTCCGTGCGCGCGGTGGAGACCTCCTCTTCGGCTGCTGGGATGTGGAACGTGAAGCTTGGACTCTTCCATAGCTGATGCAATCCTCCGATGAAGCCAGGGACCATCGGAGCGGCCCGGCGACGGCGGAGGAGCGAAGCTCCTGTGCTCGAATGAGCAGACCCTCAGATGGGTCGCATTGACCTGCAAATAGGCACCAAAAGCTTCCTGGGTCGAGGGCAAATTGCCTCAGCCCGGTTCGGGGTGAAGTGGGTGGTCGGGTGGACCGAAAGGATGACCTACGGCGAGGCGACGGCGAGGGAGGTCGACTCTTGGTTCCGGGGCGAACCAAGTTGAGCGCGTGGGTGCAGAAGGTGGAGAGTAGTCTAGTGAAGGTGAATCAGCAGTCCGATGATCGAGTAGGTGAGCGGGATGGTGTGAATTAGCCGGTGACTGCCGGCAGCGCGATTTGGGCGAAAACTGAAATTGGGCGAAACTAGGGGGAATCGAGGTTACCTGATGAAGGTGGTCGAGTGGGCTGGAGCTGGTGGAGCTCCGGGGATCGTTGCCTCAAGGATTCGTCGAAGTCCGAAGCTTGGCGCACCTTGCGGCGGTGCAAGGCGATGAGGGTCGCCGGATCAGTTGCTAGAGACTCCCTCTCCTCTCTTCGACACCACGCTCGGATAGCTGTCACTCTAAGGGAGCTGATGGAGGTCCTGGGACGAAGGGGCATAGCCAAAGATGGTGGGTAATGTGCGGCAGAGGGGAGACTATATATTGTTGCAGGTCCGAGAAGAAGGGATCGGGTCCGGCTTGGTGAAGCACGGACCCCTAGGCAGATGATCGGGCGAAGATCACGGATCAGCAAGGGTTAATTAGCACCTGGGGTTTGGATAAACGGTGATCGGATCGTGTCTAGAAAATTCTGATAAAACGGGTACTCGAACACGGATCCGGGTGGAAAGGTCGGGGGGAGTTGACCGGGGGTCAACATCCCGCGTGGACCAATCACAGGCCACCATTGGAAATTATTTTAGAAATTCAAAATAAAATAGATAATGATTTTATTTCGAAAAAGTTAAAACATAAAAAATATTTATTTATTTTCAAAGTATTTTTTTGAGATTTTTATTTATTTTTTTGAAATATAAATTATGTATTTACATTATATTATTATTATATATAGGTATATACATATATGTATTTTTTATTTTTATTTTTAATTATTTATTTTTATACAATTATTCCAATTTTATATTTTATTTATTTATAAAATAAAATTTGGAATAAAAAGGTATTTTTATTTTATTTTTATTATTTATTTACATTAGTTAAATAAATAGGTTTATATACATGTTTACATGGTATATATACAATGTGGAAATTGATTATTATTATTATTATTATTATTCTGATTTTTATTTTATTTTTATAAATATGTATAAATTAACAAAAACACATTTTATTTTTATTTAGAGGAAAATAATTTTATTTATATACATAGGTATATATACACACATGAATGACCCTATCTCCCTCTACTTGGTTCCTTTTGCGGTCAAGCCCATGCTGAGCCCTCCCATGGGATTAGGTCGCTCAATATTTATTCTAAATATTTCCCTCTTTTTCTTTTATTTCTTTATTCTTTTATTTATGCATAAAAACATGCTAATTAATGTAATTTACACAATGCATGCATGATGGATATTTATGTTATTTACACATATCTACATGGTGTTTTGCATAGTTTTTTAGCTAAAATAAAAGAATAAAGAGTGATGAATGGGTATTCATCAGAACCCTCTTCCTTGATGGGAGACCATGGATGTCACTTATGTGATCCTCCATATCATATTGAAATTCTAATTAATAATCATGAATCATATTCATTATGATTAATTCTTCCAAGGGAAATAACATCTCTATTCATGATAGAGTGTTTTAATTTTAATCTAATCATATTAAATTAATGATCCAATTAATATCCAACAAACAATCTTTATTGTTACTTGAATTATGGTATTATCTCAAATACGTATTATTCTGAATTTTAATAATTAAAAAAACACACCGTGATCTCTCCTGCATTATCAAGTCCCTACCCGCTGTCATGGTCATTACCGACGGGAGTGGGACAGACTGCACACGATGCAACCTACTTCCCCAACGTTCCCCGACTAGACACCATATCCACATCAAGAAAAGATAATGCCAAATTGATCATTGTGTACTTGAGATTATAATCGGTTCTTCAACCAAAGTTATACCATATAATAATAATCAAAACAATTTTGATTAACATTATAATGAGATTTTCTAAACAAATCACAAATCCTATTCAAGCAACAATGTTTGTTGGAATATAGATCATGTAGATCAAGTAACCAATTTGTGATTTAGATCACATCTAATCAAATATTCGTTAAGGAAATGACATTTAAGGAATTAATTATCAGAAAATATTTCACAAATATTTATCCATAATTATTCGAGGAAATTACACAATTTAATTTCACTAATTTAGTAAATGCAAAAGGTTCTTGATTAGGAAAATAATTTCCAGCAGTGATCCTCACTTACTAAAATTAGCATATCTTAATCAATTTAAATCCAAATTAAGCAAAGTAAGTTTCTAAAGTTTGCTGATTTGATTTTCAACAGAACCTCTGTGATTTGCACGCATTTCAAGGCGTTTCAAATCCGCAATCAACTCTTTAATTACGTTAAGATTTGCAGTCCCCGAAACTATGGACACATGTTCACTAAAATGACCATAACTTGAGCAAACGGATTCGAAATCACGCAAACTCAGATCCTACGATTTAATGGGGAACAAAATCCAAATTTTATTTTCGTATTTAAACAATATATGCAGGGCCGAAAATAATCACTAAATAGAGATGCGAAAATGAAAAGAGATAAACCTTCGCAGCCCTAATGAACCCAAGTCGGCTTAGGTTTATGTATCGTATCTGAAACATTTGACCTAAGGCTCTCATACCACTAAAGGATATGGGGAGATACTTAAGCGCATCAAGGAAGCTTGAGGATCGCATCGTATGCGATCGGGAGCGACAAGTCACACTAGTTGCTCTAGGCAGTGGAAATTAAAATTTTTCATGCGACGAAACCACATGATCCAAGAACACTTCTCGAATCATTTCGTCTAAACCACAAACAAGTAATAGGATTACCTCTTGAAGCGTCGTTGCGATCGAGTCTTTAAACGAAGAGACCTCCTGTCTCAAGTCCGATCCGACGAAGGAGACGCTTGCGAGCGTGTTGATGAAACACGTACTTCCTGCAATCCACGTTGATGATCCAAGCGGCGTATCTCCTGATCTCGTCACACGAGATCCGGCGTCTTCTTCATGAGCGAGGCGCACCAAAGGAGACGGAGATCCACGAGCAAACGATTGGACAACATAACGACGACGCTGCGGCGATGGAGACTCCATCTAGGGCATCCATGTTGGATGGCCATATGAAAGGGAGAGAGAGTAGGCATGTAGAGAGAAAGAGAGAGAGAGAGAGAGTTATTTTCTCATTGTGTAAAGATGAGCAAACGGGACGCCTCTCCTTTTATAATATTTTGGGATCCATGGATCTCAATTCATGGACAACACAAATCCGATGGCTCACATTGATTTGTGTTTCTTTTAATGGCCAAGATTTGTGTTTGTAAAGACCAACAACAATTAATTTAATAAAATCAAATATATATTGAATATAATTTGATTTATATCAAATCAATCTTCATTAGAGAAATAGTAAGGAGGCAAGCCTCCTTCCATAAGGAGGGTGGACAGCCACCACATTCCTTATAGGAATTGTGGTCGTCCCCTCTTCCTATATGGAAGGTGGATGTCTCTCTCCTACTACATGAGATTACATTATCTTACGATTCTCTCCAATATTTTCAACAACTTTTGTTGCAAATTATTTCACAAAAATAAATCTAATATATTTTGTGAACATTGCAATTTTGCCATTAAAAATTTGTGAATCACATTCACAACCCAAAATAAAAATGTAAATTACATTTTCAATTTAATGTCCAATGTGAATCCAATTCATATCAACATTTAATTAATAAATGTAAATTACAAATAGCTCTCTCTTATATATTGTAAATCACAATTATAATATATATGTGATTAATATGGATAGTGTTATCTACATTATTCATATCCACGATAATTAAATCACATTTAATCATCTTGGATCTCTATTCTCATGTTCCCAAATAATATGTATCACATTCACATTATTCACATCTTTGATAATCAAATCACATTTGATTATCTAAGATAACTCTATTTATAATATGAATCGAATTCATATTAATCATGATAATTAAATCACATTTAATTATCAATTTACTCAATGCTTGGATACATATATCAACAAGGAAATTATCCTAAACATTTTCAAGGATAATGCACTTTTTCTGCGAATACTAGGAGATAAGGTCATGGCGATTGTATTGTTCCACGTATAATGACTTGGATATTGAGATCATATCTCAAATCCAGATCTCGAGCCTCCCATAGATGCTTGATTAAATCAAGAGCATAAATCTAATCTTCTCATTGCATCTGAATCACATTCAATCAATGTCCAATATTAGGACCAAGATCAGATTACTTCTCTACTGAGAGGAGTCACTAAAATCCCGACCCATTTCATCACTCCCTAGGAATGGAAGCGCCATGGTTATACAATCGTTTATGATCACATCACCCTCAGGTATTCCCAATACCCGTACATCCTGCATACTAGAAGACCCAGAATAATCCCGAAGTAAAAGATTAATTTTACGCTTTCTACTTAAGGGATTTATGATTAAGTTTCTCAATTGGCTATTGGGAATTGGTATCGATCATATACTTTCCAAAAGCATATATCATACCTATGTGTTGATCCTATACTTTTCCAAAAATATATATTTCAAACCTACAAATTTAGTCAAGCTTCCAAAGTGAGACGACCGTGTACGGAATTTGATTCTTCCCAATATCTCATAAGTGAACTCATGTCTTCCGGTTCAGTAATGAACCTTTGTGAACCCTTTGAGAGATCATATTACTCATATGCCCTTATATACACACCAGTGCGCCAGTGTATAGACCTTGATTAGTTCATCAACCTATTGGTCTGCCAAATGTACATACTTAGACATATAGTGACACATCTTTCTCCGGTCAGAGGATGCGTGCCTATATCATGACAGCATACGTCATAGGACTTTGGTTATCTCGATCTCGTTAAGTCAACTCTTTGACCTATCTAATCTGACACCTCCGAATCTCTATTCCCATGCAGAGGACCTGCATCAAGAGGTCGATCAGATATCAACTTAAATGATAAAGGATTGCCGTCTCCTACTCAGGCTGGAGATCGTCTCTTAACAATCATTTTACGGTGCTTGATGAGTCCTAATTCTAACTCTTTAGATATTCATCCAAGCACCAGCCTCTATGATTCAATAACTGAATCAACAACTGTATGATCATCAAGATGTCCATGGTACATTACCCTAATTGTACCAAGGGACCTATTATGCAAATTTGTTATTCTTCATTTCTAATCAGGGAATGATATTCGCAATAACATTTATTGCATAATAGCTCGTCGTGGGCTGTCATGTCCAACAAGGTCAACATTTGATGTATTTGTGGTGTAAATGCGGACTTGACTAGGGATACTCTTGAGTCAAAGATAACACACAACTATAAAAGATAGTATTTACATCAACACATTATGGACGATCGACTTTTACCCCCGACAAAGATGTCTTTTTTGATGGTTATGTGTCTAGCATAATTGTATCCATCCATCGAAAAAGTATACGAGTCAGGACATACGACCAGGACATAATCCACGATTATCAAACCGTCGAGAATGTAGATCACGACGTAACTGATTTATGGCCTAAAAGAGCAATTTCCTTAATTGTCTTCTGAGCCATTGCTCTCACCACCAGATTGTTGAGTTGAAACCACTCCCGAACTCGCTCAAATATGTTTTCTTATATCGAAACAAGACCTTATCCATCATTATATCCTCTAGCCTCGCATTTGATTGGTCAGTTGATCGTTGTTATGAACGAACATTAAGATGCTATAGGTTGGACCATTACAGCCTTAAAGGGCGTTAGTCCTTCTAAATATTTTATTTATGGTTGCATTATATCCACAAGGAAGAGGATGCCAAGCCATCTCATGAATTATAAGGCCACCTAAAGCCAACCAGAAGTGGTTAAGCAAGAAGTAGTGAATTGGATCGATGTGGGTGTACCATATACATTACGTTATCTGGCAGTGGGTGAGCCTAACCCAAGTTGTTCCTCACAAGCCCAGACTCATGATCGTCCTCCTCTATGAGAAGAGGACACAACCTTAGATGCAAGAAGAAAAGAAATGACCAATTATAATTATAATATTATTGAAAGAAGAATCAAATTACGAGGGATTTTTTATTTATTAGTTATTTTGTGTATTTGATAAAAAGTTATTAGATTCTCGTTAAAAAAATTAAGATAAAAAATTAATCTGATCTTAGAAATTACTCTGACCACTGAAAATGGGAACCCAAATTTCTAGTGCTAACATTTCACTCCCAGCCTTATGTAACCTAAAACTCACCCAATCTCACCACCTTCTGTACCTCCCTTCTCCCCTCCAGCAAGCTCCTCCCCCCGGAGACCTCCCCCCCCCCCCCCAACTCCCCAATGACCTCCCTCTTCCCCTCTAGCGACCTCCCACCCCTAAGCCACCTCCACCCCCTCCCCATCTCAACCCCACCTCCCCCTTTTCATCTTTGGATCCTCCTCCTTCCCTCTGACCCACCTCCGCCACGTCGTCCCTAGATCCCCTTCCCATCTCCACTGACTTCCGAAGGGCAACCACATGACTTCATAGATGCCATGTCCTCTAAGTATAGCTGCGATCGCCACCTTCGTATCTGCCTTCCCAAATCCTTCCAAGAAAGGTATAGCATTAATCATTTACCTTTTTGTGTATTTTTTTGACATTCTATTGTGTTAGATTGTAGAGTTATTATATGAATGAGTTGATGTTTCAAATTTCGATGGTAATTGTTATTTTGTAATTAGGTGTGGCTTGTGTATTCACTAGTTAGATGTTTATATTATCATTTCATGCCAAGGCCGATTTCTTGAATTAATAATATCTAGAATGTGAAAATTAGATCATTTAAAATAAAAAACATAATATGTAGAATGTGAAGATTGTGCATCTAAAGTTGTGTCTCTTTACTTGATTAGTTGCGCAAACATTACAATGGGATATATACGTGTATTTGAAGTAACGATTTGCAAGAGGGTCGTGTTAATCTACAAGGAGATCAAAAGTCGCTGAGTTGAACACTAAAGAAACCACTAAATTCAACAATTAACCCACAATAAATATTTAAGCAAAGCAAAATAAAATATGGAGTTAAAGTTTATTATAACTCTACAAATGTGTGTATAGGTGTAAGTTTGTGTATAGTGTCAGACAAATGGAGGAAAGGTGATAGATCAGGAAAATGGATTCTAGAATTTTTTCTTTGCATCTAATCTTTATTGTCTTTTGGTGTGGGTTTTTTATTTGTGTTTTTTGGGTTTTAATTTTTATATTTTTCATTCTTTTTTATTTTTAAATTTTTAAATTTTTATATTTTCCGATTTTTTCTTTCTTTTTCATTTAAATATACAATATAAGAATATATATAACTAAATATATACTATAAGAAAATATATTTATAGATACAACTAAAACATCAAGAATAGCATATTAAAATATTTTTGGATTTTATACGATTTCTACTATTTTCGTGATTTATTGAGGCTTTTTGCTAATTTTTATATATTTTTAAAGTAAAAATATCCCAATACATAGATTTAGTAAATAGGTTGAATTGTTTTGGAATTTAAAAATTAAAATAAAGCCAAATTTTTCCAAAATTAGTTTTAGTTAAAAATATAAAATAAAAAGAAATTTTAAAAATAGAAATGAATATTTTTGGATTTTTTGGTGATTTTTTATATTTTTTACAAGATTATGGAGATTTTTTATTTTTAGGAATTTTCTTTTTCTTTTTTTTGTGATTTTTGGTCTGTATGCTCAAAATACTAAAATAAATAAAATAAATTATTTTGGGGAATTTTCAAAATGTTTTTTATATTTTTATGGGTTTTTACTACAAATATAGAATATTAGCTTGATTTTTAAATTTTTATAAATAAAAAAACTTAAAACACCTGACAAAAAATATATGATCTATGTAGATGTTAGGTATTTATAATAATTTCCCACGAATGTTTAAAGGATGAGAGATATTTTTTACAAAATAAAAACCATAAAAAGAAAATACATTCTAGTAGGGGCATTTTTTGTAAATATTTAAGGTTCTAGGATACTAGCCGAACACCTGTTGAGCGATATTTTTGGTTTTTTAAATTATTGATGAAAATAAATGCGCAGTAATCGTTGCAACTCAAATAGCCTCCAACAAACAAAAAATTTCTTCGTCTCAAGCTACAAAAATAATTGCAAGAATAATGAAGCGAGAGAAATTTTGCTATTTGGTTAACATGTATAGCAACAAGATCGAACTCAGGGATGCTATAATTCCTGAGGGTTATTCAAATAATCGAAAAAAACTCAATTGAAAGAAACAGGGAATCTCAAATGCAAACTACCTTGGTTTTTGTGAAATTTTTACCTTTTTAATTTTAAAATTTTTAAATTTCTTTTTTTCTATTTGCTGATTTTTCAAATTTTTATTGATTTTGCTTTTTGCAATTTAGTTTATATTTTAAAAACTTGATTTTCAAAATGATTTTTTTTTTATTTTTAATAAAAATGCTAAAAATACCTAAAGAAAATATTTTTGTGTTTTTTATTATTTTTTACTATTTTGTAATTTTTCAGAGATTTTCAGATTTTTTTAAGATTTATAAAATGAATAATAACATGGGAAAATGCAACTAGTGAGAAGGTAAGACTATTTTTCAATTTAAAAAAATCAAATGAAATCAGAAATTGCTGCAACTATTTTTCTTAAAATTAGAATGCATTATCTACAAAGAAAAACTGAAATCACAATTTTCGGATTTTTCTAGATTTTTTATGTTTTTTAAATTTTTAGTATCTTACATTTTTTGGCTTTGTAATTAAATGCATGAAATTTGGACAGAAAAAAAGATAAAAAAAATTGAACTACTCTACATTTTTTGGAATTTTTGAAGCGATATTTGAATTTTTAGGAATTTTCGAGGCTCAAATAGGGAAAAATGACATTTTTTATTTTTTTAATAATACCAATGATGACAAAATGCAATGAAAAAATATGTTATGAAAAGTCAATCATCAAGAACATGTCACAATTTTTTCCTAATGTATTGAGCAATCAGAATATTTAATTCAATGAAATGACTAAGCAAATTTAAAGTATGGAAACACAGGACCAAATTACAAATATTTATAGTTTATGTATTAACAAATAATAGAAATAAAATATAGGAAAAAATTTCAATTTACCCAGTATGTGCATGCTACGCACGTGACTTGAGCTCTAGCTGAGGCCTCTTTGTAAATGAGATAAACATTGGAACGCTTTACGTAAATTTCCCAAAAAAAATTGAAGTCCTCTAGGGTTCGTTTGGTTGCAGGGTTGGGCAGGGTTGGGTTGGCCCAACCCGGGGTACCCCTCCTTCCAACCCTCCCAATCCTCCTCATAGTTTATTATTCACAGGGGTACCCCAACCCAACCCAACCCTGCCCAACCCTGCAACCAAACTATGCGCTAGGGTTCACGCTCGTTCGTTATTCTTCAACCAGGATAAAAAAGGGGGTTTTGCCCCTCCCTTCTTTCTTCTCTCCCAAGCCACGGGCGGCGGCTTCGCGGAGCGGTGGATATGCGACTTCGACGGCAAGGCGGGGTGGGCTCCTGATGGGCAACACTACATCGAGGTTGGTGGTATGGTGGCTCGTGAGGATCTTGTCATCAGTAGGCTTCTTTGCGTGAAAGGTGTGAGGTCGCACAACTGGGATAGGGGTTCTTTGAGCTTCTGGCAGTGGGGCGATGTCTGTGCGACCATGAAGGACGGCTTTGTCGCGGCTTTGCGGACTTGGCGACCGATGCTCCAAGAGTGGGTGGTAATGGGTAGCGACGCTTCTCACGGCGGACGATGACGTTGGAGGATGACAGAGATGGGGTGTGGGCTACAGCGATGGGCTCCTAGAGGTGCTGGTAGTTGTGCAAGAGGTGGCTTGTGCAGGAGGAGCAGGCGACCGCACAAGGTGACACACACCTCTAGCGGCCAGCGAACGGTGACGGGATGGCGACGAAGTGTGGTGGTTGGTGGCCGCATGTTGGGTGGAGGCTGAACAGGCGGCTGGTGGCCACGCCCAATTTATTTTATTTTGTTTTTTTTTAAATTTTTTGGTTATTATTACTTTCAGAACAACAAATGTATTATATATATAATTTTTTTACAAATTTAAAGACAGAACTAGAAAAACTTTTTCTTTTTAATTTTTTTCAAAAACAAAAACTGCATAAAATATTTTTTTTTGATTTTTTTGATTTTTTGCAAAACAAATGACTCAAGCATGAAGGATCTGCTTATTTAAATAAAAAACTGAAATAGATGTGAATGGGGATCCTGCAAAAAATGGAAGGATAGATCCGGTTCTCCAGCCACCGTACGTGGTCGAAGTTGAGAGATTGCGTGAGGTAGAACGTGAAGGGATGGGATTGAGAAAATGAGATGAAAAATCGAGATCGATGGAGAATCAAATCGTGGTGGATTCTAAGATCTAGAAGAAAAAATGACAATGAAATAAAAATGTGAAAAAATAAAACTACGATTAACCTAGGTTAAGAATAAAAGAAGAAAATGTGGATCTCACCGTGGGGGCGGATGATACCATAATCGCCTCGATGAAGGCCGGCTCGCTGTCATCGAACAGCTTAGAGGCTAGGAGATCGGGCTCCACTACTCAAAGATTATTCAAGAGAAACAAGAAGGAGAGGAGCTCAATAAAAAGGAGAAGAAGAATCAAAAAGGCAAATATGTACAAAAAAGAAAAGTGTTTAATGACTAATTAAATAAATAAATAAATAAAAATAATTAATTAATAAATAAATTTAAAAACAAAATTTGTAATTAAATAAAAAAAATTAAAAAATTTTGAAAAGAAATAAATAGCCACCTTAATGGTGGTTATTTAAGGTATAAAATCAAATCGTATATACATGGTAGGTTTTCAAATCAAGAAATAATTAAATCAATCAATGAATAAAAACTTCATAATTATATTAATTTAAATAATTAATGTTAGATAATATTTTTTTGTGGTTTTATATAAGGAGGTTAATTTTATACATATCATATATACATAATGTACATTATACAAATGTACAAATACGGAAACAAAAAAAAGATTATTTATTTTTAATTTTTTAAAACTTATTTTCTTTAAATTACAATAAACAATATTTATAATTACAAAAAATATTATATGTACAAAAATAAAATAATAAATAAAATAAAAAATGGTAAAATTGCACAAGCCACCTAGAAAACAGATTTTTCAATCGTAACTTCAACAATTATGAAATCACAGCCATTTTAAAGATAATTTACTTTAGAATATAAGAGAAGTGACTTTGATTTAAGTCGAATTCATATGGAGCCGAAATTGGTCTTTCAATTATCGCTTTACGGCTTTTTCCAAGTGTGGTTGTTTTTATTTTGTACATGATTTTATTTTGAAATTATTTTTATTATTTGGGGAACACTTTTATTTACAATTTTTGTTATGAAAATTATTTAATTTTAGGTTAATTTATGTATAAAATAAAATAGTGTAAGTATACATATATACATGGAAAAAAATTTACAACACATTTTTTGGATTTTCTGATTAAGGACCATATCTCTCCCTACTTTATTCCTAGTCGATCAGGTCAAGTCTTGACCTTCTCTCAAGGTTCGGGTCAGCCTGTATCTATTAAATATATACAGTCTTCCTTTTTTATTTTCTTTATTTTCCCTTTTATTTATTTCTTTATTTATTTTCGGTTACAATAACAATATATGTATAATATTTACACACAAATGCAAGTTAGTAAGAATATGATGTTAGTATTATATACATGTGTTTTATAAGGGATTTTAAGCTAAAATAAATGAATAAAGATGATGAAAAGCATATTCAACATCCCCCTATGCTTTACCTTTGCTAGTCCCTTAGCAAACTCCTATTTGAACGAATAAGTGAATAAAAGAAAGAGAAAGGAAAAATATAGAAATTAGGACCATATTGAGTATTAAACTATCTCCATAAAATTGTTGTATGGATCTCTGTCAGACCTTTAGATTATTCGTGTTGCTGAACCTTAATGGGAAATGAATTTACAACCTAACAACCTCTAAGTTCCACAAGACTCCTATTCAGGTCTCCTCAACAGTCAGGTCAGAACAAGTCTACATACACAAATTCTTACGACAATGAATCTTTACTTGTACGGTGTAAGTGAAATATAGCTCCCCATCTCAAAAGTAGCAAAGAAATAGCCTCCCTCAACAAGGTAACTCTAGTCCCCCGGTCTAGCAACTCTTTCCTCGAGGAGCGGGAATATTCCCTTGTAAGTTCAAGTAGAACCAGCTTAAGAAGAGGAGACAGAGAAGAGAATGGATGGTAACCAATGTTGCTACCTATCCTTCGATGCATGACCAGTGTATCCAAGTCATCCGCTGCAAGCTTACAAAAATTTGACTTTGAAGCTCTTATTATTTTTATTTTTTTCATAATCCTTGTATATACACTCTGGCAGGCATTTTACTTTTCAATTAAGCCTGTCCACTTTTGGATATTCTGCATGTTTTTTCTTTTCTTTTCATTTTTTAAAAATATATAGAAGGGCAGCATGTACATAAGGAATTTTTCCTCTTGAGCTAGTAGGCTATCCCTCTTTTGAAGCATTATTGCAACCCCACAGCATCCTATCTTTAGACCTCAATGCTACTAGATCAGGTTGAGATGCACAACCCTCCCTAAAAGAAGATGAGAGGTTCCGCCTAGAAGTACTACCCTCGTATGCTACTCCAAGCAAAAAGATTATGCCTCCTCACTACCTCCTCTATGAAGAGCTACGTGTAGTGTGCTTGTCCAAGATATGCCATGGTCTGAAAGAATCATGCATGTGTTGTTAAATATTCTACTTAGACTAATCAAGATGACATGTGAACATAGTCTTATGGACTCAAAGAATTAAGTAGTTAGGACCTGAAAAGTCTTGACTCCAATTCTTATAAGGTTCCTCGGAAATTAAGTGGATTAAGTCCCAACTAATCTCCATTCTTTAACTTTATTTCAGACTTAGTGTAAATGTCAATACTATCCTGAAAAAAATACACATGCAGATGAAAGAAGATATGTACAATGCAAAAAGAAAGCAAAATCTTTTTTTGAAACAATTTTCTAATTCTAAACTTTTTATGGATTTTTGAAATGAAAGAATGATGCACATGTAAAGAGAGGATTTTTTAATTAATCAGTTCTGTAGTTTTTAGGGTTTTTTTAAGGAAAAGGGTTAGTAAAATATATACAAGTATATGCAAGGTTTTTTTTATTTTTTAGTTTTTTTTGTTTTGTTTTTGTTTTGTTTTTCTAAAGGTGATTAAAGTGTATATACACACACGTTTACTTAAGGAATTTATATACATATCCCCAAAATAAATATATAAAAAGTACAAGTTATGTCTAAAGTATATATACAATATATACGACACCCCCTATACTTAGCTCGAACTACGTCCTCACAGTGATCAGAGAGCAACAAAGGAAGAGATAACTCGTGCTGGGTATAGAAAAGTGAAAAGACTCCTATTCTACAACGACTCGAAGAGAAGATGAAAAGAATCGAAGTCGGTGATCCCCCTATACTTAGGATCAAGTAATCCTAAGTATAGAAGAATGTACAAATGGGGAAAACCGATGAAGAGAATGTACTGACTCCACGGCTCGATTTCACCCCTATACATAGGGTAGAATAGCCCTAATTATAGAATATCAATAAGTTGGGGGACAATCGAGAGAAGAGAAGAATAAAAATACAAAGAGGCGATATGAACAACATCACCCCCTATTCTCAGGGGAAAGCACATCCTAAGTATATCATATATACACACGGAAAAGGGATGAATTATAAAACAAGAGAAGAAAGAATGAAATGAAAGGATATACAAAAGGTTGTCAGCTCATGTATCAGACGCAGAAGATGGAATCAAAAGATTATCGTCTGATACCACAGATACAGAATCAATAATGGACAGGAATGTATCGTGATAAAGATATGGTTGTGCATCAGATGATAACCCAGATATGAAAATACTCCCATTGTCACTCACAGCTCTCATGATGAACAGTCCTGACCATTTGCTTTTCAATTTTCTTGAAACAACTTCAACTTAGCGTAAAATAACCAAAAGAGAAAGTCTTCCTTTGAATGTGCTCATCATGCCAACTCTTGACTTTCTCCATATACATGAGTGAGTTATCATATGCAAAGTCTTGGAATTTCAGTAATCTATTAAAAATCCAACTTACTATTTTTTCCTACCTTCTCATAATCAAGATTGCATACACAAAGTTCGCATAAAGATTTGTGAATTAAATCCACTTGTAGGTGGCAAGGCTTTCCATACACCAATCTGTAGGGAGACATATCCAATGGAGACTTGTACGTCATCTGATAAGCCCATAGAACTGAATCTAGCATCTGGGACCAATTCTTCCAATCTGGACATACAAGTTTTTGCAATATCATCTTGATCTCCGTATTTGAAATTTATGCCAAGCCATTAGTCTAGGGGTGGTAAGGAGACACAACTCTGTGCTCAATGGCGTACTCCTTCACAAGCTTCTTTACTTCTCTATTAATGAAATGACTTCCCCTATCTAAAATCAGTATTTTGGGAATCTTGAACCATGCAGCAATGTAGTCCTTGAGAAAGGAACACACTGTACGACTATCTGTGGCTTGGGTGGGGATAGATTCCACCCATCGACTAACATAATCCACGACGAGCAAGATGTACTGAAATCCCTGACTGACAGGAAATGGGCCCATGAAGTCTATGCCTCAAGCATAAAAAACATCAGAAATCTGTATGATCTTAAGGGCATGGTATCTTTGAAACCAACGGTTCCTCCCATTTTTGGACAGTCGGTACAACCTCGAACATACTCTATAGCTTCCTTAAACAATGTGGGCCACCATAGGCCACTCTGTAAAATGTTTGCGGTCGTGTGTTTCCCCGAATGATGCCCACCAGATTCTAGTTTGTGATAGTGCTCAAGTATACTGGTGTTCCTCGTGAGGAATGCAACTTCTCCAGATACAATCTGCACCCTTGCAAAATAGGTATGGATCCTCCCATTGGTAATAATGAATCTCTAACAGAAATCAATCAACCTTGTACTTCGGCCAATCTTGTGGAACTTTCTTGGGGACAAGATAGTTCACAATATCATCATACCATGGGAGTGAGTCGACAGACAAAATGGCATCATCTGGAAAGGTTTCGAAAGTAGGGATCATGTTTTGCTCTGAGGTCTCTGCATCTGTGATACGGGAAATGTGATCGAACACAACATTTTTCACTCCAGATTTATCTCGAATCTCTAAGTGAAAGTCATGGAGAAGAAGGATCCATCTGATTAGGTGTGGTTTGGCATCCTTCTTTGCCTGAAAGTATTGTATGGCAGTATGATCCGTGTATACACTAACGTGTGAACAACTGAGGCAAGATTTGAACTTCTCTAGCCCAAACACAACTGCTAACATCTCCTTCTCGGTAACCGTATAATTTTGTTGTGCTTCATCCAAAGTCTTGCTAGCATAGTGTATAGCAAATGGTATCCCATTCCTTCTCTGTCTTAGAACAGCTCCAACTACGAAATCTGAGGCGTCCATCATGATCTCAAAAGGAAGAGACCAATCTGGTGGCTGTAAGACAGGAGAACTAGTAACCAATTCTTTCATCTGATTGAATGCAAGGAGGTTTCTCATCGACAACAAAATCACTCTCCTTACATAAATATCAGTCAAAGGTCTGGAGATCTTGCTAAAGTCCTTTATGAATAACCTATAGAATCCTACATGTCCTAGAAATGACCTCAATTTCTTCAAATTCTGCGGTGGCTCTACCTTGAAAATCACATCAATCTTAGCTGGGTCAACCTCCATACCATGTTTGGAGATGACATGGCCCAATACAATCCCATTAGTCACCATAAAATGACTCTTCTCCCATGAGAGAACTAGGTTTACCTCACAACAATGTCGAAGAAATCAGTCTAAATGAGCAAGACATGTGTCAAAACTATACCTGTAGACAGAGATATCATCCATGAAGACCTCAAGGAAACTACCCACCATGTCGGAAAAAATGACCAACATACACCTTTGGAATGTAGCGGGGGCATTACACAATCCAAATGGCATCCATCAAAAGACGTAGGTGCCAAAAGGACAAGTGAAAGTAGTTTTCTCCTGATCCTCAGGAGCGATAGCAACATGGTTGTATCCCGAGTACCCATCCAAGAAGCAAAAGAACTCTTTCCCTGCCAACCTCTCAATAATCTGATCAATAAAGGGCAACGGAAAGTGATTCTTCTTGGTAGCTGAGTTCTGGCATCGATAATCTAGACAGACACACCATGATGTAGGTACCCAGGTCGAAATCTCCTCGCAACAGTCATTCTTCACGATAGTAATCCCATATTTCTTAGGGACCACATGTAAAAGGCTGACCCATTTGGAATCCGATATGGGATATATAAAGCTTGCATCACACCATTTTTTGATCTCCTTCATGACAACCTCCCTTAGATTTGGATTTAGACGGCACTAGAATTTACAGGAGGGTTTATAGTCATCCTCTAGGTAGATATGATGCGAGCACAAAGCTGGGTTATTCCTACGGAGATCCGAGATATTCCATCCTAAGGCCTTGCAGATTCTCTCAAGAACCTCAAGCACACAAGATTCTTGTCCAGCGGTCAACTACGAGCTGAGGATGACCGGAAATATTTGAGGGGCATGGAAGGCATATTTCAACGTTGATGGTAAAACCTTGAGCTCAAGTAGGGTCTAAATCGGCTCTACAATAACCTCTGCTACTGTACTGGTAGACGGTATGTCATATGTACTTTATGGATTGTCCACCTTTGCTACTAACGGCTCAGCAAGTAGAATATATGATAGATCTGCAATGAATGAGCTCTACTCAGAAAGGAGGAGCTCATCAGGGTCTTCAGCATTCTTATCAATTAATGATTTAGATATCTCAGCAATAATCTCAGAAAGATGTCTCTCATCTGTGCATAACTCAGGAAATTCAACGAATGGCTCAGATATTTGTACCTCAGAACTCTCAGAAGGAGGCATATCATCAGTAATATCAGAAAAGTGTGTCAAAGGAATATTAGAAGGTGCCTCTAAAAACTCAGATTGATCCTCAGAAATCAGCTCAAATTGCGCATCAGCAACTAGCTCAATTGAACTACCAAGGGAACTCATGTTGACTGTGCTTTCCACAGAGTCCTTTTGGGAAAGGAACTCTTGGGTATCTATACAATCAGTGAAAAGATCTATCTCTTGGAATTCAGTAAGAAAATTACAATCATCTAGATCTGATATAACTTTCACTCTCTCATCTGCTGCTGGTGGTGGTGATGGTCTTGGATCAGAGATCATCTCTATTTTCACCTTGTCTCTACGAGAGTGGATGATGATCTCTTTAGTACCATAATCAACTGTTGCTTCATCCATTAGGAGGAACGATCGACCTAGTATGATCGTGGTATGGAGTAAAGGTGCAGTTGTGTCCATATCCATGACAACAAAATCAATGGGGAATTTCATTCCATGCACCATTACAATAATGTCCTCTAAAATACCTCTTGGCTTCTTAATTGATCTACGAGCAAACAGAAGGATCATTCTGGTTGTTTTAAGAGGTCCTAACTGAAATTCAGTTAGTAAAGAGGAAGGCATGAGATAAATGGAGGAACCGCTATCGAGATGAGTACGATCAAATTCCTGATCAAAGATATGCAACAGATGTGAGGTGCTCCCTTGTATTTCTTGTTAGGTAGAAGGTTACTGATGGCATGAACTGTGGCCATGGTCAAGATGTGTTTCTTTGTTTGCTTTCGCGTGTTCTACCTTGGTTGATGCTTTTGTGTACATGCATCTTTCATTCATTTTTTTACTGTAGGCATGTATTCCATGGCCTTAAGGAGTGGCATCTTTAAAAATATGTTTTGTAAGATCTCAACCACACTAGGATCAAATAGGGCTATTTTTAATTTTTAAGTTTTCTTAGATTTGAGAGTAGAAGGAAATGGCAGGGAATTAGAATAAACATTCAAACATTCATTTTCATTATTCAAAATAGAATCATCAAGTACAAAAGGACAACCAGAATCAGTATGTACAGTGTTATCTAAACTAGGTGATAGAAAAACAGAATCTAAAACAAAACAGGATGTTGCTGCTGGTGAAGAGGAAGAATCCACGACTACTATATTCTCCCTTGCTGATGGTGATCTACATCTGCCTTGTGAAGGTGGTGGTGAAGGCAATGAAACTCTGAACATGGGTGCTGCCACACTGAGCCTCTCGACTGTTTGTGAAGGAGATGATGAGGAAGATGATGCTCTCTCAGTGATTCGATATCACAACCCCAACTGGTGCGTAGGCGGTTGCAATCTCCTACTGCTCCTAAGATGAATGGCGTCAGATAAGCATGTAAAATCAAGGGTCATACCTGTCTCGGGTGGTGGTAGGCTATTGGCTACCTGCTCCTTGTATCTGAAGTTGGTGGGGTTGGCTTCGACCTGTGCTGGAATCAGTGTCTTGGTCGTGGTCAGGTCGTCGATCCGTTGAGTCAGTTCATTCATGTTATTCATGAGCAATGCAAGTTGGTCCAGTGTAGGGTTGACTGAAGGGATCTCAAGGTGCTCAATGACCGGTTGTCGCTGAGACTGATAGTTAGGAGGTTGTTGGTAACCATACATATTCTGATAATGAGGAGGAGGAGGATACTGTCCATAATATGCAGTCTGCAGCTGGTTGGGATGAGGAAAATACATAGAATATTGTTGTGGATGGCCTTGTCTCCAGTTTTTGAACTTTGGTGGAGATTGATAGTCAGGCTGGAACTTCTGGTGATGGTACTATTGCTGTCTCCCTCCTTGAAACTGGTGGGCGGGTCTCTGACCCTACTGTGAACCCAACTAGCCTTGCCTTGACGGACAGGGCTGGTTTCGCTCACGGTCAAACCAGATGTCGTTCATCCTTAATGATAGGTGGAGGTGGAGACTGTTGCTCAAGAATGTAGGATACTTCCTATTGGTACTGAACTATCTGATATGAGTGCTGCTGGACTTGATCAGGTGTTTGTACGTAATAGACATGCTGAACTGTGGCTGGTCCTCCGCTACTCAGCTGGGTGGAAGAAGTCTGCTCCCTAGTAGAGGTATTGGCTACTGTACTCGCATTGTGAACTACATTGATCGAACTCACAAGAAGCTCCAGGAACTTTGCTATCTCATCCAGCTTATCCAGGTTCTTCGTCCTCTATTCAATAACTTGAAGCTTCTCAAGCTCTTTGGATCGTTTCTCAATAATGTCCACTTTAGATATGTGGTTTCCAATGATGGTCAGGTCAGAATTGTCCACCTATCCACTTCATGCGATGCCGTCACATTGACAGCCTTATGGGGTACTGCAGGGGAGGTGACGGGGTGCTTCTGAAAAGCACGTGAAGAATAAAGAGCTGCTGAACTCTCCGCCATCTCCTCAAAAATTTTAAAAAGGATATCCTCATCGTTGTTAAAGTGGCTCATCCCATAAGAGGCATCTACCAACTTGTGATTCTCTATGCTTAAACCCATAAAGAAGTTTTGTACAAGACCTAGCTTTAGAATATCATCATAGGAGGCACTTCTCCATCAGATCTTTGAATCTTTCCCACGCCTCGTGAATAGGCTCTTGGGGCATCTAGGAGAAATTAGAAATCAAGGATCACATTTGGTTGAGTTGTCCGAGCGCGTAATATTTATTCAGAAATGCGAACCTCAACACTTCTCAAGTAGTGACAATCTTCCCCAAGTGATTTAACCAATATAACGCTTTTTCCATCAGATTGAATGGGAAGGAGGTCATCTTCACTACCTCCAATGGTACATTGGTTGGTGTACTGTTCCATAAATGTGATCGAACTGTTGAAGGTGTACATAAGGTTCTTCATTATTATTTCCATGGAATATTGGGAGAAGAGGCAAAATAGTGTCCTTAAGCTCAATATTCCCATAAATCGCAGGGATTCGTATCGAAGAATTTGTTTGTCCTGTCCCTGGATTATAGGCATTCTTTAAGGTAAGATTAGCCACAGGTTCTATCACAGGGTCTTCTCCTTCATTCCCACCTCTAGGGTTTCTGTCCTCCTCTCTCCTATCTTCTCTTTCGTGTCTCAGCTTGAGAATCATATCTCTCAATGTGATCTGAAAGTCAGCCTTCTCTGTTAACTGGGCTTGAATAGATTGGATAGAGGCTAACATGGTGCTGTTGATCTCGTTCTGCTCTGACATGGTTCCCTTTCCCCTTGGTGGCATCAAGTGTTTGGTGTATGACTCTGAAAATGTGCATGACAGTTGATTAGTCCTAAAAAATGATGGAGTCTCAGATGCTAGTTCGAGATTAGAGCCAATCTCAGATAGTGGGTTGACGGATGATGTGAATGGTGATGCGGAGAATGTGGAATATTTGAGAAGTGAGTCTCCCTAAATAGAATGTGAATAGGTCAGAGTGCCGAATGATTTCACAAAGTCCAAATGAGAACTACTCTGGTCCAACATCTTCGAAATCAATAGGAAGGATGCGAGGGCACGGAGGTCAATGCAAGAGTGAAAATGAGTGAAGGCACAAATTGCATGGAAGGATCTCTAGCACTAGTAATCAAACACAATACAAACCCCTTGTTCACCAACTCAACGCAATGTTAAGATTGCGAAGGTTCGGTCAATTATCTTGTATATTTTTACAGTTTGGTGAGAAATCAATCTATCAGAGCAGTTTAAGCAAGTTATCGGGAACCCAATGCTCCCAAGAGACTATCACAATCTCACAATTAGTTTTTCCCAGCCAGTATGGGTGCAGACCATTTATCGATTACCCGATCTGCCCACTCTGCTAAGAAAATCCCGGACCGATTACCGATACCCAGTGAAGTCCTCGCTGGAGAATAACTAATCACAAGATAGTAGTCTGAAGAGAGTTCAGGCGTGGCTCTATCCTTGTGTGCGGGTCGCCCTCTTGCTGTAGATAAATCAAACAAGGAGGGGGTTACTCTCCCCAAAACAATGATTTTTCCTTACATTTATTTTAGGGTCGAGTGATATTAGTAATCCCAATTTTTGGCAGTTGTCACTTGGTTTGAATATTTTCAATAAATCACCTACCGAGTGTCCAATTCCCTTTTAGCTTATGTGAGTGAAAATAAGGAAGGAGATTGGAAATGCCAATGCACGATTAAATACAATGATGCATGCAAGGGTTAGAGATGCGTACCTTGTCACCGGCACTCTTCATGCAAAATGATCCATGCGAAATTTATTTGCAGAAAAAACAAACCTATATGATGCACGTGAACCATCCTAACAAAAACCTCTATTAGCAGGCAAGAACAGGTTAATTTGACTAAGTCCAAATTACGCTCTATTCTATAGATGCAAAAAATCTTGTATTAGGGCTTTGGACCTAATAAATTACCTGGCTCAAGAGAACTAATTAAAGCAATCAATAAGTGGCTCACGAAATCCGTGTGAAATAAATAAAAAAAGCGATGAAAACAAAACCGGTGAGGTCCCCTAAGTGCACCGGCACTTGGCAAAACAAACCACGCAAACAAGGTTTATAGTGTCGTTTTACAAGAGTTCAAATGGAGAAATGCTAAATTAATTAAAAAACTATCTATGCTCCAAATGATCATCTCTCTAAAAATCTTTTTCTCCTCCTCTCACGCTCTCCTGCAGCTTCAAGATGAATCAAGCTGCCTACGCTTCACTTGGGTGCTCCAATGCTCCTAAGAACTCCGCCCTCGCTCATCGGGCCCTTGCAAGAAAGAGAAAATAGAAAATATGTAAGAGAAATAAGTATATGAAAATATGAGCAAAAATGAATAAATTAGATACAATGAATATGAACAATGAATAAATACTGAAAAATATATAAAAAAATGTACAACCAAGAATAGCAGGTCAAAAGAAAAACCTAGCTACCCTCATCGTGCCTCCCCGGCATCGACGCCATTTTGTTGAGCGATATTTTTGGGGTTTTAAATTATTGATGAAAATAAATGCATAGTGGTCGTAGCAACCCAAATATCCTGCAACAAACAAATATTTTTTTCTTCTCAAGCTACAAAATTAATTACAAGAATAATGAAGCGAGAGAAATTTATGCTATTTAATTAACCTGTATAGCAACAGGATCAAACTCAGGGAGGCTACAATTTCCGAGGGTTATTCAAATAATTGAAAAAAATAATTAAAAGAAATAGGGCATCTCAACTGCAAACTACCTTGGTTTTTGTGAAATTTTCACCTTTTTAATTTTTTTAAAATTTTTTTATTTCTATTTTTTTATTTTCTGATTTGTCAATTTTTTAATGATTTTGATTTTTGCAATTTTTTTTTCAAAAATATGATTTTAAAAACAATTTCATGCACAAAAGAAATGCAATTTCTTTTGGATTTTTCAAATATAACAAACATGCTAAAAAATGACAAAAGAAAATATTTTTGTGTTTTATTATTTTTTTACAATTTTTGTATTTTTTCAGAGACTTTTAGATTTTTTTATGATTTTTAAATTGAATAAAAACTAGGGAAAATGCAAACACTGAGTAAGTAGGATTATTTTTCAATTTAAAACACCAAATAAAATCAGGAATTACTCAACTATTTTTCCTAAAACTAGAATGCATTACCTATAAACCGGATCTGAAATCACAATTTTTGGATTTTTCGAGATTTTTTGTGATTTTTTTAACATATTTAGTATTTTACAATTTTTTGGGTTTTATAAATAACTAATGCACAAAATTTGGATAGAAAATAAAAGACACAAAAGATAAACTACTCTATTTTTTGGAATTTTTGAAGCAATATTCGAATTTTTAGGAATTTTCAAAGCTCAAACAGGAAAAAATGACATTCTTTTATTTTTTAATAATATCAAATTATGACAAAATGCAATGAAAAAATTATGCACCGAAAAGGCAATCATCAAGAACATGACACAATTTTTTCAGAATTTATTGAGCAATCAGAATATTTTCTTCAATGAAAAGACCAAGCAAATTTATAGTCTGGAAACACAGGACTGAATTGCAAATATTTATAGTTTCTATATTATCAAATAATAGAAATAAAAGAGAGGAAAAAAATCAATATACCCGGTATGCATGTGCTACGCACATGACTTAAGCTCTGGCAGGGGCCTCTTTGTAAATGAGATAAACACTGTAGGGCTTTATGTAAATTTTCCAAAAAAGTTGAAGTCCCCTAGGGTTCACGCTCGTTCGTTATTCTTCCACCAAGATCAAAAAGGGGCACCACCCCTCCCTTCTTTCTTCTCTCCCAAGCCGTAGGCGGCGGCTTCGCGGAGCGGCGGAGATGCGGCTTCGACGACGAGGCGGGGCGTGCTCCTGATGGGCGGCGTTGCGTCGTGGTCGGTGGTCCGGTGGCGTGCGAGGAGCTCGTTGTTGGTCGGCTTCTTCGCGTGAAAGGTGTGAGGTCGTGCGATTGTGATAAGGTGTCTTCGAGCTTCTAGTGGTGGGGTGTTACCAACGCGGCCGTAAAGGGCGGCTAAGATGCGACTATGCGGAATTGGTAGTTGGTGCTCCAAGCGTGGGTGGCGACGGGTAGCAACGTATCTTGCGGCGGACGACGACGCTCGAGGATGACAGAGATGTGGTGTGTTCGACGGCGATGGGCTCAAGGAGGTGCTTGTAGTTGCGGAAGAGGTGGCTTGTGCATGCGGAGCAAGAGGCGACCGCGTGGGGCGACACGTGCCTCCTTCGGCCGGCGAACGGTGACGGGATGGCGACGGAGTGCATTGGCCGACGACCGTGCATTGGGGAGGAGGCTGAACAGGTGGCTGGCGACTGCGCCCAATTTTTTATTTTGTTTTTTTAATTTTTTTGTTATTATTACTTTCAAAACAACATATGTAATTTTTTATATATACATTTTTTATTTTTTTTAATTTTAAATATAGAACGGGAAAAACTTTTCATTTTATTTTTTTTTTCAAAACAGAAACTGCATAAAATATTATTTGGATATTTTTTTATTTTTTTGCAAAACAAATGAGGATTCAAGCACGACGGCTCTACTCAAATGGGGATTCCACAAAAAATAGAAGGATAGATCTGGTTCTCCAGCCACCGTGCATGGCCGGAGTTGTTAGATTACGTGAGGTAGAACGTGAAGCGATGAGATCGAGAAAATGAGATGAAAAATCGTGATCGATGGCGAATCAAAACGTGATGGATTCTAAGATCTAGAGAAAAAATGACAACGAAATAAAAATGCAAAAATATAAAACTATGATTAACCTAGATTTTGAATAAGAGAAGAAAAATGTGGATCAAATCGTGGGAGCTGATGATACCATAATCGCCTCGACGAAGGCCGACTTAATAAAAGGCCAAGATGAATCAAAAAGGAAAATATGTACAACAAAGGAAAGTGTTTAGTGGCTAATTAATTAATTAAATAAAAATATTATAAATTAATAAAAATATAAAAAACAAAATTCATAATTAAATAAAATAATTAAAATAATTATTTTGCAAAAAATTTATATAGCCACCTTAATGGTGGTTATTTAAGGCATAAAATCAAATCTTATATACATGGTTGGTTTTCAAATAAAGAAATAACTAAAGAAAGAAATAAATCAAAATTTCATAATTATATTTATTTAATTAATTAATGTTAATAATATTTTTCTTAGTTTTATACAAGGAGGTTAATTTTATACATATTATATATAGATATTGTACACTATATACATGTACCAATAAGGAAATAAAAAATATTATTTTTTTTCTTTTTTTAAAAAATATTTACTTTAAATTACAACGAACAATTTTTACAATTACAAAAAATAGAATATGTACAAAAATAAAATAATAAATATAATAAAAATGGTAAAATTACACAAACCACCTCAGAAATCCGATTTTTCAACCGTAACTCCAAAAATTATGAAATCACAGCCATTTTAAAGATAATTTAATTTTAAATACAATTTATGTGAGTTTGATTTAATTCATGTTCATATAAAGCCAGAATTGGTCTTCCAATTATCTCTTTACAGCTTTTTCCAAGTGTGGTTGCTTTTATTCTATACATGATTTTATTTTGAAATTATTTTTATTATTTAAGGAACACTTTTATTTACAAATTTTGTTTTGAAAATTATTTAATTTGAGGTCAATTTATGTACAAAATAAAATAGTATAAGCACACGGATATACACAAAAATATTTACAACACATTTTTTTGGATTTTCTGATTAAGGACCCTATCTCCCCCTACTTTATTCCTGGTCGATCAGGTCAAGTCTTGACCTTCTCTCAGGGTTCGGGTTAACCTTTATCTATTACATACATACAGTCTTCCTTTTTATTTTATTTATTTTCCCTTTATTTATTTATTTTAAATAAAAATAGCAATATATGTACAATATTTACATTTAGTAAAAATATGGAGGTAGTATCATATACAGGTGTTTTATAAGAGATTATAAGCTTAAATAAATGAATAAAGATGATGAAATGTAGAATCATCAACATCTTAGAGAAATACAAGGGGCAAATATGCAATTTTTCTAGAATATTCAATAATATGTACCTGATGAGGGCAGTTTTGCAATTCAATACATGTGTAGGGGATCAGATGCAATTGTTCTAAAAAATATTGCACTAATTCCTCAAAAATATGGATTGAAACGAAATAGTAAAAACCCGAGGGTCGTAAGAAAAATCCCTCGTACACTCACGTGCACAAGCATGTGAGCTGACATGGCATGGACCAAGATGTAAATGTGAAAAGGATAGGGGCCTAGTTGCAAATATTCCATAAATATTTAATTTATAGAGCAATGTTTGTGGACTAAAACAAAAATACAAAAGTGGGAGGGTATCAAGAAAAATTACCCCCACGTGCTCGCGGATGGACGACATATGTTGCTTCACTTATCCATGTGGACTTCATCCAACAACTGGTACCACTCTGCGCTTCCACGAAGGAGATTAGATCTCCACTTCAGATCTCCACTTCATCCAACTACTGGTACCACTCCGTGCTTCCCTCCTTCGAATCATAGTAATCTTTCTCCCCAAGGAACTCAAAGATGGTGCAAAATTCTCCTGGAGGTCATCCACATTTGCCGAGGGCTTCAAAATGACTCGATGGCTATAAACAGAGGTCTGGTGAGGCTTGAGACCTAGAGTTTATTAACCTACCTTGAAGACCCTTGTAAAGATGCCTTTTCTCTTTGTTTCTTGTAGGGGTGTGTTGGCAGCAAAAAGGCGAAGCCAAGGAAGGCTTCTGGGGTGAAATGGATGCGATATGGAGCAAGGTGGCATGTCTCTTGTGAGCGGTGGAGTTGGGACACGAATCTCTCGATCTGTGCAAGATCAAGGGGAATGAGGGTGCGCAGATGTTGAAGAGGATTTCGCGGGGGTCTAGAGTAATCCACACAAGGCGGGATCATTGTGTCGTTGCAGGGACCGCTCATGAAACCCTAATACAAACAACAATTAACCCACAACATAGATCAAACAATGAAAAGCGATGCGGAGATAAAATTTATTATAAATCAACAAAAGATGTGTATAGTGCAAGTGGTGTAGAGGTCGAACACATGGAGCAAGCAGGTAGATCATGGAAATAATGCACAAAAGCTAATATGATATATTTGTCTATAAATGCTATTTTTTGTGTGTTTTTTATTTTATATTTTTTTATTTTATATTTTGATTTTTGATTTTCTGATTTTATATTTTATATTTTTTGATATTTTCTTTTTCTATAAAATAAGATATATATACAACAAGGTAAAGAGAGATAATATATTTGTAAAAATAGGTAAAAATAAGAAAAAATCAGGAAATAAACTATCTTTGTTTTTTTTTATATTTTTCTAATGTTATTATGATTTTTCTATATTTTTGCTATTTTTTGGTATTTTTAAAGTCACAAAAACTCAAATCAAGGAATAAAATAAAAATCCAAAATTAAAATGGAGATGGAAAATAGTAAACAATGATAAAAATTTTCCAAATTAATTTTACAATAAAGATATTAAAATAGAGACAAATCAGGAACATGAACTATATTTTTTGTTATTTTTTTATGGATTTTATATATTTTTATAGAGATTTTTAGTGTTTTTCTATTTCTTTTTAATTTTTCTTTTATATTTTTTTGTCATTTTTGGTCTAAAGTTAAAACATGCAAAAAACACATAAAATATATATTTTTGGAATTTTTCAAAAACATTTTATAATTTATATGTATTTTCTAATGCAAACATTGATGAAAATGCATGTTTTTTATTTTTTTATAAATTATAAAATACAACAAAAATGTAAAATAAAAATATGGCGTGATAGAGCAATGCAACATGCACACAATGATATCTTTTAGATTTCTTAGAGATTCATAGATGCATGAAATAAATAGAGACAACAAAGAGAAACTACAATACTGATAAGGGTATTCCTGTAAATATGTAAAAGTCTAGGGAGCCACCGTGCAATTTTCCCACAAAATTAAAATTTAATATAAATTTTTTAGGACCAAAAATTAAATCCAAAACCCATAGGAGTGTCCCTCCAAAATCAACAAAACTACATGTGATGAGCAAGTGCCTAGTAGGGGCCTAATCTCAATTAAAGAAAACCTGAGGGCTGGAATGCAAAATTACCAAAAATACAACTTGAATTAAAAGTTCTGATACTGAAAAGAAATAATGAAACAACTGGAGGTCCCTGCAAAATGGCCACGCCTCACGTGCGCCTGTCACGTGAGGTGACGTGGCCAGGGACCCCGATGCAAATACCGTAAAGTTCTGGGCTGAGTCGCAAATATTACAAAGTTTTTTAAACGTTAGATGAAAGATTATGCAGTAATTAATAAATACACAAAATCATCTGTATGGAAAGGCAAAATACCCAAGCAAGGGCACTGGCGGACGGCCTGATCTGCTTCACTTATGACTCGTGGCGTGGCCTCAGTGCACGATACCGCTTCACTTCCTACGGCTCGGATTAGACGTCCCCTGATGATCAAACGGTGGATGCGTGTGGGGGGTCAAGATCCAATGACGCTCGTCAAAGGTGGAAGAACAGTTGATGAATTCTTTGGTGGCGAGTTTGAAATCGAGGCTACTCCTACTTCCGACCATGTCGAGCCTCGCTGATAGCTTCGGCGTGCTCCTGCACCTCCGGTGAAGCCCCAGGCAGATCAAATAAGTCCGGGGGCTGCTAAACAAGCCCTCTGGTTCTCGTGCTTCTCAAGCCACCTGGGCGTGGTTGGGTAGATGCATTTGACCCACAGAAGTGTCCTTCATATCCTGCAAACCCAAAAGGAGACCAGGCAACACAAGGGGTAGTGATCTAGGATTTTTGGTGAAGAATTGGCGTATGGAATGGGGAACGGTGGTGGCCGGAGCTTATGAGCTCCCGCGAGGGTGTTTGAGACTGAAATCCTCTCTAGTTACTTAATTAAATCCCAAAGTAAAAACATGAAACTCAAGCTACGTCCTACATCTAACAAAAGGGTAAATAACTAAATGGAAAACATGTCCTCAACTAGACTAAACCAGGAGGTGGACCTCAACGGCGATGGCTCACCGGAGATAGGTGGAGACCGCTCTACGACCCTCTCCTAGGCTCCACTCGCAAGCTCGAGGAAGCCTGTCAGGCCTTCGGTCTGGAGCTCGGCGAAAAAAATCCCAACTAGGGTCAAAAAAGGGTTCATATTTGCAAGGAGGTGACGGGAGGTGCTTTGTAGAGGATGGTCGAACGGCTGGGAAGATCGAGGCGTAGCAGGCAGCTCAGTGATCCAATGCCCAAGAGAAGACCTAGGCAAGAATCATAGATATGTGGGAATGAAAAGTCATGAAGGGACAATCGTGAAATGGTGCAAGGACTGACCTCAAAAAATCCACGAAGTGGAGCAAAAACGAGAATCTGACACAAAGTAGACCTTGGTGAGAGAGTTGATCGAGGTCAATCAAAGAATCAATCTTGGTCCACATGGACCAACCAGAAAATTCCTGGCAAAAAATATTTGAAAATTCAATTTAAAATAATAAATGATTTTATTAATTTTATATTATAAAATGAAAATTATTTATTATTTTATGAAGTATTTTATAATGATATTTATTTATTTTTTTGAGGTCTGGAACTACAATTTACCTTTTATAGGTTATATATAGGTATATTCATCTATGTATTTTATTGTTTTATTTTTATTTTATATATTTAATTTTCTTATTTTGGTTTATTATTTTAAAAATTTTTAACTTAATTTTATATAATTAAATATATTTTTATTTTATTTTTTTAATAATATATACAATTAAATAAAAAGAAGTACTAATTATATATGTATACTTATTGGTATTATATATAAATATTTTATACAAGTATGTGTTTTCTTTATGTTTTTATTCCAATTTTAATATACATATATATTATAAATAATATTTACAAAATTATAATTATAGAAAATTATAAAAATAATGAATAATAAATAAAATGAATATTTTAATCGATATGAGTATACAATAGGGATCCAAAACCTAACTTTCAAACCGTAGTTCCGAAAAATATGAAACCACATTCATTAAATAGCTTATTGAAAATTATATACAATTAAAGGTTGATTTTGAAACATTTCAAATTTTCATTTGAGAGATTTAGGTCTGGGAAGTTGGGATTTTGGAAACTTATTCATATCATAACTTTTTATATGTACATTATTTTTATGTAAAATCAATTTTGTATTTTTCTTTATTTAATTATCTACAACTTTCATTACAAAGTTTCTTTATTTGAGGTATAAAAAGTGGAACTAAAAATAAGCCCCAAAATGAATAAATGTGAATTAAATAAAAGGGATTTTTATTGTATTTTGGTCCTTATCCCCCATACTTTATTCCTTGTCGACCTAGTCATCGAGATGCTTAGGTCTCAGGGTTTTGGTTCATAAAATGTTTATTTCTTTTCTTTTCTTTATTCTATAATTTTGGCTTTAAAAACAATATTTCATAAACTATTTACACAAATATACATGAATGGTAAAATGCATGAATTAAGCCTATTTAAATGCATTTACTAGGATTTTTAAGGCCAAACTGATAGAATAAAGATGATGAAACAGAGATTCATCAGCAGGATGATCAGCAGGGGAAGGGGAAGGAAATGGAAGTGGTATGGCAGTCGAAGGAAAGTAGGGTACGGAGGAACGAGGAGGCGGTGCAAGAGCTCGGATGAGTTTTTTTTATTAAGAAATGAAATCAAATGCGATATAGGGTTACACTACACTACTGCTATGTAAGGAATCGAAAATGCGAGAAAAGAAGAAGCTTATTGGTCCTGAGACAAATGGAGCAGAGCTTCAAGCAGAGGCGACGGTGGAGCTTTGGACCTCCTTGATTAAACACACAGAGATTTTGCGAGGGTCTAATAATTATCCTCACTGAAAAGCAAAAAATGTCTCTAAGGCAACTGCTCACGAAGTCTCGTGTCAATCAATAATAACCCAAATAGATATAGAAATTAAAATAAAAATAAATGTGGAGTTAAATTTTTTTATAACTATACAAATATGTGTATATGTGTAAGTATTTGTAGAGTACTGAACACAGGGAGAAAACTAGATAGATCGGGGAAAATGAATCCAAAATTTGTATTTTTCTTGTCTATGTTTTTTTGTATGGGTTTTTTTTGTTTATATATTTATGGATTTTTTTGTTTTATTTTATTTTTAAATTTTTATTTTCATTTTGTATTTTTCTAATTTTTATTTTCTATTTCTTTTAAAAGATATAAGATAAGAATATATAAAGCTACATATAAAATAAAGGATAAGATAATTATAAATACTACTAAAAACATTCAAATTATAGAAAATAATATAGTTTTGAATTTTAAATATTTTTTTACTATTTTTGTGATTTTTTACATATTGTTTCTAATTTTTATATTTTTAAAGTCAAAACTATCCCAAAATAAGGATTAAATAAATAGGTCAAATTGATTTGAAGATTAAACTAGCAAAGTATGTCAAAAATTCATCAAACCAATTTAAATAAATACATAATAATAAAAATAAAATTCAGAGATAAAAATAATTATTTTTACGAATTTTGGGGATTTTTTACTCTTATTATTAGATTTTGAATCTTTTTAATTTCTATCTTTCTCCATTTTAGGGACTTTTTGGTCTAGAGTTTGGAAATACAATAATAAGCAAAATATATTTTTTGGAGAATTTTCAAAATATTTTAATCTTTTTGGTATTTTATAAACTAAACAAGGAAACAATATGCTCTTTTGATTTTTAGAAAGTACTTAAAGTGCTACATTGAAAATGCAAAAATATGGTGTGAATCTAGAAGCAAGCATGCACGTTACCCTAATTTTTGAGATTTTTTGTTGCATGTATATAATTTTAATAAATGGAAAACATGCACAAAAATTACTGAACTAGTAGGGGTATATTTGCATTGAAAACTAAAGTCAGCGATGTTTATGCAAAATACACAAAATTATAAAACTGATATAAAAAGTTTGTGGACTAAAACAAAATACAAAAACTCACGAGGGGTTCCCTGCAAAATCGCCACCTCACGTGGGACTACACGTGAGATGATGTGGACTTGACTAAAATATAATTCTAGGAAAGCTTGAGCTGCCTGGGCTAAAATTCAATTTTACCAAAAAGTTTACCCTAATAAAAATAATTACAGGGCTAAAAGAAAATAAACCAAAAGCGGGTGTTAAATATGCAATTTCCCCCCTAACGGGCGGACGGTTGAGATGCTTCCAGTTGCCACATGTTTGCATGAGAGATCGTGATGCCGGTTCATATTCAGCAGAGGGTATTAGATCTAGCAGATGAGATCAACAACTACAACACACTAGATCCAATGATGCCTGCTTTGTTTAGGACTCGACCTTGATCCAATGGCGGAGGAGGGGTGTGGAATAACAAGGAAGAAGCTCCGCCTGGGCGAGCTTCTTCGGACAAGCTCTCCCTCCTCCAACGTCCTCTACTACTGGAAAATGTCCCAAAAGACTCCTGGCATCATCCTCTATATATTGGGTGGCTCAAAAAGGTTTGAGGATCGCTGGAGTGCTCCCACGAGGTCAAAGAAGAGTGGTGGGCCCAGGAACCTCCGACGAGCTCCAAATTCGCCTCTAGATGTCTTTGGGCTTTAGAGATCTAAACAAGAAGACAGCTGGGTCGAAGGCAAAGTGACTTCACACATCCACAGGTGGAATGGGGTGAAATGTGACAGGATGGCGAATGCTCCGGCGAAGGGAGGAGGTGGAGCAACGTGATCTTGTTCTAGGAGGAGGAAAGGTGAATGGAGTGGTCGGAGGCATAGTAGAAGCATTGGGGAAGGAGATGGATGCTATTGGCGGGTCGAAAACAAGTGGGAGCACAATGGGTTCACTGGAACAGAGCTCCGATGAATGATGACTTGATTATTTAATGCTAAAAAATCAATAAAAGATTAATCTAAAGGCATGAAATGAAACCTACAGTTAAGACCTATCTAAAAATTAAAGAAAGAATACCTCAAGCATCTGGAGCTGCAAGATGGTGGACCTCACGACGGTGCCCCATAGGAGATGGTGGAAACCACCTCTATGCCTCTCCTCGATACAACGAAATGATGGGTGAGTGACTTGTCACGTCGCTCAAGCCTGGGAGCATAAAAGGAGTGAGAGAAAGTGGGCAAAGGGGATTAAAAATCGAAAAGAGGTGAAGCTTGGTCATATGTACATGGGTGATTTGATTGAGGTGATCATATCACTGCATCAATGTAATCCTCGAGTAAGTGATCCAGCTTGATAGAGCTAAGATCAAGGAGAATGGAGAAGGAATCTCTCCAAAAGGATATACGGTGTGATCTATAAAAATCGAAGAAGAAGATGGTCAAATGAGGTCTGACAGGGCTACTCGCCTTAGTAGAAGAGTTGACCGGGGTCTACTCTTGACTACCCTAGTTGGTCCATGTGGACCAACAAGAAAAAAAAGGCAAGCCAAAATTATTTGTAAAATCAATAGTAAATAGTAAATAAATTAATTAAATTAAAAGTTATAAAATGAAAAATATTTATTATTTCTTGTAGTTTTTTAATATCATTTTTATTAATTTTTATGAGTTAATTTATCACAAATTACTTTTTAGAGTTTTATTTATAGGTATATTTACTTATATTTTGTATATTTTATTTTTATTTAGTATTTTGTATTTTATTTTTTTTATTTTCATAACTTATATATTTATAACATTTTTTATACACATAAATATATTTTTATTATATTTTTCTGATATATTATGTATACTTAAATAAATAGGGGCATTAAATATATAGGTATATGTATCGGTATTTCATCTATGTATTTTTATATATTATATTATTTTTTTTATTTGTTGTTTTATTCTATTTTAGATATGTACTAGTGTTATAGATAATATTTACAAAATTATAAAAATATAAAAATATAAAAATAATATAGAATAAATAAATTGAATATTTCATTCGGGTATATTATACGATAAGGGTCCAAAATCTAACTTCAGCATCTTAACTCGAAATTGGATACAACAACCTTCATTAAATAGCTTACAAAAAGTTATATACAATTAAAGGTGATTTCGATACACTTTGAGTTCATATGAAGAAGATATGGGTTTAGGAATTTTGGGTTTTGGTTTTTTATTTAGAGTATAAAATGTACACTGTATATTATTTTTTTGTAAACTCAATTTTATATTTTCTATATATTATTATCTACAACTATCATGTAAATAGTTTCTTTAATTGAGTTATAAATAATAGAAAATAAAATAGGTCCCAAAAATGCAATATTGATGAATAAATGAATGGAAATTTATTGGATTTTCGGCCCTTATCTCCCCCTACTTTATCCCTTGAAGGCTCAGTCATCATGATGCCCATGTGTAGGGGTTTATGGTCATAAAATACCTTTGGCATTTTATACTATTTCTTTTCTTTATTCTATAATTTTGGCATTAAAAAATATATTTTATTAACAATAAATAGAATAAATAATGAATGTTAATTTGTACAAAATAATATTATTTACAAGCATTATCTAGGGTTTTTAGGCCAAAATGATAGAATAAAGGTGATGAAATGGAGATTCATCACTCCACTAAACTTATCTTTGATAGTCCCTAGCAAACACTTATTTAATATGTGTAGAAAAATAAAAATAAAGAAAAGGAAATGAAAGAACTTGGATTGATTTTAATTCTTAAACTTGTCTTCACAAAATCATAGTTTGGAGCTTAAGTTGGACCTTTGGAATTTAGGTGTGATGGGAACCTTATTGGGAAATAGATTTGAAACACAACAGCCTCTGAGAGTCACAAAACTCTACTCAAGTCTCCTCAATAGATAGGTCAGAATACTTCAACTCATACACAAACCTTTATGACTATGAATCTATCTTGGATAGTGTATGTAATATGTAGCTCCCCTCGGCTGAAGCGGTAAAAGTCAGTCTTCTTCAACATGGAGACCCTAATTCCCCAATCCAACAACTCTTTCCTCAAGAAGCGGGGTATTTCCTTCTATGTTCAAGTAACAACTAGCTCAAGAAGATGAGGTGGGGAGAAGAATGGACGGTAGCTAGTGTAGCTACCAATCCTAGGATGCTTGACTAGTGTAGCCAAGCCATCTAGCTGCAGGCTCACAATCATATGACTTTGATGCTCAAGTTTGCTGATTAACTATACAAATATATACACTACACCAAGCATTTTATGTTCAATCAGGTCTATCCACTTTTTTGGAGTTTTGATTTCGCATTTTTTTCATTTTCTTGAATACTATATACAACGTCATTTACATATGGACTTTTTCTTTTTGAGCATGTAGACTATCCCTCTTTTGAAGCATTATCGCAACCATCGGATCAGGTTATGGTACAATGGGCACAAATGTGTGACTACCAATGTTTCCATTGGCTTGTGTCTCATGCTGGCAAATCAAACCCTCTACACTTTAACTGAGGTAAGCAAAGTGTAAGGTGCAGGTGTACAAGCTAGTTCATTATCAGCAAGAGTCGTGTGTATGCTCCGAAATACTCTACTTAGGTAGTCAAGATGACACTGAACCAAGTCTCATGATCTCATAGAATTCAGTCAACTAGACCCGAAGTACCTCAATTCCAGTTCATATAAGGTTCCTGTGATTAACTATATTTTAAGCTCCAACCAAGCTCCTATCTTAAGATTTTATTTTGACTTATTCAATTATCAAACATAATACAAAAAATACAAATGCTATGCACAATGCATAGAATATTTTTGTTATGAAATTTTCAAACTATGAACTTTTTAGGGATTTTTAGAAGGTTTTGCAAAATTTATGCATTTTTCATAAAGATTTTGCAAATGTTTTTGGGATTTTTCAAAAAACATTTTTTGGCAAAGAAAAATAGGTACAAATGTTTACATGGGGATACATCTTATATTACAAGAGTTGGGTTTTTAAGAATTTACATGTTATACAAGTTTTACAAAGGATTTTTATTTTGTGCCCAATTCATAAAATAATTTGAAAAGTGTTTTACAAAAAAATTGAAAACCTTATTTTTCATACTAATTTGAAAAATATTTTTTACTAATATTTTACGAAATTTGAAAATCATTTTTTAAAGATTTTTCAAACTGCATAGATAGATTTTTCAAACTAATTTCTGCGACCTTTTTAAAATATTTGCAAATAGATTTTTTAATGCTTTTATTTCAAATAAATAAAATAATTTTTTTACAAACTTGACCATTTACAAAGGTTGAAAATATTTAACAAAACATTTTCCAAATAGTTTTCAAAGGATTTTTCAAAAGGTTTTTAGAATTATTTTTCAAATATTTTGCAAAAAATATATTTTTAACTTGATTTATTATTCAGTAAGTATAAAGAATTAGGTATTGGTTTGTATAAATTTTTATTAGTCAGATATATTATTAAAAATATGAAAGTATGAATTAAGGATAAAGTATATATAGTGTATATATGACACCCTATACTTAGCTTGAGTTATGTCCTCAAAGATCAAAGAGAAAAAGAGAAGACATAACTCGTGCTTAGTATTGAAGAGTATATACTTACAACAACGAATAAAGAATGAAGGAATGAAGAAATGAATCAATGAGAATTCGATCGTCCCCCCTATACTTAGGACGAAAAAATCATAAGTTATAACCGGATCTACATGCAGGGAGGGCCGAGGGTAGGAATAGACATATCCCACTGAGACTGTCTCCCCCATAATTAGGGTAAAATATCCCTATATATAAACAAGGAAGGAAGACAGTGGAGGAGATCAATAAAAAGAATCAAATAAGGGAAAAATGTAAGAGGCGAGATTGTAGATATCACTCCCCCTATACTTAGGGCAGAAACCCCCTATACATAGGACAAAGTATATGCAATAACAAGAGTGATGAAACAGAATGAAGTAGGAACACTTAGGGTGTACACCCCTATACTTAGGACAAAGTATGGCCAAAGTATAGTAGTGAAAAAGGGGTGGCATCTTTTACAAGAAAAAGAAAAATGAAAATGAAAAGAAGAAAGTAATAAAAGAAGAAAATAAGAAAGATCGCCCAACTGATCCACCTCCCCTATACCTAGGATTGAGTACGTTGTAAGCAAGGAAAAACACACAGAATGAGATGGATGAGAAAAAAAGGTAGATGGAGGGACGTAAAATGAAAGCATATACACAAAGAGATGTATATACAAGGATCAAGAAGGTCGAAAGTGAACCTTCTTGCGTGATCATTGAGGAATGGATCTGACAAGGTGTAGGTCGATATCGGGGTCTTCAGCAGACCCAAACCGATCAAGATTGACCTGATGAAGGTCCTCATCAATCTCAAAGTAGAAAGGCACGAACTGGTTAGTGGAAGTAGTGTGGTCATGTTCGACGTGGGAAATCTCTGCTAGGTCATCATCAAAAGGCCTGCAGTATAAATTCTGTAGATGTCATCAATGCATCGCCACTCAACAGAAGAGGGAAATCCAAGGTCTTTGCTTTCCGAGTCTTCCTCATCAAAAAGGAATCCTCGGGTATCAGAATCATCCATCAAAAAGCAAACCTCTCTGATATCAGCAGATAGGTCATAGTCCTCGAGGTCGGCTAACACAGGCACACTCTCATAGGATGCAGGTCTCTGGTCAACAATGAGTGTAGTTATCAACACATCGCTCGTGACATCAGAACAAAAGTGAATCTCTCCAAATCCATAATCAATAACGACTCTCACAGAGGTGAGGAGAGGCTATCCCAGGATGATTGGAGGATGTTCCACATGGGTGGAGGACTCCATGGGAAATATGACAAAGTCAATAGTGAAGCTCATGCCCTAAATCTGAATGATAGCATTCTCGAGAATACCCCTCAGCCTCTTGATGGATTCATCAATAAATTGACAAATCATCATGGTTTTGTTGAGAGGCCCTAAGTGAGAGACTGTACTAGCGAGAAGGGTATTAGATTAAATGAAGCATTGCAGTCAAGGAGAGTGTTACAAATGAATGGTTAGAGATGGTGCAACTCACAAGAGGTGTGATAGTGTTCCCTTTCCTAGTGTGTGGACGGTGAGAGATGATGTAGGTAGGGGCAATGGTAAAAATGTGACACTCAGATCTACTCCTTTGCTTTCTCTTCTTGGGTTTAGGAGCAGATAATAGGGTCATGTCCTGGTGAACTAGGGCTTCAATGATCTCATGAATAGATGCCACCACTTCCGGTTCAGTCAACATTTTTTGAAATTTTGGATCTCCTCCATACAAGGGAGGAGATCGGAGTCATCATCTACACCAGGATGACCAAAAGAAGTCTATAAAGTGGCATCCTTGGGGTCAGGGGTGGGAACTGTGTTAAATGTGAGTGTGGTCAAAAAATCTAGCATGGGTGCCCTCTCCTCACATAATGACTCAACTGAGTGTCTCCCGAATTCATTTTGTATTTTTTAATTTGTCCCACTTTTTATATTTTAGGCGATTGCAAGCTCTCATAGGAATCCTCGAATGGACCCATATCATTAAATAGTGAAGTGACATTGTGGCTCTTATTATACTAGTGAGGTCATCAATCTTCTTCTTCATCCGCTCCATCATCTGTGTCAAGTGCTCAAGAGTGGACTCCATAAGAGGTAACTCCAACAGGTCAGTCTCTGGTGGGTGAGATGGTAGGCAATGAGATGGTGGTTGTGGGTAGAAGTTCGAGGCTTGAAATTGTGGCTGAGGCAGATATGTACAAAAATAAAAATCAGGAGCAAAGTCCACCTGATAAAATTGAGGTGGACCGGCTAGAGAATACGAGGTATCCGCAAAGTTTGGATAAAAATCACTCTAGTCGGCCATCTCCGAAATAAAAGAAAAGGATTGAGAGATCACGAAGGTCAAGTCAAGATATGTGATAAAAAGGCTCAAATGCGCAGAGAAGATCGAGTATGCAAAACACAACCAAATATACACAAAATAGACCCCTCAATTCACTAACTGAACACAATGAGGACAATGAAAGTTTGATCTTTTTGTCTTTTACAAATTTTAGAGTTAGGTGATAATCACAAAGTTGTACTATCATGTAGGAAGGCCTGGGGTTGGGGCACTAATCATTAGTGTGTGCGTATGTATAAAATGATCACATAATGAGGGAGTTACTCTCCCCAAGATGATGATATTTTTCGTTTTGATTTTAGGGTCGAGTATTCTTAGTAGTCCCAATTTTATTGGTTATAAATTTTTTTAGTGATAATGCACTGATGAATCTCCATTTCATCACCTTTATTATATCATTTTGGCCTTAAAAACCTAGCTAATGCATGTAAACATCATTATTTCTAGAAATTAACATTAATTCTTTATTCCATTTATTGTGTATAAAATATATTTTTTATGCAAAAATTAAAGAATAAAGAAAATAAAAGAAAAAGAATAAAATGTCAAAGGTATTTTATGACCCTAAACCCCAAGACCTAGGCATCTTGATGGCTGGGTCAACAAGGAATAAAGAAGGGGGGATAAGGGTCAAAAAGACAATAAAATCCTTATCCTTTAATTCATCAATAAGTCATTTTTGGGACCTATTTTATTTTCTATTTTTTATACCTCAAAAAAAGAAACTTGGTCATGAAAGTTGTATATAATAATATATAGAAAAATACAAAATTGATTTGATACAAAAATAATATACAATGTACATTTTATACTCTAAACAAAAAGAAAAAATCCGAACATCCCAAACCCATCTCTCCTAAAAAAAATACAAAATGTATCAAATCACCTTTAATTGTAAATTACTTTTAATAAACTATTTAATGAATGTGGTTTCATATTTTTTGGAGTTAAGGTGTGAAAGTTAGGTTTTGGACACTGATGAATACCCATTCATCACTCTTTATTCTTTTATTTTAGCTACAAAAACCCATGCAAAACACATGTATATTTATGTAAATATCAATAATTATCATTTAGCATGCATTGTGTAAATATGCATTTTTAGCATGTTTTTGTGCATAAATAAAAGAATAAAGAAACAAAAGAAAAAGAGGGAGATATTTAGAATAAATATTGAGCGACCTAATCCCAAGGGAGGGCTTAGCATGGGCCTGACCGCATAAAAACACAAGTAGAGAAAGATAAGGAAGCTTATATATGTTTACATATATACCTGTAAATAAAAAAAGTATTTTCCTCTTATTCAAATAAAAATGGGTTTGTATTTATATGTATATATTTGTAAATATAAAATTAAAACAAAAATGAGAAAATTAAAAAGAAATTAAAAATCCCTTCACCCTTGTATATATACCATGTACATAAAACCATATATATATTTATTTTCCCTTATAAATAAATAAATAAAAACCTATAAAAATATGTACATACTCTGTATTTCATAGTGTAAATAAATAAAATAATAACCATAAAAATAAAAATAAAATAAATTAAATAAAATAAAAATCAAAACCTACATTGTATATATACCATGTACATATGTATACATATCTATTTATTTAACCCTTGTAAATAATTAAAAAAAATAAAATAAAAATACCTTTTTATTCCAAATTTTATTTTATAAATAAATAAAATATAAAATTGGAATAAAATATACAAAAATAAATAATTAAAAATCAAAAATCAAAAATTAATATTGTATATACCTATATATAATAATAATATTTTGTAAATACCTTATTTTTATTTCAAAAAAATAAATAAAAATCACTAAAAAATAGTCTAAAAATAAATAAACATTTTTTATGTTTTAAGTTTTTTCAAAAATAAGTCAATTAGTATTTTTAAATGAATTATCAAATAATTAATAATTGGCGGGCTCTGATTGGTCCACGGGGGATGTTGACCCCTGGTCAACTCTCCCCCCAGGACCACCAGAGCCAGATCATGCTCACCCGACCCGAATTCTCCTATTTCTACCCACTTGATCCGACCGCCAAATCACTAAACCCCGGGCTCAATTCGACCCTTGTTCATTCCTGATCCACGCCCGGGGTGAGTTCGAGGGATCCGAGCTCTGATATGCGTGCCCGATCTTCATCTTCTCGGACCCCTAGCCATATATAATCTCAGCTCTGTCGCACGATTCAAGGCATCTTTGCCCCCCCCCCCTCGTTGCCAAGGAGCTCCTCCACCTCGCCTGAGTGACAACTGTGCGAGAGAGAGTCGAAGCGAGGCTCGGGCAGCGGGAACCACTGATCCGGTAGCTTCTCGCCGCTGTACGCCGCCGCGAGCGCGCCAAGCCTCGGGACGCGATGACCCTTGAGGCAATGACGCCTGGAGCTCCAGGAGCTCTATCCTAGTCGACTACGCCCGCCAGGTAGTTCCTTTAGCTTGTAGTTTAGCTTAATTTAAGTTTTCCCCCATTTTGCTCCGCCACCGTCGCCGACCAATTCAGCCACCTCCGAACGTCCATTTGTCCACCCGACCACACCACCACCTTTGCCGGAACTCTCTCCACCTTCTTCACCCATCCACCCCCCTGTCTCGCCCCAGAGCAGGGCTATCGTCCTCTGCCGCCACCGCTTCGCCGGAGGACTCCACGCCGCCTCATCCTTCATCTTCCACGTGCTCTAACGGGTCGAGGCAGTTTGCCCTCAACCCAGGAGTCTTCCTGTGGTGTTTTCCAGGTACGGAGAGGCCCATCTGAGGGTCGAAGCATTCGAGCACAGGAGCTCCAGGACACTGCCGTTGCCGGGCCACTCCGGTGGTCGCCGGCCTCATCGGAGAGGTGCATTAGCTGCGGGACGTCAAGGTGGATCCATTCTGCACCTTAGCAGCAGCGGAGGAGGCATCCAGCGCGAGTATCGGGACGGCGAAGTTCGCAGGCCACCTGGTCTTGGAGGACCTTCCTCAGCCGTCCATCGAGCCCCTTGCCTAGTTTTGATCACAATCGTCCATTGGCGAGGGGATAGCAGCCATCAGATCAGAGATCGGATCTCATCTGGAGCGTCCGTCACAGAGGAGAGGAGAGCCCCTAGACTTAGGATTTTTGCTTGACTGTGACGTAATTAGTAGGGTCCCAACACCTTAATAACTGTGCATGTACCTATAGATCGATTAATTGGACAAAGAATAAAAATCTAATAAAAAATAGTCGATCCACTACCTTCGAGCCTACGTGCCGTGAGCCCGCCCTGCCAAGCGCTGCTCCTGAACTCGACTTGTCGAGAGGAGGAGGGGTGAGCCTAGATCGGACTCTTGGATTAAAGGTTGGTGGTCGACTAGACGTTCTGTCGAGTAGAAATGCTTGCTTAGGGCTCGGATTTCCGCCTGCATCATTTAGGTAGTTTTATTTCATTCTTTAAATTCTGCGCAGATCATTCTTGCATGTAGACTGCTGGAGTCAGGTACGCATTTTTAACTCTGCATGCATCATTGATTTCTCACGCATCGGCTTTTTCGACTTCTCCCCCTGATTTTTGGACTTAATAACCAGGAGAACCGAAAAATTCGTTAGGCGTTTGGTTTTATTTGAAAAATACCTAAAATTTTGAATAATAAAATAGGGACTGCTAATCACAGTTGACCTAAAAGATGCCTAATTGAAAATTTTGTCTTGGGGAGAGAAACCCCCTCCTTGTTTGGTTTGGATGAGCGAGAGAGTGACCCGCACCTTAGGCTAGAGCCATATCCGATTTTTCTCGACTGATTACCGACTTTCTGTACGGGACAGTCGGTTGAGAAATATTGGATTCCTATCGGCTCACGTAATCGCTCTGAAAGACTGAATGATCACCTAAATTAAAATCGACAAGATAATTGAACGATCCCTTTCAGTCTTCAGCTCTGTGTGCATAGGTGAATTAGGGTTTTTGTTTTATCATCTTGTGTGATTCCAGATCCCTTCTTCCTTCCCCCCATCTTCTTCTCCACTCCTTCATCTTTCTCCCGCTCCCTCCCTCCCATCCCCTTCTCTATTCTGGGCTTTCTGTGCTTGACGTCCGAGGATACCAGATAGAGCAGATGCGAGACCCGGACGATGCCTTTGCTAAGTTGAGAGTGCACTCCGTTCGTGATCAGAGAGAGCAGTGGAGATCATCAGATAGATCCAATCCCAGATGGATGGAGGAGCCGATAGGACAGGGAGCTCAGTCAGCCTCTACACTAGGACCATTCGTCTTGGATTTGGATCTCATTCAGAGACTGCCGACATTTTTGGGGGAGGCGTACGAGGAGCCTTATCTACACCTGTCAGAGTTCGAGGAGTTTTGCATAGCACAGAAATATTCAGATATCACTGCAGAGGAGCTGATGAGGAGGACCTTCCCATTCACACTACAGAACAGAGCCATGAGATGGCACAGACGATTGGGGAGGAGATTCAATACGTGGGGAGAGCTACGCCGAGAGTTTCTATAGAGATACTTCCCCCAACGTAGAGCAGAGTTGATGCGGTCTTTGATCACCGAGTTTTCAGTCGACCCCCAGGAGCCATTGCAGGAGGCATGGCTGAGGTTTCTTGACCTCTTGAGGAGATTTCCAGACCACGGACTTCCACTGACAGACCTTATTGAGATCTCCATGCGGGGGATGACCGCAGAGCAGCTAGCACTGGTGATTACCACATGTGGCGGTTCACACCGCAGTTCCGGCATTCACCTACTAGATACCATCTCGGGCTTACTTTCACAGAGTTCTTCTTCACGAGATGCCCTAGTCGGGACAACACATGAGGATGTTGCAGTACCAGTGCGATATGTCGCATTACATGAGGAGACAGTTTCTACACACCAGCCAGAGGACTTGGATACTCCAGCAGCACAGAGTATAGAGTAGATGACTGCGATAGCAGAGGTTCGGACCTAGACTTTTCTCGAGTTCCCGTTGGTTTTCCAACTGGAGTTCGAGTCAGCCCCAGAGTTTCCAGTCGACGAGTCTTGGATATCAGATATTCTGATACTCCAGGAATCGGAGGAGCCCCCGCTACTACAGCCATTGAGTCAACCACTTCAGTGTCCAGTCCTGGAGGAGTCAACTTCTTTTCTCCAGAGATACCTCTCGGAGTTTGACAGTTACCAGGACTCAGCCCAGCAGCTTCAGCTCGATATGGGACACCACTTTGAGATGTCAGGCACAGATAGTCCCATATTCGAGCCTTTTGTCCTCCACTTTGACAAGGCAAACACACTTGTTGAGGACCAGTTGGCAGCCAGCATTGCCGCAGAGCGAGGATCAGCTGCAGACACATTGCCAGCCTCCGCGATGTTGACCAGTACCTTCTCCTGCTTCCAGATTGCAGAGAGCCACACTTCAGATGATGATGCAGCCTGGTGCACCGAGTGGATACTTGCCAACAACACAAATGCCCTTCTAGATCCTGATCCTCTCTTACTCACTTCTAATCTTGCATTTTTCCCTGAGGGTTATCTGTGGGACGATGCCGCACATGATGAGTACTCGGTTTCTCTATCTGAAAGTGTTTCCGATTGGGCGGAACACGAAACCGAGTCTTTTGATCCTTCTAATTTTGAGTCATCTCACCTCGACGACCCTCGCGAGGATGAGCCTATCCTGGAGATATTTGATGATCTGCTCGATTTGTTTCTATTCTATGCATCGTATCTGTCTTCTTAGAGAGTCTCCTTATCTTGATTGTCCACACCTTCTTGAGACATTGATTGACGTGGAGGATTCCATGACTGATCCATCCTTCTCCATGTTCGATTTCTTCGGCTCTACTCTTCCACTCCAGTCTGATCCAGAGCCGATGATTTCTTTCGTGCTACCGGATCCCAATCACTTACTTCCATATCCATGGTCGGTAGAAGACACCTGCTTGATTGCATACTTGGGTGTCTTTCTTTACACTTTTGAATTCGTCGTTGTTCTCATACCGAGACTGCGACGACAGTACGGTATTCGCCTTATCGATGTCGTCCTGAACCTTGACACTGCTTTATCCTAGCCTTTGCGCCCAGCTAGGGGCGTAAAATCTAGCGCTTGTTGAGAGGCACCTCAACATTGTACCCTTTTGTATATATGTGTTTCGTCTTAGTTTGATCTTTCTTTCTTCCGTTCTTGTTTTCACCCCAGGTCTCGCTTAGGATTATCTTTGCTATATTTAGGATATACCTCAACCTATGTATAGGGGGTGGAAACATCGGGTTGTTCATATTGTTCTGTTTCATCACTTATGTCATTGCCTATACTTAAGGATTCTTCACCTTAAGAATAGGGGGAGTGATGCCCTCCATCTTGTCTAAATTTGTTGATTTCTTCGTGTCTTTCTACCCCTATTTTTGTTGCCTATACTTAGGGATATTTTACCCTAAGTATGGGGGGGGTACACCCTGTACATTCTTCACTCTGTTTTCCCTTTGTGTACAACCTGCTATACATAGGATTATTTGATCCTAAGTATGGGGGAAAAAGCCGAGATCCTCTTGATTTCTATTCTTTCATTCGTATTTGTATATAGCCTTCCTTTTCACTTCCCTATACTAAGCACGAGTTATGTCTTCTTTATCGCTCTTGACTCTGAGGACATCGTTCGAGCTAAGTATAGGGGGTGTGTATATATTTCATATATTCTTTAGCCATAACTCGTACTTTGTGTGAGTGTGTAAATAAATAAAAATGGCTAAAAACCCAAAAATCCATAAAAATTAAAAAATTTTCCCTGTAAATAAACATTCTTTTATTTGCACATACATAGCTATTGTACAAATTATTTTTGTAAAAATGTTTGCAAAAACTTTTTGTGTAAAGTTTGTGTAAATATGTGTGTATAAAAATTATGTATATAGTACAAAATTTTTCCAAAATGTTTTGAAAATCACAAGTTTGCAAAAACCTTGTGTAAATTTGTGTAAATATTTTGCAAAACTTGCATTCATGCATACATTCATGATTTCAAAACATTTTTCAAAAATTTTGCATGCGTGTAAATATTTTGTAAATAGCATCTTTGTATATACTTGTATAGTTTTTCTTGGATTATAGTTGACATTTAAACTAGCCTGGAATTAAATTGGGAAATGGAGCTTGACTAAGATCTTAATCCACCTAATTATAAGAGGAACCTTATAGGGCTTAGGGTTAAGGCTTTTCAGGTCCATGGTGACTTAATTCTTTGAGTCCACTAGGCTATGATCACATGTCATCTCAATGAGCCTAAGTAGAGAACTTAACAACACACACATGACTCATATAGACAATGTCTTTACTTCGACCCGCACTTTACACCGAGCTCTCTATGGATGAGGTGGTGAGGAGGCAGTCTTCCTTGACTTGGGGTAGCATATGAGGGTAGTACTTCTAGGCGGAACCTCTCTTCTTCTTTTAGTGAAGGAAGTGTGTCTCAACTTGGTCTGGTTGCCATGAGGTCTAACGACAGGAGTTGTGGGTTGCAATAATGCTTCAAAAGAGGGATAGTCTACTGGCTCAAGAGGAAAAACTCCTTATGTACATATGTTGCACCGTGTAAATATGTTGTATAGATGCACTTGAAAAAAAATCCAAAAAGAAAATAACTCAAAAAAAAGTGGTGGGTCTGATAGAAAATGATAATCCCACCAGAGTATGTATATAGTGCGATAAGCAAAGCTTGAGACTCATGTTCCATCTTATATAGCTTGCAGCAGGGAGACTTAGCTACACTGGTTGAGCTCCCAAGGATACATGGCTAGACTGGCCATGGTCCATTCTCTTATTCCCCCTCTTCTTGAGTCGGTTGAACTTGAACTTAGAAGGGAATACCCCGCTCCTCGAGGAAAGAGTGGCCAGACTAGGGTCATAGAGTTACCTTGTTGGGGAGGGTTGTCAAGTTACTACTTCTGAGGTGGAGAGATATACCTCACATACACAGTACAAGGAAAGATTCATAGTCTTCAGGGTTTGTGTATGTAGACTTGTTCTGATCTGGATTGTTGAGGAGTCTTGATTATAGATTAGTAGATCTTAGAGGCTGTTGAGTTTTAAACTTAAGTCCAAATAAGGTTCTGACACATTAATAATCCAAAGATCTGATCGAGCTCCATATTTCAAATTAATGAAGGCAAGTTTAATTATCAGCATTAATCCATGCATTTTCTCCTTTTTTCCTTTTTCTTTTTCTTTTTCACTTCTTTTTCAAATAAGTGTTTGCTAAGGGACTAGCAAAGTTAAGTATCAAATAAGTGTTTGCTAAGGGACTAGCAAAGTTAAGTATCAAATAAGTGTTTGCTAAGGGACTAGCAAAGTTAAGTATAGGGGGGTGATGAATACCCATTCATCACTCTTTATTCTTTTATTTTAGCTACAAAACCCATGCAAAACACTTGTATATTTCTGTAAATATCAATAATTATCATTTAGCATGCATTGTGTAAATATGCATTTTTAGCATGTTTTTGTGCATAAATAGAAGAATAAAGAAACAAAAGAAAAAGAGGGAGATATTTAGAATAAATATTGAGCGACCTAATCCCAAGGGAGGGCTCATCATGGGTCTGACCGCATAAAAACCCAAGTAGAGAGAGATAAGGAAGCTCATATATGTGTACATATATACCTGTAGATAAAATAAGTGTATTTTCCTCTTATTCAAATAAAAATGGGTTCGTATTTATATGTATATATTTGTAAATATAAAATAAAACAAAAATGAGAAAATTAAAAAGAAATTAAAAATCCCTTCACCCTTGTATATATACCATGAACATAAAACCATATATATATTTATTTTCCCTTATAAATAAATAAATAAAAACCTATAAAAATATGTACATACTCTATATTTCATAGTGTAAATAAATAAAATAAAAACCATAAAAATAAAAATAAAATAAAAAGAAATAAAATGAAACTCAAAACCTACATTGTATATATACCATGTACATATGTATACATATCTATTTATTTAACCCTTGTAAATAATTGATAAAATTAAAATAAAAATACCTTTTTATTCCAAATTTTGTTCTATAAATAAATAAAATATAAAATTGGAATAAAATATACAAAAATAAATAACTAAAAATCAAAAATGAAAAAGTTAATATTGTATATACCTATATATAATAATACTATTTTGTAAATACCTTATTTTTATTTCAAAAAAAATAAAAATCACTAAAAAATAGTTTAAAAATAAATAAACATTTTTATGTTTTATGTTTTTCGAAAATAAGTCAATTAGTATTTTTAAATAAATTGTCAAATAATTAATAATTGGCGGGCTCTGATTGGTCCACGGGGGATGTTGACCCCCGGTCAACTCTCCCCCCAGGACCACCAGAGCCGGATCATCTTCGCCCGACCCGATTTATACTATTTCTACCCACTTGATCCGACCGCCAAATCACTAAACCCCAGGCTCAATTCGACCCTTGTTCATTCCTGATCCACGCCTGGGGTGGGTTCTAGGGATCCGAGCTCTGATATGCTTGCCCGATCTTCATCTTCTCGGACCCCTAGTCATATATAATCTCAGCTCCGCCGCACGATTCAAGGCATCTTTGGCCCTCCCCCTCATTGCCTAGGAGCTTCTCCACCTCGCCTGAGTGACATCTATGCGAGAGAGAGTCGAAGCGAGGCTCGGGCAGCGGGAACCACTGATGCGGCAGCTTCTCGCCGTTGTGCGCCGCCGTGAGCGCGCCAAGCCTCGGGACACGATGACCCCTTGAGGCAATGACCCCCGGAGTTCTAGGAGCTCCAGCCTAGTCGACTACGCCCGCCAGGTAGTTCCTTTAGCTTGTAGTTTAGCTTAATTTAGGTTTTCCCCCAATTTGCTCCGCCACCGTCGCCGACCAATTCAGCTACCTCCGACCGTCCATTTGTCCAACCGACCACACCACCACCTTCGCCGGACCTCTCTCCACCTTCTTCACCCATCCACCCCCGGTCTCGCTCCGGAGCAGGGCTATCGTCCTCCGCCACCACCGCTTCGACGGAGGACTCCACGCCGCCTCATCCTTCATCTTTCACGTGCTCTAACGGGTTGAGGCAGTTTGCCCTCGGCCCCGTGTTTTGCCTGTGCAGGTTAGAATGCCAGAAGGACCTCATCTGGAGGTCTTCAGCAAGAGCACAGGAGGTAGGCTCCACCGACATTGCCAGAGCTCCTCGGAGCTCCCCGGCACCATGGAAGGAGCTGAGTAGCTGCGGACCATCGAGACGAAGAGATCCCCCACCTCAGCAGCTCCAGAGAAGGCCCAGCGTGCCAGTGGTGCGACGGCGAAGTTCGCCGGTGTCTTATTCTTCCTGGACCTTCTCCTGACGTCCGATCGGTCCCTCCTGCTCCATATGCGATCTCATCCATTCATTTGAGGAGCCACGCCACCATCCGATCCATTGGAGGCTTGATCAGGACTGCACGATCAGACGAAGAGGCGCCCTTGAGCCACCACCGTCCGATCTCCACGTGCCCTCTTCCGAGCCGATGATCTAGCGAGGGTTTACCCACAGCGCACCTTAGCCGTCAAATCCTCCACGTGGGAGGCTCTCAGTTGTCCGATCCGAGCAGGAGTCACAGAGGAGAGGCGAGCCCATTCCATAGCCGCCCGATCAGCCACGTGGCGCGCCGCCAGCCCTCGGATAATTAGGGGTAAATATCACTTAGGCCCCCTTCTATTTTGTCTTTATTGTTTAGTACTGTAAATATTGAATATAGTTCTTTTATTTTTGTAAAAATTACACTGAAGACCTGGTTGTTTATTTTATTTGCAATTTAGTCCCTGTGAATGGTAGTCACGTGATTTTTGTGAAAATTGCACGATATGGGCTTGTAGATTCTGTTTGTTACTGAATGCGATACATTTCTTGATAATTGCACTTATGCCCCTGTGATTGATGTTATTCGACATGTGTTGAATTTGTTGGGCATTTTACAGCATCGCCCCTGGACTTTTAGCACATGTTGCTAATAAGTCCGGAGAATTAAGTTATTTGCATATAGGTCCCTCTGTCCCCAGCCCACGTGCTGCGCGCGTGGGAACTTGGAGATTTTACACGAGGACCCCCCGGATTTCTGAGCTTATTACCTTTTCAGCCCAGAACTTTATTTTTATTACAAATAGGTCCTTATGCATTGTGGGCTCTTGTTTGATTTAAATAAAATATCAATTTTTATCCAAATTGAGTGAAAATTGGATACGTGGCTCCTACCACTGTGTAAAATTTTCACCAATTTTTGGTTACATTTTTTAGCCCTTTTATTATTTTTAAAAATTCAAAAACCCTTATTTTTCTGCCTATTCAGATTAAAAATTCCTAAAAAAATATTAAAACCTCTTTAAAAATTACAAAAAGTAAGTTTTCTGTGTTTGTGTGTTTTTTATTTTCTGTGCATTTTTGGTTATTTTTGGATTTATCAAAAGCTTAAAAATTAAAAAACCTTTAAAAACTCATAAAAATTATAAACAATTATAGAAAATTCAAAAATTCAAAATTTCTTTTCTTGAATTTTCCTTTTTGTTCAGACTTTGCATGAAAAATACCTCCAGGCTTTGATAGGGCCATTTTATATTTTATTTTGGTCCTTGAAGCCTGGCTGGACAGTAGCACAGTTTGTCTTCCTTCTTTCATTTTTAGAAAATTCTATAAAAATCATAAAATTATCAAAAATTCACCAAAAAAAGTAAAAAATATAAAAAAAACATAAAAATATTTTTGTTTGAATTTTTGGAGCTTTTTAGAGTATTTAAATAAATTGTTGTTTGTGCTTGTTTTTACCTTTTTATTATTTTTCTTCATATTTAAAAATCCAAAAAAATTATCAAAATATTAAAAATGCACCAAAAAATATTTGTTTATATTATTTTTTTAGACTACTTCGTAGGCCGTAAGGCCAATCCGCACTCCCTGAGTCCGACCATGGGTGCTACACCAGGCTAATCTCATAGCCAGGGCCACTATTTGTTTTCCATTGTTTTTATATCTGTTTGGTGGTATGTCCTTCATTTTTCTTATTGAGCTGAGTTCTCGAGTGACTGAGGTCGCAACGACCTTCGCTAGATTTTATTCACCTTAGTTCATTACACAAATAAAATATTCATTTTCTTTATTATTATTATTTTTATAATTTTATATTTTTATAAATTTTGTAAATATTATTTATAATATATATACATATTTAAAATACAATAAAACCAGAAATAAAATTTTAATATAAAATATGTATACTAAATGCATAAATGAATTACTTATACTTATACTTATATATTAATAACCATATTTAATCAAGTGTAAATATTATATCAGAAAAATACAATAAAAATATATTTATGTATATAAAAAAGTTGTAATTTTATGAAATAAGATAATAAAATAATAAAATCAAAAATACAAAATAAAATACCCAAAACATAGATGAATATACCCTTAAATGAAGCCTTAAAAATTAACTTATAATTAATGATCTCAAAAAATAAATAAAAATCATATCAAAACAATTTAGAAAATAATAAACATTTTTTATTTTATAACATTAATTTAATAAATTTGTTTACTATTTATTAATTTATTTCTGAATAATTTCATGTTGGTTTTTTCCTTGTTGGTCTACGTAGACCAACCAGGTGGTGCCTCCAGTTGACCTTGGTCAATTGCCTGACCAAGCCCTTTAGCTCTGACACACCTAGTTTTGACAGGTACTTCGCCTTTTTCCTCCGATCGATGGAAGCATCGAAACAAGATGATTCCTCTTCCACTTTCGATACTCCATCATCCCTCATATACGCAGGCATGACTCCTCAAGGTGCGGATTACTACATTGCCAGTTCTCCTTCGTTCTTTGTAGCCCTTTGTCCACCTGTACAAAAGACCCCCTTTAGTATTCTTTGAATTTTTAATTGATATTGGCCTTGTTTTGGTTCCCTCTCTGGAGCTCTAGATCGAGGTCCGTGACATGGACCTCTCCAGCTCCTTGGTAGCGTAGTTAGGTGGCGCTAAGGCTGCAGTCCACCCACCTCCAGTGAAGCACCGTCATTGAGGTCTACTTCCTCGGTTCCAACTGAGTAAGGTAATCGTGTCCACTTTTTAGACAAGTTATAATCTTAGCTTTTGTTTAATGTGTTTAGATTCAGGTTTCATTCAGTATTTTAGCCTAGATTCCTCATTTCATAGTTCGCCCGAGACTAGCTCCGACGAACCCCTTTTACTATGATTCTACCCTTTTCTCGACCGCAGACCACCCCATCTTCATTCCCTTTCACCTCCCATTGCTCCTACCTAGTCCATTCACCCTGATCATCCCGAGATCGAGACATCAGATCTCCCTTCTCCACATTCCATCGGTGAGCTCCACCGCGGTGCACCCAACTCCATTCCACCACCAGAACACCTTAGGACCTCTCTCTTTTCGATGCTTATCCTAACCCTCCTGGTGCCCGAGCATGTTAGCCTCGATTCGAGGCGATTATGTGCAGGTTTTGACTCCTAGGTAGCGCATATTTGCTCGAGACTCCAAGACCCCAGTAATGGGTCGAAGGCAATTTTGAGGGTTCCGACTGGTGTGGAGGAACTCCATCCCTTTTGCACCACCTGCGAAGACCCCAGGTGGCTGGAGTTGTGCAGGGAGGCCTATCGAAGGAGGCCCAGGCACCAGTTCTTCCAAGTTCTTTCGGTGGCCCTCCTTACCATCTGATTCATCCCGCTCCCTAGTTATGATTAGCACCGTTGGATTGTCCCCCTCCAACACCGTCAGATCAGGGAGTCAATCTAATCCTAACCATCCATGCACGAAGGGGCATCACGCACCCTGTTGCAACACGTGACAAGTGAATTGAAATCAACCGCATGATAGGGCCCTTTAGAGGGGTGTTTTGCAGACCAAACCCGACTCACCTTTTGTATTCAATATTCAACAATTAAGATTTCATTGGTCGTTATTATACTTTTGTATAATTTGCAAAAAGATCCCTAAACTTCTTATATTTAAAATTGAGTCCATGCCAACAAGTCTCACGTGTTCATACATGTGAGCTTGGCTATTTTGCAGCTGGACCCCCACAGGTTTATGTATTTCATTTGAGTCCTTGAATATTAAATTTCAGTTATTTATTTTTTGATATTTTACAGAAAGGCCATCACACTTTATTTTATTTACATATATGCCCCTGTCAGTTCAGTATTTTTTTGTGCATTTCTTCTATTTATTAAATATAGCATCTATGATCCAAAAATTACCAAAAAATAGGTTAAGCTCCTCATTGCACAAACTTTCATGCTAATTTTTAGATTTGCAATTTAGGATTTCTAATATTTATTAAAAACACAAATATTCCTTGTTGAACTTTAAAAATGCTAAAAAATCTAAAACTTTTAAAAATTCCTAGAAAATTTCATTTATTATTTTGAACCTTCAGACCAAAAACCACTAAAACTAAAAAAAGAAAACACGTAAAAATAAAAAACCCACGAAATACTTTATAAAATCTAAAAATCCTATAAATTAACAAAATATCATTTTCTATTTTATAATTTTCTATATATTATTATCTACTCATTAAAATTGATTTGAAGAATTTTTGACATCACTTGATAATGTTAATCTTTGTTTTGATTCGACCTGTTTATTTAATATCCGATTTGAGATATTTTTGACTTTAAAAATCTATAAAAATTAGCAAAAATCCTTCGATAATAAAAAAGTAGTAAAAATTTACTTAAAATCCAAAAAAAATTAATTCTGTAATTTTTATTTTATTATAGTTGTATTTATATACATATTACCATATATTATATATATCATTATATATTCTTTATTACACATTTAAAAAAGAAAAATAAAAAAATAAAATAAAAAATTATAAAATTAAAAATAATAAATAAATAAATAAATAAATTCAAAACCCATAAAATACGTAGACAACAGGAAGCACACTTATTTGCAAATATTTGCACCATTCTCTCGTTTGCTCCCTGTGTTTGACCACTACGATACATACACCTATACACATACATTGTAGAGTTATAATAAATTTTAACTCCACATATTTTGCTTTTTGTTACTTTATACATATTGTGGGTTACTTGTTGATTGAGTCAGGGTTTCGTTTGAGGTCGCCACGATAATTGTTGATCCACCGTGTGGATTGACAAGACTGCGGCAAAATCTTGTTCATGATACACAAACCTAAGGGGTAGTAAATTATTTTATATCCTAGGTGATAAAATCAGAGTGAGAGAGTCAGAAAAGCAATGCAAGCGAAATAGATGATGAATTCTATGTAGAAATGTTCATCTTGTCTCCAGCTGTCTTCATGTAAGGATGCTAAGCAGAATTGAAACCAATATCTATAAAAATGCAATCAGATGAAATCGCCCTAGAGTAGTAATTGTTATTAGTGTGAAGCACCATATGCTAACTATCTAGATATGAGACTAAAAGTCTGGTCATCGAAGCCGCTCGGTGCCCACCATAGTGGGACCTGCAAACGTTGTATGTGACCTCTCTCTTGGCACACGATCTCAAGTCTAAATAGTCAACAATTACGATATGACAAAGTCCAAAAGCGAATCTATAGGTACAGGCAAATATATTATGATTTGACATGAATCTATCGAGCATGCAAATCCTAAACTAGGGCTCAATCACACAAAATAAAAATAAATAAAATCATGAAATAACTGAAAAAAGGTGAATAAAATGCGAGAAAACCAATGAGGCTCCAAGTGAACAATTATTCGGGCAGTGGACCTCGTGAAGTGTGAAAGTCGTGGAGAGTCCAAGTTATTACAATTATATGTCTCTCTCTCACTTTAAAGTACAAATGAAATAAAATACAAAATAAAATTCTATTGTCTTCAAAAATCCTCCAAGTCTTCCTTTGTCATTTTCTCCTATCGATTAGGGCAGAAAAGCGAATATGCTTTGCGTTGTTGCACAATTGCTCTTAGGAGAGCCTCCCTCGATCCACGGTCCCTTGCAACAAAGTCAAACAAAGAGGGTGGTTAGAAAATTTACAAATAATATTAAGTAAAATTGAAAAGAACTAAAGAGAGAAATAGACAAACAAGAAGACACAGTCAAAATCCAATCTATGCGCAGTTGCTCCCCGCCAATGGTGCCATTTGATAATAGAGATTTTTGGAGGGTCTAATAAATATCCTCACTGATAAACAAAGACAGACATGTCACTGAGGCGACCGCTCATGATATCTTGTGCCCATCAATAAATAACCCACAATAGAAATAACAAATAAAGCAAAAATAAATTGGAGTTAATTTTTTTTATAACTCTACAAATGTATGTATAGGTGTAAGTATGTGTAGAGTGTCAAACACAGGGAGCAAACAAGATAGATCGGGGAAAATGAATTCAAAGTCTGTGTTCTTCTTGTCTCTGTATGTGGTTTTCTATTTTCTATTTTTTATGTATTTTATTTATATATATTATTATTTTTTCAGTTTATAATTTTTATTTTGTTTTTGTATTTTTTTGATTTTTAATTTCTTTTTCTTTTAAAATATATAATATAAGAATATATAAAACTTTACATATAATATAGTATAAGATAACTATAAACATCGCTAAAAAATATTTAAAATACATGAAATAAAATATTTTTTGATTTTTAATATTTTTTTCCTGTTCTGTGATTTTTTAACAAATTTCCAAATTTTTTATATTTTTAAAGTAAAAAATATCCCAAAAAAGGGATTAAATAAACATGCTTATTTATTTGAAGATAAAAATTACAAAATATGTCAAAAACTCTTCAAATCAATTTTAATAAATAGATAATAACATAAGTAAATCTAGAGAAAAAAATAATATTTTTGGGATATTTGGGGATTGTTTTACCTTTTTACTAGATTTTGGAGCTTTTTAATATTTTATATTTAGCTTTTTCTATTTTTAGGAATTTTTGCTCTTGAATTATAAAATACAATAATAAGCAATATATATTTTTTGTGATTTTTTTAAAATAATTTTATATTTTTGGTATTTTAAAATCTAAACATGGACAAAAACGTGCTATCTTGATTTGTAGAAAATAGTTAAAGTGCCTAAAATGATAATGCAAAAATATGCGAGAATATGTAAGAAAGGAGGTACTTAACCTATTTTTTAAGAATTTTTGAAGCATGGATAATAATTTTAATAAATGGAAAACATGCAAAAAAAATACTAAACTAGCAGTGGTATATTTACAATTAAAAATAAAGTCAGGGATGATTAAGCAAAATAACCAAAATTATATAATTGATATAAAAATTTCTAGACTAAAAAAATATAAAAACGCATTAGGGGTTCCTTGCAAAATCGCCACATCATGTGGGACTACACGTGAGGTTACGTGGACTGGACTAAAATGTAATTGGTGGAATTCTCGAGGTTTCAATGCAATTTTAGCAAAAGGTTTACCCTACTTAAAATAATTACAGTGTTAAACTAAAATAAACAAAAAGTTAGCGCCAAATCTACAATTTACCTCCTAATAGGTGCTCGGGCAGACGATCGAGATGCTTCCACTTGCCACACGCCTGCACGAGAGTGCGTGATGTTGGTTCGGATTCATCGGAGGGGAATTGACCTCACAAATGAGATCAACAGCTGGGGCGCGTTAGATCTAATGATTGCTACTTTGTTTGGGACTCGACCTTGATCCAATGATGGAGGAGGGTTGTAGAATAACAGGGAAGAAGCTCCGCCTCGACGAGCTTCATACGATGAGCTCTCCCTCCTCTGACGTCCTCTACTGCTGCAAAATGTCCGAAGAGTCTCATGGTGTCATCCTCTATGTGCTAGATGGCTCAAAATGCTCTGAGGATCGCCGGATTGTTCCCACGAGATCGGATAAGCGAGGTGGCTCCAGGAACCTTAGACGAGCTACAGATTCCCCTCCAAGTGGCTTTGGGCTTCATAGACCTACAAAGAAATAAAATTGGGTTGATAGCAAAGTGCCTCAACCCATTAGCGGATGGAAATGTGACGGGATGGTGGATGCTCCGGTGAAAGGGAGGAGGTGGAGTATTGTGATCTTGCTCCAGGAGGAGGCAAGGTGAATGGAGTGGTCGGAGGCATAACAGAAGCGTTGGGGAAGGAGATCGATGCTATTGGTGGGTCGGAAACATGTAGGAGCACATTAGAGAGTTCATGGGAGCTCCGCTCCGGCGAACTACGTATTGAGTATTTAACGTTAAAAAAATCAATCAAAGATTAATCTAAAGGAATGAAATGAAACCTGTATCTAAGACCAATCTAAAAATCACAAAAAGAATACCTCAAGAAACCAAAGCTGCAAGATGGTGGACCTCACAACCATGGTGGAATGCACATCTATGCTTCTTCTCAATCCAGCCAAGTACTGGGCAAGTGAGCGTAAATGGAGGGAGAGAAAGTTGGAAAAGGGGATTCAAAATCAAAAAGAGGTAAAGCTCGAGTATATATACAAGGGTGATTTGATCGAGGTGGTCAGCTCGCTGCATAAATGCATTCGTCGAGGAAGTGATCCGACGTGATAGAGCTAAGATCGAGGGGAAAAAGTGAAGAAGGAATCTCTCTAAAAGGATGCAATTTGCGAGCAACAAAAATCAAACAAGAAGAGGGTCAAACAAGGTCTGATAGGGCTACTCGCCCGGGGAGAAGAGTTGACCAGGGTCAACTCTTTACTCCCCCTGGTTGGTCCACGTGGACCAACCAGAAAAAAAGGCAAGCCAAAATTGTTTATAAAATCAATATTAAATAGTAAGTGAATTATTTAAAATAAATCTATAAAATGAAAAATATTCATTATTTTCTGTAGTATTTTAACAGTATTTTTCTTTAATTGTTTGAATTAATTTATTACAAATTACTTTTTACGGGTTTATTTATAGGCATATTTACCTATATTCTGCATTTTTTTTTATTTTGTATTTTGTACTTTATTATTTTATTTTCATTATATTTATAACTTTTTCTATACACATAAATATATTTTTATTATATTTTTCTTATATATTATGTATACTTAAATAAATAGTGGTATTAAATATATATGTAAAAGTATTGGTATTTCATCGATGTAATTTTATATAATTTTTTATTTTTTCCATTTTATTTGTGGTTTTGTTCTATTCTAGATATGTATAGGTGTTATAAATGATACTTACGAAATTATAAAAAAAATCAAATTATAAAAATAATAAAGAGTAAATAAAATGAAGGGTATATTATACGATAGGGGTCCAAATCAAACTTTTGCATCTTAAATCCAAATTAGATGAAACTACCATCATTAAATAGATTATTAAAAGTTATATACAATTAAAGTTATTTTAATACATTTTGAATTAATATGGAGAAGATATGGGTCTATGAAATTTGGGTTTTGGCTTTTTTTTAGAGTATAAAATGTTTACTGCATATTATTTTCGTATAAACTCAATTTTGTATTTTTCAATATATTATTATATTCAACTCTCATGTACAAAGTTTCTTTATTTGTGGTATAAATAATAGGAAATAAAATAGGTCCCAAAAATACAATATTGATGAATAAATGAATGGAAATTTATCGGATTGTTGGCCCTTATCTCCCCCTACTTTATCCATTGTCGCCTCAATCTTCAAGATGCCAAGGTCTCGGAATTTAGGGTCATAAAATACCTTTGACATTTTATTCTTTTTCTTTTCTTTTCTTTTTTTTATTCTATAATTTTGGCATTAAAAACTATAATTTATATAGAATAAATAATAAATGTTAGTTTGTACAAAATAATATTATTAACATGCATTAGCTAAGGATTTTAAGGCCAAAATGATAGAATAAAGGTGATGAAATGGAGATTCATCAATCAGGCTTCACCGCTGAATGGCCGGAGAGAACCCTACTGTCACTAAGACTCAATATAGGGCTAGAGTTCCGGCAAAAGTAGGCAGAAGATGGATCGATTTAAAGTGGAGGTCGGAGGTGAGACTAAATATCTGTCAACCTTTGACCCTCAATTCCTCACGCCTCGATGCGACTCAGTCCCAACAATCAGGACCATGTGAAAGGGCTTCGATCGAGGTACAAAAGTCATGAGGGATCAAACCAAAAAATGCAAGGATTGGGCTCTACGAGGCAGAGAAATCGAGGTGCCAGGCAACATCGGTGACCGACTTTAGAAGATGGGAAGTTGACTTGGGTCAACCAGGTCTGAGCCTTGATTGACCCATGTCAGCTCACAAAATGCCAAAAATCAATTAAAAGATTTGTAAATTAAAAATAAAATAATAAATAATTGAACTAATTAAATATTTAAAAGATGTTCCCTATTTCATAAAGTATATTATCGTAATTTTTTTTTCAGAATTCCTTTTATATAGATTACTTTTTAGGATTTTATTTACTGGTATAATTACCTATATATTAGGTCCTTTTTTATTTTGTATATATATTTTGTTATTTTATATACATAATTTATATAATTATAACCCTTTTTATACACATAAATATATTTTATTATTATTTTCTAATATCATTTATATACTTAAATAAATAGAGGTATATATTATAAAGGTATAAGTTTTATATATTCATCTATGTATTTAGATGTACAATTTTATTTTTGTATTTTCTTTATAGTTTTATTCTATTCTAAATATATACATATAATAGAAATAATATTTACAAAAATATAAAAAATTATAAAAATATAAAAATAATGAAGAATAAATAAAATGAATATTTTATTCCTGTAAACTATACAATAGGGGTCTAAAATCCAACTTTTCTATCTTAACTCCAAACTAAATGAAACCACCTTCATTAAATAGCTTATTGAAAGTTATATAATTAAAGGTGATTTTGGTACATTTTAATTTCATATGGAGAAGATATGGGTCTGGGAATTTTGGATTTGGATTTTTATTTAGAGCATAGAATGTACACTGTATTATTTTTGTGTGAAATCATATTTGTATTTTTCTATATATTATTACTACAACTTTCATGTTTATAAAGTTTTTTTATATGAGGTATAAATAAAAGAGAAAAAATAGGTCCCAAATAAGACTTATTTATAAAAGAATGGGAGTTTATTGGATTTTTGGCCCTTATCTCCCATTACTTTAATCTTTATCGACCAACTCAATTCTTGACTTAGTCTCGAGTTTAGGGTCTTAAACTACCTTTGGTATTTTATTCTTTTTCTTTTTTATTTATTCTTTAATTTTGGCATTAAAAATAGCTCCATAGAGGAGAGACGTGATGAGTATACCTATAAGAAGCTGAGCGAAGGAGAGATCAAAGGAAAAGAGGAAGAAGAGCCCAAGCATCTCAGTCAAAGGTAAAAAACGTCCCGACAGCTTTTCTTGTTTCCTTCCACTATATCTAGACATTGACGCCATGCCAACCTATTGGGCCCGAGGAAGCGGACGGCTATATAGAGAAGTAGTTGGAGTTACCTTTAGAGTCGTATAGCTCGTGGAGGTAATCAGATATCCCTCCTTCATCCTTTCATAAAAGGAACCCAAGCTCAACTACCAATGAAAGAATTGGATTCATTGATATTCCTAGTATAGTAGATGCTATCACACATACAGTCATACTCAATTCGATGGAATTGTTTGATCTTCAAGCAAGTGAAGAGCCAAAGAGCGGTCCCTCGAGAGTTCGGGCAAAGAAGCCAGCGGAGAAATTTTCGCGAAATCGCCTTCAGCGGTCTCAAAGAGCTGAGGTCTGTCTTCAGTCGATCAAAGAGGGAGTGAGTTGAGGCAGAAAGGTGCACCATAACATATGAACAATACGATGGCGATTAGACCAACGTGTCATTGGTTCAAAAGAAGTTCCCATTGAAGTTCAATATGAATCCTTGGGTACCTATCATGAGATTTATGGGAACTATATAATAGTAAGAAGCATAGTGAAGACTGAATCACCTCAAAAAAGCCCAGTGGCCCCACTATATATTACCCTTGGATCGGGGGCCTAGGTGGAAGAAAAGAAGACAGAGCAGATAGGCAGTCCACATGTCTTTACACACCCTTGTTGCCAAAAAAAAGAGTAGGGTTTGAGATTATTCAAGATCTGAACAAAGGTATTTTATTCTTTTTCTTTTTTATTTATTCTTTAATTTTGGCATTAAAAACTATATTTTAAATACAATAAATGGAATAAATAATGAACGTTACTTTGTATAATATAATGCTTTTTACATGCATTTAGCTAGGGTTTTTAAGATCAAAATGATAGAATAAAGGTGATGAAATCAAGATTCATCACACATATGTATGTATGTGTGTTTGTATGTGTGTGTGTGTGTATATATATATATTTATATTTATGTATGTGTTTCTATGCATAGTGTATGTATGTATATGTGTATTTATGTGTTTAATTATGTGTATAATGTATATATCTAGTGTATGTATGTATATGTGTATGTATGTGGATGAAGTTGTTTATGTATGTGTATGAATATATATGCTTATATATGTGTATATATATCTATGTATCTAGTGTACGCATTTGTATGTGTATCTATGTATCTAATGTATGTAAGTCTATGTCTAGGTTTATATATGTGTATGCATATCTATGTATCTATTATATGTATGTATGTATCGATGTGATTAATGTATGTATGTCTAGAGTATTCATATTTATGTAAGTGTATATATATATATATGTGTACATTGTATATATGTATGTGTACATATGTGTGTGTGTGCACACGCACATACGTGTGTGTGAGCATGTGTATGTTTATGTGTGTGGGTGTGTTTGCATTTATGAAGAGCTACATATCTAATGTCTATGTATGGGTAGGTCTATCTATTATTATGTATGTATATGTACGTATGTATGTATCTATATTTATAATGTGTATGTATGTATTTACATGTATATGAATGTAAGTGTATCTATATATGTCGATGAGTTCTTTTTGGGATGTGTATTACATCACACATGTGACCATTTGCTTCCATAAGTTTCACATTAAAAAGCCAATTTGTGACAACTAAGCAATCACATTAAAACCATAATTAATGTTGCATGTGTTATTTTAATCCAAGGTAGGTAGTTCAAAATAAGTTAAAATACTTACTATACAACAATCACATAAAACGTTGACTATTTTCGATGGTTGCATAATCACCAATACCATAATGGAACTATCATTATCGGTTGTTACACTAGACACCAATAATGTATTTTAGGTGGTGATTTAGGTGCCTTAGAAGACACTTATTCTCGGTGATTTGTCAATTTGAGGTGGTTAATGGTATCAACGGTTGAAGGACGATTGCCATAGAAACAATTTGCATCGTATCCATTTTCGACACATCATTATTGACAAATGTCTACTTTTATTGGTGATTAGTGACAACCATGCAAAGTGCATATTCAAATAGTGACATTCATGATCTCCATCAGAGATATTTTTGATCAAATTTAGCAGTAATGGATAGCCAATCACTGCATTTTATAGGTATTGGTGAAAGAGGGATCCTCAAATAAGATAGAGGGAATTCCAATTACAAGCTAGAAATCGAGGCATTAATGTGGCTTTCAGTATCTGAAAAGTTTAGAGCTTGGACCGATGATTCACCTTCGTTTACAAATAAGCCAGAATGTTCCACAAAAAACCTAAGTTTGAATTTGAGGCACTTAAATTCTTGTGTACCGTATTTTAGGACAATGAGGATGTCGTCGTTGAACAACATTTCAGTGATTGTTAGTTGTTCACTTGGGATGTGGTAGCCCTCAATTTGGTTGTTTTTTTGCTAGGTTTTGCAACATGCTTTAGAGAATATTCATAATGTTAATAAAGAGTAGATGTGATAAAGGGTCTCCTTGACGAACCCCACATGAAAGTTTGAAGAATCCTGAAATTCACTTTAAGAGAGATCACCTTACACTTTAGGAAGGCATTTATCCAGTCCATAAATCCTTGGGGGGAAACCAGTGAGATTAAGTGCATTGGTCATAACACTCCACCTATGAGAGTCAAAGGCTTTCTTGAGATCATTTTTTAGCACCACTGCTTGTGTGTTGATGAATATCTAGTTGATGAGAATCTCCAATGTTACCATAAACACATCTTAGGCTACTCAGCCTTTCATGGCGTGAATTATTCGAATCAATATCGTGCATTTTTAGTACCAATCAAAGGTTACTGTTTTTGGGACATATCTATACATTCTAAATACATTTTATCAACCAAAAAACACATCCAAAAAGTGTACAAACAGTAGGTTTTTATTTCATCAAAATCTGATTCGACTCTTGCATCCAATGCAAAACACAATGATTCTTGCGCAACCAAAACATGAACCATGATTGCCTAGGGTTTTAGATAAAATCCAACACCATAACAAGGCTTTGATACCACTTTAAGGGTATGGGATAATCCTTAAGCACATCATGGAAGCGTGAGGATCGCATCATATACGATCGAGAGTGACTAGTCGCACTAGTTCCTTGATGCAGCAGAATTTAAAAAATTTAATCGATGAAACCACATGATCCAAGAACACTTCTCGGATCGTTTCATGCAAACCACATACTAGTTAAAGGAATACCTCTTGTAGTGTGGTTGTGATCTAGTCTCTTAATAAAGAGACCTCCTGTCTCAAGTCCGATCCATCGGAGGGGACACTTATGAGCGCGTAGATGAATCATGTGCTTCTCGCAATCCAAGTAATTGATCCAAGTGATTGAACTCCTGATCTTGTCCCACGAGATCAAACATCTTCTTCATGAGCGAGGTGCACCAAAGAATACAGAGATCCAAGAGTAGTCGAAGCGACAACACAACGACGATGCGACGACGACGACGATCTTCACTTTAAGGATTAGAGTGGACAACCACTCAAAGAAGAGAGAGAGAAAGAGAGAGTCAGAGAGTTGGTGTGAGAATGAAGGAGAGAGAGAGATATTGATGTTGTAACTTGAAAATCAAGGGGTGCCCCTTCTTATATAATATTTTAGGAGTCCATGGCTCTCAATCCATGGACAACACAAATCAATGGATGAGATTGATTTGTGTTTCTTTCATTGGCCATGATCTTGTTGTAAAAATTCAACAGAAATAATTTAATTTAAATTAAATATATATTGAATAATCAATTGAAATTAATTCTAAGATAAATCAATCAAACTTGGAGATAATTAGGAAGGAGATTGCCCTCATCCCTAAAAAGGAGGGGACGACCACCCATTCCCTTTAGGGCTTGGTGGCCATCCACCTCCTTGAATTGGAAGGAGGCAATCTTCTTCCAGTTCATGAGATTACATTAACTCATGAAATCTCCAATATTTACAAACACTTGTTGTAAATTATTTCACAAAAAAATTCATAATTATCTTGTTAACATTGCAATCATGGCATTAGAAATTTGTAAATCTCACTCACAACCCAAAATACATTGTAAATTATGTTTTTCAATTAATTAGCCAATGTGAATCCAATTCACATCAATAATTAATCACAATAGGCTCTCTCTAATATATTATAAATCACATTTATAATATATATATATGAATAATTGGATAGTGCTATCCAAATTATTCTTATCCATATAAATAAATCACATTTAATTATATTGGATCATCATTCTCATACATCTAAATAATATGAATCAAAATCACATTATTCATGATAATTATTCACAATTAATTATCCATTTATCAATGCTTAGATATAACTTAACAATGGAATTATTCTTGAACTCTTTCAAGAATAATGCACTTTCTCCGCAGATACTTGGAGATAAGGACATGGCAATTGTACGTTCCACGTATATTGACTTGGATATTGAGATCACATCTCAATTATAGATCTCATGGACCTCTTATACATGCTTGATTAAATCAAGGCCGTAAATCTAATCTTGTTATTGCATCTGAATCTCATTCAGATCAATGTCCAACATTTGGATCAAGATTCGATTACTTCTCTACTGAGAGGAGTCACTAAAATCCATACCTTATTCATCACTCCCTCAGAATGGAAGTGTCAGGCTTATAGAATTGTTTATGATAACATCACCCTTAGGTATTCCTAATACCTGCACATCCTGCATATTGGAAGACCTATAACAAACCTGAAGATATAGATTAATTTTCATTATCATCTTCAGAGTTTCATTATCAAGTTTCTCATTCGATCATTGGGAGTTAGTATCGATCATATACTTTCCAAAAGCATATATCATACCTTCAAATTCTTGTCATGCTTCAAAAGCACGATGCCCATGCATAGAATTTGATCGATCCCAATAATTCATGAGTGAGCTCATTCCTTCGATTCATAAGTGAACATGTATGATCCGTTTGAGAGATCGTATTACTCATATGCCCTCATATGCATACCTGCTCGCCGGTGTATAGACCTTGATTAGGTCATCAACCTATTGGTCTGCCAAATATTCATACTTAGACATATTGTAACACATATGTCTCCGATCGGAGGATGTGTGCCTATACCTTGATAGTATATGTCATAGGACATGGTTATCTCAATCTCGTTAAGTCAACTCTTTGACCTAACTAAGCTGACACCTCTGAATCTCTATTCATATGTAGAGGACCTGCATCAAGAGGTCGATCTGATATCAACCTAATGAGAAAGGATTGCCATATCCTACCCAGGCAGGAGATCATATCTTAACAATCATTTGACGGTGTTTGATGAGTCCTCAATCTAACTCCTTATATATTCATCTAAGCACCAGCCTCTATGATTCAATCATTGAATCAACAGTTGTATGATCATTAAAATAGCCATGGTACATAATCCTAATTGTACATAGGGACCTTATAGTGCATTCATTCATTTAATTTCAGATAGGGAGTGAAATAACCAATAATACTTATTGATAAATTAAGAATTACAACAACAATTATTGTAGGAATTGTTTGCCTCAGGCTCGCATGGCTAATAATCTCCCATTATCCCTCAGAACCATTCGGGTACAATCCTTAAACACATACTCATTACATGCTGGTAAAAAACCTTCTGTGTCAAAGGTTTGGAAAGGGGATCAGCAATGCTTTCAGCAGAGGCCACTTTGGTGATGATGATGTCACCATGCTATTGAATCTCCCAAATGATGTGGTATTTTCTTTCCACATGCTTGCCTTTAGATGTCATCTAGTTTCCATCGCTTGGGCAATGGCTCTCATGTTATCGCAGAGTAGTAGGATCGGTGAATCAGAGGAAACTACGCCTAGTTCTAGGATGAACTTATGCAACCACACTGCCTCCTTTGCAGCATCCGATGCAGCAATGTATTCGGCTTATGTTGTTGAATCTGATGTAGTGTCCTGCTTCTTGCTTCTCCAGCTCACAGCACCACCGTTCAACAGAACCGCAAACCCCGATATCGACTTTCGATAATCAATATCTGGCTGGAAGTCTGAATCTCTGTATCCCAAGACTTGAAGATCACCATCACCATAGACTAAGATATAATCTTATGTCCATCTTATATACTTGAAAATATTCTTCACTGCATTACAGTGTTGTTCTCCATGGCAGTATTTGTAATGACTTACCACTCCTACTACATGGCAGATATCTGGCCTTGTACATATCATGGCATACATTAAATTTCCTACAACTGATGCATAGGGGTATACAACCATGGCTTTCTTTTCCTCAACACTTTGCGGAGCCGTCCCTTTAGATAGGTCAATACCATATCTTAAGGGAAGGAATCCTTCCTAGAAACTCTCCATTTGAAAACGTTCCAAAATTTTCTTAATGTACCTTTATTGAGATAATCCCGATATCCACTTTTCTTGATTTCTGAACAGCTTCAGACACAAGAAGTAAGAGGATTCTCCAAGATCTTTCATCTCGAAGATATGGGATAGCTAAATCTTAACACTGGTAATCATCCCAGTATCATTCCCAATGATAAGGATATCATCTACGTAAATCATAATGAACACAATGGCTCTCCCACTAAGCTTCTTGCACACACATGGTTCATCAGGATTCTGCACAAAATCATAACTCTTTTATGATTTCGTCAAATTTGATGTTCCAGCTACGAGAAGCTTGTTTGAGCCCATAGATGGATTTCTTCAACTTACATACTTTACCTTCCTCGGTTATGAAGCCCTAGGGCTGCTCCATATAGATAACCTCCATGCGGTATCCATTGAGGAAAATTGTCTTGACATCCATCTGCCAAATGCTATAGTCAAAAGATGCAACTATAGGTAGCAATGTCCTGATGGACTTAAGCATAGACACAGAAGAGACCGTCTAATCGTAGTTGATAACTTCTCTCTTTGTGCAACCATTGGCTACGAGTTGTGCCTTCAAAGTCCCCACTTTCCCATCAGGTACCCTCTTTCTCTTGAAGATCCATTTACACCCAATGGATTTTCCCCCTTAAGGTGGATCCTCTAGGGTCCATACACAATTCTTATGCATGGAGTCAATCTCTGACTTTATTGCTAGCATCCACCTATCCATATCATGATCAACGAGTGCTTCATCAAATGAAGTTGGATCATCATGAGTTTCACCTGACACATGGAATCCATACCTTTCAGGTGGTGCAACCACCCTCAAACTCCTTCGAAGAGGTGCTGATCTTTCATCTTTATTTATCTCTTCAGTTTCTAGTTCAGAAAGCTCAGAATCCTCATGGGACTCAATGAGTTCCTCTACTTCATTTTTGTCTTGACTTTTAAGGAAATCATCCTCTAGAAATTTGACATCTCTAAAGACGAAAACCTTTTGGGTCTCAAAGTCATAAAGCTTGTATCCAGTAACATTCTTAACATACCCAATGAAGTAGCACTCACGAGTGCGAGATTCTAGTTTACTTGCATCCACGTTCTTCACATGGACCAAGCAACCCAAAACTCTCAAGTGAGTAACATTATGTTTGGTTCCATACCAGAGCTCATGAGGAGTCTTAGGTATAGACTTTCTACGAATCTTGTTCAGGATATATATTGTAGTCTCCACTGCATATCCCCAAAACTAAGTTGTAATGTGATTTATTCATCATTGAATGGACCATATCCATGATGGTCCTATTGCATCTTTCAGCAACACCATTAAGTTGGGGCAGACAATTCTATTCTCTTTAAGGTATTCCTTGAATTCGTCTGAGAGGTACTTGCCACCTCGGTCAGATCGAATCTATTTAATCTTCTTATCGGTTTGATTCTCAACCAAAGCCTTGAACTCTTTGAACTTTTCAAAAGTTTCAGATTTATGACGTAGTAGAAAGATAAACCTGTATAATGAATAATCATGAATAAATGTCAAAATAATATAGATATCCATTTCGGGTCACAGTACTGAAGGATCCACATACATCAGCAAGTATTAGGTCAAGAATACCCCCGCATTACGTAACCTTGTTACGGAAAGGCATCCTAGTCATTTTACCTCAAATACAATGTTCGTAGGTAGGCAAAGATTGAACGTGGAGAAAATATAAGGGTCCATCCTTTATTAATCTATTGATCCTATCAATAGATAAATAACCAAGCCATTGGTACCAAATCATATTTTTATGATTTCCATCCTCCCTGGTTCTTTTAGGGTTTTATTAGTGGTAATAACATTCATGACATTTTCATCAATGCACAATTCATAGAGTCCACTAGCAGTCAAAACAACATCCGTAATATGCTTATCATAACAATTTATGACTTGTTTATTACATGAAAGTAATGAATATATGCTTCTAACAAGATTAGATATAGATATAAGCTTCCTTCTGACTTCCGTTATATAAAGACATTCTTAAAGTAAAATGACTCTCCCACTAGATAATGATAGTCTTCAGGTCTCGATGGCGACTGATGCAATAGTTGCAACAGATCCTATCTAGATGACTATCTCCCCTTCATCAAGATCTCTAGTTTCCTGAAACAGATGCAACAAATTGCATATATGAATAGAAGCACCAGAATCTATGACTCAACTACCTTCTCATCCAACGAGAAAATTGATTTCAATAATAAAACTAGATTTCATACCGACAAGGGTTTTACCTTTGTCAGCAGACTTTAGCTAATCCGAGCAATTACGCCTCCAGTGCGTGAAATTCTTGCAATGGTGACAAACATTAGTTTTCTTCGATGCTATCATAGTAGATGCACTAGAAGATGAGACAATGCCCTGACTCTTGTTCTTTCTCTTCTGGGCCGGACCCTTTAGAGAACCATACTTCCGACCGTACTTTCCTTTGACTTGTTCAACCATTGCACTACTAGAGGGATTATCTTTATTCATCATGTCTTCTGCAGACTTTAATGCAGCCAATAGCCCAGCATTACTATAATCAACTTTATTCATGTGGTATGTGATCACGATGCTATTGAAAGACTTAGGTAGTGACATCAGAATGAAGTCAGCCTGCATATCTGCGTCCATGTCATCTCAGAAGGTAAACATTTTCATTACATGTTCTCTGACAGAAGTCCCTTCCTGCATCTTGTAGCAAATAAGTTCTTACATGATATTATAACGTTGTGTATGGTTTACATCACCGAACATTTCTCTCAAATTCATTATGATGTCTTGGAAAGTGTTCATGTCCATATGCTGCTTCTGAAGCACATTGGACATCGAACCCAGAATGTAACACCTTGCCAAAATATGATCTTCATCATATTTTTCATTGAATTTAATTTCTTCTTGATTCTAAAGGCATGTGTACTTGTCCTTGGAAAGCACATAAGAGTTGCACTCCATATATAGGACAAGATCCAAATTTTGGATCGAATCCGAATAATTTGGTTGGGTCAACTGATTGACCTCCACATGGACTTCATTTTCTGAAATTAAGAATGCACCATATTAGAACATATAAATATTTATATATTCAATTAAATTCTTTGATTAAGGAATTTTCAATCAAATTAGTCTTGTTTTTTAAACTTTGAAAGTTCATTCCCTTAATCACTTTCAAATCAAGAGATATAATTACCGCTATATCTCTAGCAAGAACCGAGATCTCCTCTTTACCTTTGTTACATCAAAATAATATGAGAACCTATAACTCAAGTAAAAAGAAGTGGGAACACATTCTGCCTTGCAGTCCAACTTGAGTTTCCCACTTCGTTCTTTAACACCCGGGCCCACCACCCTAAGGTAATGTTGACCCGTCATTAATCGAACCAACCATCAACAGGAATAGCACTCGCTAGGCGCAATCCAATATCGCCCCAATAATATGAGGAACCAATATTGGGGTCACTACACATACGACCTTACTCTATCGTGAAGCAAAGAGCCCGATCTAGATGCGCTTGTATGCGGGAGCTGTCACTTCAGACATGCATCTCCTACATACAATCCCTAGCGACGGAACCCTTCGCCTTGACGGGAGACCATGGATGTCACTTATGTGATCCTCCACCTCATATTCAACATCTAATTAATTATCATGAATCACATTCACATATTTTATTCTTCCAAGGGAAATACACATCTATTCACAATGGAGTGTTTTAATTAGATATAATTCATTTAATCATACTAAATCAATTATCAATCCAATTCAATCAACCAACAAACTTGATTGTTACTTGAGGGGTGATATTATCTCAAAAATACGTATTATTTGAATTTTACTAATTAGAAAAATACATCATGATCATTTCAAACATTATCCCTTCCTTACCCGTTGTCATGACCAGTTCCGATGGGAGTGCGATAGACTGCTTATAGAGCAACCTGTTACCCCAACGCTCCTCGAAGAGACACCATATCTGCCTTAGGCCAGGATAATGCGATTTGATCATTTTATATTTGAGATGATAATCGGTCTTTAAACTAAAGTTATATCATATAATAATAATCAAAACCATTTTGATTAATATTACATGAATAGTTTCTAAAAAATCCCTAATCCTATTCAAGTAACAATTTTTTGCACGTAGAGATTGTCTTACAACTATTGTAGGATAACATTGGATTTTCATGAAACACTCATTCAATGATGATTGAAGTTTAATCAATTATTTCCATAAATAAATATTAATCATAAATTAATCATGGCAAATTCTCAATTTCCTTGATTGACATTGAATGATAAACAAATTAAGAAAGAGATCTTAATGATCCAATTATCATCCGACCCATCTCCACTAAATATGGAATATATAGGGCAAACAGATTCGGAATCGCGCGAAGTAAAATCATGTGCTTTGATGGATTTATTATCTACATAACTCAAGTGTTTTTTTAATGTTTCATAATATAAAAAAAACAATAAGCAAAAATTAGTTTTATTATAGATCCGTAAACACATGCAAAATAATTTTTCATGGCAGGAACTCTTCGAATCAATTTCGTGCACTTCTAGTACCAATTAAAAATTCCAATTTTTGGGACATATTTAGACATTCTTGATACATTTTATCAACCAAAATATATGTCCAAACAGTGGACAAATAGTGCGTTTTTATTTCATGAAAGATCGATTCGATTCTTGCATCCAATGCAAAAAATGATGATTCTCGCGCATCCAAAACATGAACCATGATCGCCTAGAGTTTTGAATCAAATCTAAGAATTGAACAAGGCTCTAATACCACTTTAAGGATATGGTAGAATCCTTAAGCACATCACAGAGGTGTGAGGATCACATCATATACGATCGAGAGCGACTAGTCACACTAGTTGCTCGATGCAGTGGAATTTAAAAAATTTAATCGATGAAACCACATAATCCAAGAACTCTTCTCGCATCGTTTCATCTAAACCATATACTATATAAAGGAATTCCTCTTGAAGTGTGGTTGTGATCGAATCTCTAAACAAAGAGACCTTCTGTTTTAAGTCTGATTTGTCGGAGGAGATGCTTGTGAGCGCAGAGATGAATCATGTGCTTCTCACAATCCAAGTAGCTGATCCAAGTGATGGAACACCTGATCCCATCCCATGAGATCAAATGTCTTCTTCATGAGCGAGGCGCATGATGACACGCCTGACAACTCGGGTTATGTATGTAAATAAACAAGGGTCGTTGTGACCCGTATCACCAAGCGCGGTCAACGGAAAAAAATGTATTTTTAACCACTTAATAAAATACAAATCAATGACAAGCAAATGTAAGCGGTTTCGCTATTCTATTTACATGGTATAGCGACCAGGGTCGAACAAAAGGAGCACGATTTAAAAACTCAGTAGTCAAATTTCTAAAATGCAATTTTTAATGGTTTTTACTTTTTCAATTTTTTTATTTTCAAATAAGCTCACAAGACAAAAAGGTATAAAAACACACACACCACACTCTTTTTCGTATTTTTCAGATTATCCAAAAATTCTCAGAAAATTATGGAAAAAATATTTTTTTGTGTTTTACAGATTTAAAATGTTTTTATTAATTTTTTCAAATTTCTCTGATGTTTTTGTGATTTTATAAAATGAAAACAGTGGAAATCAAGGGAAACTGTGCAAACCAAGCATATTTTGCAACTTAAAAATACTTTAAGTGCTCAATACTCCTGAAAATTATTTTTAAGCTAAACTACAAATAAATATCTACAATAAGAGACTGTAATCGGATTTTTTAGATTTTTCTAGAATTTTATACATTTTATAAGATTTTTTGTTTTTCAGATTTTTTGGAGTTTTATAAATTATTAATTTACAAAAATTGAGTAGAAATTAAAAGCCCAAAATACACCTACAATAACTTTTTTGGATTTTTAGGCGAATTTGCAAATTTTTATGAATTTTCTAATTACAAACATATAAAAAGACATTATTTTTTAATTTAGAAAAATCAAATGTTAACAAAATGCTATGAAAAAATTACACAACGTTTAGACACAATGTAGGAGCATACACAATTTTTTTGAAAATTTTCAGAGCACAAATAGCATTTATTCCTGTTGAAAAGAGCATGCAATTAAAGTTTTGGAAACACATGGACGTACATGTAATTACTTAAATGTTTTTGTATCAAAATGTAACAAGAAAAAAACAGAGAGAAGAAGAGTGTAAATTACCCACTACACATGTGCCACGAACATGACCTTCTGAAGCGCAAGTGCGTTTTTGCAATTCTGATAAGATCAGAGGGCTATAATGCAATTTCTCCAAATTTCTTTCTTTCTTTTTTTTTTCAAAACCACAAGCTAGGGTTCCTTAGCCCTTCATTCCGAAAAAAGGGGGAGATGCAAGGAAGCGGTCGCCACCCACACGGCTCGGAGGCGCGCGGAGGAGGAGCGCGAGCTGGTTGGCAGTGCTCGGCAGGAGGGCTTCGCGGTGCCTTGGAAGTCGACAGGCAGTCAGGAGTGCGGTCGCGGAGGGCGTCCCACCACGCAGACGGAGGGGAGGCGCAGAATAGGAGCTTCCACGCACTGCAGGTGGTTGCGGGTCTGGCCCGTGCCACACGATTCTAGAAGGAGCGGGTGGCGCCTCTGCGCGGAGGCGGAAGGCGGCACGGTGGTGGCAGACCCAGTGAGAATCTACGATTCGTCATCTTTATTCATTTTTAAAATCCCTTATAAAATACATGTTTATAACACTAACTCCATATTCTTACTAACTTGCATTTGTGTGTAAATATTGTACACTTCTTACCATTTTAACCTAAAAGAAATAAAGAAAGAAAGAAAGGAAAATTAAAAAAGAAGGAAGACAGTATATATGTAATAGATACAGGATGACCCGATCCCCGAGAGAAGGTCAAGATCTGACCTGATCGACCAGGAATAAAGTAGGGGGAGATAGGGTCCTTAATCAGAAAATAAAAAAAATGTGTGCTGTGTATATTTGTATACTACACTATTTTATTTGTACATTAATTTACCTCAAATCAAATAACTTTCAAAACCAAAGTTGTAAATAAAAATGTGTTCTAATTAATAAAAATAATTGCACAATTAAATCATGTACAGAATAAAAGGAACCACACATGGAAACAACCATTAACCACTAATAGAAAGATCAATTCCAGCTCCATATGAACTCAAATTGAACCAATCTCACTTCCATTGGATTCTAAATTAAATTATATTTAAAATGGTTATATTTTCATAATTTTTGGAGTTACGAGTAAAAAGTTTGTGTTCTGGGGTGGTTTATGTAATTTTCCCATGTATTTTGTACATATTATATTTGTATGTATTTGTAAATACTTTAGTAATTATTTAAAATAAAAATAAAATAAAAAAATAAAATTTTAAAACAAAAAACTAATTTGCTCATTTACCCATGTAGATAGTGTTATATTTGTATATAGCATATGTATATATTTAATTCTCTTAACTAACTTTCACAAAAAAATAAAAAAATTAATTTTTAATTTTCCAATAAATAAAGTGATGAAAATTCAAAAAAATTATTTTTTATAAATAATTTTTGAGACTTATCTTTTTATCTATATCTCATTTTAATTTTATCTTATCTTTATCCAAAAAGTCAAAAATTCAAATTTCATCTCCATTATCTTTTCTATTTATAAGGCTCTTTCTCCCTCATTCCAACTTGATTAATCTTTGGTAAGAGGAGCCCGATCTCCAAGAGTTTCTTGTCGAGAAAGGTGCATAGCCTCCGAGCCGTCCGGTGACAGCACGTCTGCCTTCGTCGAGGCGATTAAGGAATTTTACGCTTCTAAGGTTAGATCCGTCATTTTCTTCTTATTTTTATCCTAGATTAACCTTAGTTCAATTTCTCGCATCTTTATTTCACTCTCATTTTTTATTTAGATTTTAAAATGCATCACGATTTGATCACCACCAACTCGATTTTTCATCCCACTTCTCGACCTCTACGCGTTCTTTTCTTCCTCGCACGGTCTCTCACCTCTGACCACGTACGGTTGTCGGAGATCCGGTTCCATCCACCATCTTGTGCGGAACCACATCCACTCACATCTTCTGTATGATTTGATTTGGGACCGAGTCATCATGCTCGTGTCTGGATTTTGTTTATAAATAAAAAAGATAAAAAATACAAAAAAAAATATTTGTTTTCTTTTTCTCTAACATTTATTTTGCGGGATCATCTAAAAAGTAAATGAAAAAAATGAAAAATTTTATTTTCTGTTTTTAATTTCTCTATTTTAGATTTATAAAAAATAAAAAAATTAAAAAAATTCCTGATTTCTGTTTACAGTATACAATTGAAAATAAAAAATATTAAAAAAAATCTTCAACCGTGTCGGTGGCGCCCACCGTCTCCCTCCGCCATCTCCCGGCCTACGGTCACACCTCCACTGTTGGGAGAACCGCTCGCGCGAGCCAGCCTCGCCTGGAGCCTTGCGTCCAACCAACGTCGTCTTCGCCGACGTAAGGAGTCACCGCAGGCACCTGCGGCTTGTCGTAAATCAGCGCGCCATCACCTGGACCTCAACCCTCACGACAACCTAGACCTGCAGAAGCCATTCATCACGCACGCAGCCCGACACAACCGGCGGCGCAAGCCCCCGTCGCTCTTCCTCATGGAACCCTCTCGTGAAGTTTGCCAAACTTTCCCCCTCCGCCATCTCTGATCATCACAGAGAGGAGCTACGTGATGAATACTCATTCATCACTCTTTATTCTTATATTTTAGCTACTAAAACCTTTGCAAATGCATGTAGATATGTGTAAATACAAATAATTACCAAAAGCATGCATGGTGTAAAAACTAATAATTAGCATGTTTTTTGTGCAAAAATAAAAGAATAAAGATTAAAAAGAAAAAGAGGAAATATTTAGAATAAATATTGAGCAACCTAACCCAAGGGAGGGCTCAGCATGGGCCTGACCGCATAAAAGCCAAAGTAGAGGGAGATAGGGGCTCATGTGTGTAAACAGACCTGTAAATAAATAAATATATTTTCCTCTAAATAGAATAAAATGGCTTGTATATATTGTATATATATTTATAATTATAAAAATCAAAACAAAATAGAAAAAAATTAAAAAGAAAATAAAAAGAGTCACTTGTGTATATATCCACCATGTACATACAACCACTCCTATATTTATTTCACCCTATGAATAAATAAATTAAAATTCCAAAAATTTTGTAAATATTATGGTGTAAATAAATAAAATAAAAACAACAAAAATAAAAACAAAATAAAAAGAACAAAATTAAAAACCAAAAATAATATTGTAAATATACCTTATACATAGATGCATATACTTATTTATTTCACCCTTGTATATAAATAATAAAAATAAAATAAAAATACCTTTTTATTCCTTATTTTATACTATAAATAAATAAAATATGAAATGGGAATAAAAATGTATAAAAATAACAAATTAAAAATCAAAAATCAAAACCCTATATTGTATATATACCTATATAGAGCCCTACTATATAAATACCCTATTCTTATTTTGAAAAATTAATTAAAAATCACCAAAAAATAGAAAAAATTAAAACAAAAATATTTCATGTTTTAAGTTTTTTATAATTCGACCATTTGCTATTTTTAATTCAATTTCTAAATATTTTCCACGTGGCTGCTTCTCATTGGTCCACGGGGGAATGTTGACCCCCCGGTCAACTCCCCCCTGTGGACCACTTCCCACGGATCCGTTTCGCGGACCCAACTTCTCCCATTTATCCCATCCAGACCCGATCACCATTCAGCCAAACCCAGGGTCCTAATCACTCTCCTACAATCCGGGAACCTCGCCCGATCTTCAGCCTAGGGATCCATGCTCAATCGAGCCGGACCCGAGCCCTTCTTCCCGGACCTCCCACCATATAAGAGCCGAGCTCCGCCACCCATTTTCTCATCTTTGGCTCCCCACCTTTCAGTCCCGTGACCTCCACCGCCTTCCCTGAGGTGACAGCTCTCCGTCGGTGGTGTCGAAGAGAGGAGAAGGTGACCGGACCTTTGATCCGGCGAGCTTCGCCGTCGTGCTCTGCATGAAGTAGGAGCTCGAGCCTCGGGCCTCGACGACCCGTGAGGCAACGACCCAGAGCTCCAGCAGCTTGAGCCCAGTCGACTCGTCCACCAAGGTAGCCCTAGTTTCCCTTCCTTTTCTTTAATTTCTAGTTTCGCCCAATTGTCGTTGTCGTCGTTCACCTCCGATTCCGGTCACATCCACTGTCGTATCGATCATCGAACCTCACCATCACACCCGCCTCTCCTTCGCGCATGTTCTCCGCCATTCCGTTCAACCCAGCTCGCACAGGAGCTGGGGTTTCGAGCTCCACCGTCTACCCTTCGCCGGAGCTCGACCGCCCAGCCTCACCGACCACCGTCACCCCCTCTCACAGGGTCGAGGCAGTTAGCCCTCGACACGCGAGTTTGTTGGTGCATTTTGCAAGGACATCCGAGCCCATCTAAGGGCTTGGACCATCTGGTCCAGCAGCTTCGCCTCCGCCGGACTCTCCAAAGCTCCTCGGAGCTCCATTGAGTCATCGGAGGTCACCATTGGATGCGGATGGCCACAACGGTTCATCTCCGATCATCAGGGTCTCGCGAGGAGGCCGGGAGCGCGCGCAGAGGGCCGACGAAGGTCGCCGGCCATCAGTTCTTCCTCGACCTCCAGATACCGTTGGATCCCCTTCGACCTCCAGTTTACATCTCAGCCGTTCATCTGAGGAGCCACCATCAGCGTCATATCCTTGGAGGAGCGATCCGCACCGTCTGATCAGAGAGGTTTTACCACGCCAGAGCTCAGCCGCCCGATCCTACACGTGGCGAGGCCACAACCGCTCGATCAGGACGAGGACTCAGCGTTGGGCGCCACCCCTTCCCAACCGTCGATCAGCACACGTGGCGCCCATCCGACGGCCTAATTAATAAAGGGTAAATATTCCGTTAGCCCCCTGTTTACTTTATTTCGATTTAGTCCTGTAAATATCATAGTCAGTTGTTTTTATTTTGGTAGTTTTGCACTTTGGACCTCGCCATTTCTGCTATTGACATGTATGCCCCTGTGCGTAGTATATCACGTGCGTCGACATGTGATTTGATGGGTTATTTGCATGTTTAGCTCTGTAGTTCTGGGATGTTCATGAATGAATGAAAACTTTTAGATAATTGCATTTATACCCCTGTGTGTGTTGAATTTGTGCATGTGCGTTATATTAGTGGGTAAATTACACTAAGGTTCTTGGGCTTTTAATACTTGTTATTATTTAGCCCAAAAACTTTATTTCTTTGCAATTAGGTCCCTGTGTGCCCCAGACATGCGCCTCGCACGTGACTTCTTGGGATTTTTGCACCGGACCCCCAGGAGCTTCTTGTATTTAAGTACAGGTCCCTATGCACTGTACCTAGGTTTTCATTTTGAATTAAATATCAAACTCACTCCAAATTCAATGAAAATTGGATACATGGCTCTTGCCATGTTGTAAAATTTTCTAGAATTTTTGGAGACATTTTTGCTTTTATTTGCTATTTTTAAAAATTCAAAAACAACCTTTTTCTTTACTGTCTGATTTACAAATTCACAAAAAAAATATCAAAACTCATCTAAAAATTACCAAAAATTAGATACTGTTTATTTTGTCTTGTTTGATTTTCTGACCAATTTTGGTCATTTTTCATTATACGAAACTCATAAAAATTGAAAAATACCTAAAAACACATAAAAAATTAATAAATAATTTAAAAATCCAAAAACCATAATTCCAGTGCCTAAATTTTCCTTAAACTTTCTAGTTTATAGGAAAAATACCTCCAGGAGCTAAATAGGCCCTTTTGCATTTTAAATTGGCCTTTTACTCCTGACTGGACAGTACCTTCATTTCCCTACCTTGTTTTATTTTTAGAAAATAAAATAAAAATCAGAAAAATACCAAAAATTAACCAAAAACAGTAAAAATCATAAAATACATAAAAACATTTTTATTTGAATTTTTGAGTAATTTTTGATGCATTAAATAATTGTTTGAATTGGCTTGTTTGACTTGTTTTCTTATTTTCCTTATTAATTAAAAGATCCAAAAAATTTTATAAAAATAAAAAATCCACCAAAAACACTTTGATTTTATTTTTATTTCTTTTTGAGACTACTTCGTAGGCTGCGAGGCCATCACGTGCTCCCTGAGTCCGACCCTAGTCGTTATACCAGGCTAATCTAATAGCGAGGACCGCTATCGTGTTTGATTGATTTTGATTTGATTTTGGTGGTCTGAACCTCATTTTCTTGATTGAGCTGAGATTCTTATCGATCCGGGTCGCAACGACCCAAGTGATATTTTGACCTGATCCGGGTTGATCGAATTTTGTGCTCATCAGAATGACCTGATCCGGGAGCACGGCTTAGTAGTTTTTATTTTTACTTTATTTTCTTTTTCGCGGCTTTCCGCGACTCTTTCTGAGTCCGCGGCTTTTCGCGGCTTTTTATTTTTCATTTATTTTTGTTTTATTTTCTTTTTCTGTTCTTTTCTTTTATTTTTATTTGTGCTTGTTTATTTTAGTTGTCATATCTGCACATATACCCTTGTTTACATTTTCTGCTATTATTTGATTATCATTCTTGGTTTGACCCTTTGTCTCTTTCTTGCGAGGGCCCGAGGACCGAGGCGGCAGCTTTCGAGAAGCCGGCACAACCGCGGGACTTGGAGGCGGCTCCCTTCTGCACGGAGCCACAGGAGAGCGTGAGAGAGAGAGAGCTGAGTGGGCGAGGATTAGCATAGTCTTTTATTTCTGTCATTAGATTATTTGTAATAATACAGGGACAGACTGTGGATTTGGATTTTGTAGCGGGTCTTTTTCGCCGAGCACCGGTGTGCTCGAGGGACCCTTAGTATTTTTCACGGCTTTTCGCGGTTTTGTTTTTCTTAGCTGCCTTTTACGGTTTTACACGGTTTTTCTCGAGCCCCTAAATTTAGGATTTTCTGCTTGACTGTGCCGTAATTAGTAGGATCCATACACTTAATTGATTGCATGTTCCTATAGAGCATTAATTGGACCTTCTAATAAATCATTAATAAAAATAACTGACTCACTCCCTTCGTAGCCTACGTGCCGTAGCCTGCCCTGCCAAGCGCTGCTCTTGAACCCGATGTGTCGGGAGGAGGAGGGGTAGACCGAGACCGGACCCTTTGGCTTGAAGGATCGGTGACCAGTTAGACGGTTCTTCGAGTAGAAATTGCCTATTTAGGACTCGGTTTTTACCGTTGCACCATATAGGTGGTTTCTTTCAGTCTTTACATTTCTGCGCGGATCACTTTGCATGTAGAGTGCTGGAGACAGGTACGCATTTCTATCTTTACATGCATCATTGATTTCTTCGCGCATCGGCTTTTTCGTCTTCTCCCTCTGTTTTTGACTTAATAATCAGGAGAACTGAAAAATTCGTTAGGCCTTTTGTTTTTATTGAAAAAGATTAAAAAGAAAAACCATAAAATTGGGACTGCTTAAACTATTGACCCTAAAAGACACCTGATCTAAAAATTTGTCTTGGGGAGAGCAACCCCCTCATTGGTTGGTTTGATTGTGTGAGAGAGTGACCCATTCACTAGGTAGAGCCCTCCGGTGCTATTCCCGACTGATTACCGACTCTTTCGTGCGGGACAGTCGGTTGGGGTAGTATCGGGTTTCCCAGCAGGTCACGTAATCGCTCTGATAGATTGATTGTTCACCAAAATAAAATAGACAAGATAATTTGACCGAGCCTTTACGGTCTTCAGCTCGCGTTGTGTTGGTGAACTGAGGGGTTTGTTTTCTGATCATAGTTTCTCCAGATCCCATCCGCCTTACTCGCTACATCACGATGATGGGTAGACGATCTCTTAGGCAGCCTCTGGCTACACCGCTTTCGGGCGCATCTACTCGTTCATCTAGGTTGGCTCGTAAGAGCCGAGACCAGCTCTCCGAGCCCGAGTATGATTCTGCCCTGTTCCCCCTTGACCCCATTTCTTTCAGTTCTGAGAGACCAGAGCCAGAGGAGAGATTAGCAGATTTATCGGCACCTGAGTTTGGCTCGTTTGGTTTTGCAGACACCATGGCCGGTAGTTCTGACGATCGCAGTCGAGGTCCACAGCCTGAGCACTTTGTGTTGGACCAGGGTGCGATCAACTCCACCCTGATCGCCTCCCTCGAGATAGTTCAGCAGCAGTTGAGGGATCAGGGAGCGTTTATGCTAGACATGAGGAGAGAGATGGAGCAGATGAGAGCAGAGCGCGAGCAGAGGAGAGAGGGATCAAGGATCCCGGATGATGCAGATGCAGCAGCCGCAACAGCAGCAGCCGCCGCAGTCGCGGCAGGAGGACCACCGAGACCGATGCGGGAGTTGCACAACCCTGGATCGACGCTGATGCATCACTGGGTCGTGCTACCAGCGATCGTGGGGGACTTCAAGTTCCCCCCGAACACCTTGCAGTTACTCCCCCGCTTCCACAGGCTCGCCACCGAGGAGCCCCATCTCCACCTTCAGGAGTTCCTTGTGATTTGCAGCACTGTCCACGATCGTCAGGTGGACCAGGACACCATCAGGATGATTGCCTTCCCCTTCTCTTTGGCAGATAGAGCAGCCACATGGCTGAAGCATCTGGGGAAGTTCGTCTACACTTGGGAGCAGCTCCACACCGAGTACTTACACAAGTACTATCCACTCGGGCAGACCAATGCAGCGAGAGCCCTTATCAGCAACTTCTCCATGCTCCCAACGAGCAATTCCATGAGGCATGGGAGAGGTTCCGAGAGCTGACTGATCGATGCCCGCACCACGATATTTCCAAGCCCAACCTTGTGCAGAGCTTTTTCAGCAGGCTGACACCAGAGCTCCAGGACTTGGTGAACGCTTCTTGTGGCGGGTCATACTTCGCTAAGGATCACGACCAGGTCTGGGCCATCTACGAGGAGATGGCCGAGAACTATATGGTGATGTCTCAGACCCGGTTGTACACTCAGGGCAGACCCCAGCAGCCAGGACCCGTGCAGTACCAGAGGATAGCACAGGTCGATGTCGGTCCTTCCAGTTCGTCCGCAGTAGCAGCAACACAGGCAGAGTCTTCAGCTGCGGACATGGGCATCATTAGCGAGAAGTTGGATCGGATGGAGCTGATAGAGAAGAAGCAGTGCTAGGGCATCACTCAGATGGAGCAGATGGCACAGACTCTGAGCGACATGAAGACCCAGCTCATGTGTCTCCAAGAGGCACAGACGGCTTCCCAGCCCCGTCTTCAGTCGCGAGGCGATCACGGCAACAGCAGCAGCTCGTCCCAGCGCTCCAGCTCACACCAGCAGCCTAGACAGGTTCACCTTGTACAGGCGGAGCCGTACCAGCAACCGTAGCCCACCTACCAGTCACCACCCTCTCCAGACTTGCAGATGGTGGTATACCAGCCTGATCAGCCTCTGGCAGTACTCCCGCCAGCCCAGTACGATGCAGAGCCGTTGATGGATGTCAACGGGATTTGGTATGACTGCTCTCATCCCGGTATCTGACGAGACCATCCCGGATTCTGGTGGGGGACCGGAGGTACCCAGCCCCAGCAGCAGCCATCGGGTCAGGGAGGCCAGTACAGCCAGCAGAGAGAGCACCAACTGCAACAGCAGCCCCCAGTGTACCCACCACAGCAGCAACAGTCGTCCTATGGTCCTCATCCCTATCAACAGGGACAATCTTGGAGGCGTGAGCAGCCTCACCAGCAGCAGCATCCACCACACCCATACCCCTCTCAGCAGCAACAACACCAGTTCCAGCAGCCTCATTACCAGAGAGGCTACCCGTCGGGCTCTCATGGCCCACCTTACGAGAGCCCCGCCTTGGACGATATAGCCCGCCTCTTCACGGACCAGCAGGCTACCTTCAGATGGGATATGGACGAGTTCCGCCAGGGGATGCGAGACATAGTGAGAGGGAAGGCCGCCATCCCTGCCCAGATCGAGCCGAACCCCAACAGCCTGAAGCGGAAGTCTGAGCAGGTAGCTTACACTGAGCATGCCACTCCTAGTGATCCATTTGATGATATGTCTGCAGACCTTTTTGATGCTGATTTTTTCACACTTAGGAGCGGTAGGACACCAGCAGGAGGCGCCTCGTCTGAGCGACGCCATGAGGATACACCTAGAGCGCCAGATGAGGAGGAGGAGAGCGGTGCTGAGGCCGCTCGAGATGATGACGGTGGTACTGATGCCACCAAGGATGCTGACTCCACAGGTGGTGCTGAAGCCGCCATTTCACCAGTTCGAGGAGGTGGTATTGAGGCCACTCCTGTTGCTGAGCCAGAGCGCGGTACTGAGGCTGTGAGACATCCAGTTGATCCAGCCGATGGTGGTATTGAGGCCACCAGAGTTCATGTAGAGAGATCTATTGTTTTTCCTTCCCCTGATGTATCTCGGAACCATGTTATGAATAAAGGAAAAGGTTTGGTTTTTTCTGGTCCCATTGTGGTGCTTGATGTATGTACGGATCCGACCGTCGAGCCGTCTAGACCTTTTCCTAGTCCTTCATCTGAGAAGGACCCAGTGATCCCCTTCCCTAGAGCCCTTCAGATGGGGAAGGGGAAGAAAACAGAAAACCCCAAAAAGAGAGACCAGGAGGAGTTCAGCCGGCAGATGATAGACCGATTTCACATACAGCTGACTCTTCAGGAGGCTTTGCAGCACATTCCCCTTCTTCAGCGTTCGTTGAGAGACAGGACCACAATCAGGAGGAAGAGGAGGAACCACCATTCAGAGATCCATGTGCTGACGAAAGCCACGTGTTTCGCAATCCAGAACCGTCTGCTGGCCAAGAGGCCAGATTCAGGACCCCCTTATGTCAGGTGTCACATTAGAGAGCAGAGGTTCGACCGGACTCTATTAGATAGCGGATTGTCTATCAACCTCCTTCTGGCAGCCCTTCTCAACCGTTTCGAGTTGGGCACTCTTAGACAGAGCAGGACAGTCCTTCAGTTTGCTGATCGATCTATCAAGAGGCCGAAGGGGTTGTTGCGAGACGTTGTCTTCACTATCCAGGGCCTACAATTCCCCGTGGACTTCGTAGTGTTGGACATGGAGATCCCTGATTCAGTGACCGATACCCCCATCATTCTCGGTCGTCCGTTCTTGGCCACAGCCAAGGCGGTGACTGACCATGATAGCGGGAAGGTATACTTTCGCGTCGAGGGTGAAAGTGTACAAATAGAGCAGCTGATAGAGAGAGATCATGCTCAGAGGCGACTTCAGACACAGAGCCAGAGAGAGATCATGCTCAGAGGCGACTTCAGACACAGAGCAGCTGACAGATGCCGGGCTAGACATCCACCAGGACTGTGATTTTGTGATCACAAACGATGAGGCAGTATGGGCAGACCCAGCAGCACAGGCCATCCTCTCATTTTCAGACACCGCTGATGCAGAGATGACAGTAGAGGAGAGCTTGGAGAGCACATTCCTAGTCCATGATACTTCAGAGGCAGTAGAGCCGGTTCTTGATCGTGACACTGATTTTTGTGATGATGGTGGTGCTGATGCCACCTTGTGTGATGCAGATCCCTCGGATTCAGAGTCTGATTGGGCAGATTGCGAGGATTACATGCGAGACCTGAGTTCCACTGAGCCTACACTGAGGAGGAGGTAGATGCTGAGCAGATCAGAAACAGTTCAGTTGAGCAGCCTTCTTCAGATCCAATTTGCGAGAGTACGTTCTCATTCTCCCAGGCAGATTTGGCATCATACACGCGGCTTCTTTCGAAGCTAGATTTGCCAGCACCTAGCTGTCTAGAGCTGAAGCCGCTCCCTACTTCGCTGAAGTATCAATTCCTTGCGGGTGAGCCTGAGATGTACCCAGTCATCATCTCTGCCAATCTGACTGGAGAGCAAGACTCCCGACTGATGGGGGTTCTTGAAAAGAACCGCAAGGCTATCGGATGGAGCGTAGCAGATCTCCAGGGGATTAGTCCGGCCTTGTGCTCCCACCATATCTATCTCGAGGATGGGGCGAAGCCGTCGCGTGAATTCCAGCCGTGGCTGAACCCAAATCTAAGAGAGGTTGTCATGAAGGAAATCTCGAAATGGTGGAGCGTCGATTTTATCTATCCCATTTCCGACTCCAAGTGGGTCAGCCCCTTGCATGTGGTGCCCAAGAAGACAGGCATCACGACTGTGATCAGTGAGTCGGGAGAGGAGATTGCTACACGAGTACCCACTTCTTGGTGGGTCTGCATTGACTACATGAGACTCAACCAGGCCACCAAGAAGGATCATTTCCCCCTGCCTTTTATTGAACAGATCATTGAGAGACTGGCAGGGAAGAGCCACTATTGTTTTCTAGATGGGTACTCAGTCTACAACCAGGTGGCCATCGCTCCTGAGGACCAGGAGAAGACCACCTTTACCTGTCCCTTCGGCACATACGCCTTCCGACGCATTCCATTTGGGCTATGCAATGCCCCTGCGACATTTCAGAGATGCATGTTGTCGATCTTTTCAGACATGGTAGGGGAGTGTTTGGAGGTCTTCATGGATGATTTCTCGGTTTACGGTGACGGATTCGACTCCTGTCTTGACTGCCTAGACTGAGTACTCCAGCGATGTATAGAGGTTCACTTGGTGCTATCTTGGGAGAAGAGTCACTTCATGGTGACTCAAGGGACGGTGCTTGGCCATATCATCTCCAACAGGGGCATGGAGGATGATCCGGCCAAGGTTGATGTCATTAGAAAACTCGCACCGCCGTCCAATCTGAGGCAGTTACGGTCATTCCTGGGGCACGTCGGCTTCTACCGACGATTCATTCATGATTTCAGCAGGATTGCCCGGCCGTTGACTGACCTACTGACGAAAGACACCGAGTTCCTTGTCGATGACAAGTATCTTTCGTCCTTTGAGACTCTCAAGCAGTGTGTTATTGAGGCTCCTATTCTCCAGCCGCTTGATTGGTCTCTCCCATTCAAGATCATGACGGATGCCTCCGATTTTGCCGTTGGGGCTGTGCTGGGACAGAGGAGGGATGGAGTCCCCTTTGCTATCCACTACGCTAGCCGCACATTGGATTCCGCCCAGCGGAATTATACAGTCACAGAGAAGGAGATGCTAGCCGTAGTGTTCGCCCAAGATAAGTTCAGATCTTATATCATTGGATCTAGAGTGACCCTGTATACTGACCACACTGCCATCCGATACCTCATGGCAAAGAAGGATGCCAAGGCCAGACTGACTTGATCGATCCTTCTACTCCAGGAGTTCGACATTGAGATCAAGGATAAGCCTGGAGTCAAGAATGTGGTGGCGGATCATCTCTCCCGTTTAGAGCAGCCTGAGGAGTCTGAGCATATTGATCCCATTTGTGAGACCTTCCCAGATGAGGCGATCCTTGCTATCGCCTAACTCCCGTGGTATGCTGACATTTTGAACTTTCTTGTTGCTAAGAAATTTCCACAAGGTTGGCCAAGGCAGAGGCTTGAGACCTTCCTCGCGAAGGCCAAGTCCTACCACTGTGAGGATCCCATCCTTTACCACGAAGGAGGGGACAACATCTAGCGTCGGTGCATTCCTCAGGAGCACCATAGCGTCCTCACTTACTGCCACAAGCTTGAGACAGGAGGACATCATTCTGGGAGGAGAACGGTACAGAAAGTGCTCCAATCCAGCTTGTGGTGGCCTACCCTCTTCAAGGACTCTGATGAGTTCATGAAGAGGTGTACTGACTGTCAGAGGATGGGCACTTGTGGACAGCGTGATATGATGCAGATGCAGCCCATTCACTTCTGTGAGGTTTTTGACGCATGGGGCATCAATTTCATGGGTCCATTCCCTAAGAGTCAGGGATTTGAGTACATTCTGTTGGCTGTAGACTATGTTAGTCGTTGGGTTGAGGCTATCCCCGCCCGAGCCGCTGATGCGAGGACAGTTTGCAGATTTTTGAGGAAGCACATCATCACGCGGTTCGGGGTACCTTGAGTATTGATTTCAGATGGGGGGTCTCATTTCATCAACGACCAGGTGAAGGCCCTTGCTAGCGAGTTCGGCATAGACCATCGTGTTGCTACACCTTACCATCCACAGACGAATGGTCTAGCCGAGGTGTTGAACAGGGAGATCAAGACTATATTGCAGAAAGTCGTCCGCCCTGACCGAAAGGATTGGTCACAGTTTTTGGACTCGGTCTTGTGGGTATATAGGACGTCTTTCAAGACACCATTGGGCACATCTCCCTTTCGCCTCGTATATGGCAAGCCGTGCCATTTGCCTGTTGAGCTGAGACATAGGTCACTTTGGGCAGTCACTGAGATACTTATGGATCCAGATGGTGTAGGAGACCAGAAGAGGGTAGAGTTAGCAGCCCTGGAGGAGCTTAGAGATATCGCCTTCTCAAACAACCTACATTACAAGGAGAGAGTGAAGGAGTGGCATGATTCTCACATCAGCCACAAGCATTTTGAGCCTGGACAAAGAGTATGGTTGTTTTATGCGAGGCTTCGCCTATTTCCAGGGAAGCTACAGAGCAAATGGAAGGGACCCTACTTGGTGAGAAAGGTACACGACAACGGTAGCATTGATATATCCTAGTTGTCTTCTGAGAGTAACTTTCGAGTGAACGGCCAGTGACTCAAGCAATTTCTAGATCATGAGCCACGGGTCATTGATGTTGCCCCGATTCATTTTGCGTGAGATGTGGTATTTTGACTCACATCTATTGCATCTCACGCCTGATTTTCACTGATCTTCCGACCTGTTTAGATCCAGATGTCCATATCATCACATTCTTTAGTCCCACATCCCTTTTGTCATCTTTGATTATGCTATACTTAGGGTGTACTTTACCCTAAGTATAGGGGGGATGTAGGACCTTTGGGTATTTCTTTTGTTTCCTTCTACCCCTTGTTTTGTTGCCTATACTTAGGGATATTTTACCCTAAGTATGGGGGGGGTAGACCCTGTACATCCTTCACTCGGTTTTCCCTTTGTGTACAGCCTGCTATACTTAAGATTATTTGATCCTAAGTATAGGGGGAACAACCGAGATCTTCTTGACTTTCATGCATTCATTCATCTTTGTATATAGCCTTTCTTTTCACTTCCCTATACTAAGCATGAGTTATGTCTTCTTCATCGCTCTTGACTTTTAGGACATCGTTCTAGCTAAGTATAGGGGGTGCATATATATTCCACATATACTTTAGCCATAACTCGTACTTTGTGTGAGTGTGTAAATAAATAAAATCCCTAAAAACCCTAAAAATCACAAAAATTAAAAATTTTTCATGTATATAATCATTCTTTTATTTGCACATACATAGCTAGTGTACAAATTATTTTTGTAAAAATGTTTTCAAAAATCTTTTGTGTAAAGCTTGTGTAAATATTTTTTGTATCAAAATTATGTATATAGTACAAAATTTTTCCAAAATGTTTTGAAAATCAAAAGTTTGCAAAAATCTTGTGTAAATGTGTGTAAATACCTTTTGCAAAACTTGCACTTCATGCATTCATCCATTCATGATTTCAAGACATTTTTCAAAAATTTTGCATGTTTGTAAAATATTGTGTAAATAGCATCTTTGTATATATGTATATAGTTTTTCTGGATTATAGTTGACATTTAAACTAGCCTGGAATTAAATTGGGTAATGGAGCTTGATTAAGATCTTAATCCACCTAATTTATAAGAGGTACCTTATAGGGCTTAGGTTTAAGGCTTTTGACTTAATTCTTTGAGTCCACTAGGCTATGATCACATGTCATCTCAATGAGCCTAAGTAGAGCACTTAACAACAACACATGACTCATAGGGACAATGGCTTTACTTGGACACCAGCACTTAGCACCGAGCTCTCTACGGATGAGGTGGTGAGGAGGCAGTCTTCCTTGACTTGGGGTAGCATATGAGGGTAGTACTTCTAGGAGGAACCTCTCTTCTTCTTTTAGTGAAGGAAGTGCGTCTCAACTTGGTCTGGTTGCCATGAGGTCTAACGACGGGAGTTGCGGGTTGCAAAAAAGCTTCAAAAGAGGGATAGTCTACGGGCTCAAGAGGAAAAACTCCTTGTATATATGCTGCACATGTATATGTTGTATAGATGCACTTGAAACAAAAAAATGCAAAAAGAAAATAACTCCAAAAAATGGTGGGTCTGAGAGAAAATGATAACCCCACCGGAGTATGTATATAGTGCAATAAGCAAAGCTTGAGATTCATGATCCACCTTATGTAGCTTGCAGCAGGGAGACTTGGCTACACTGGTCAAGCTCCCAAGGATACATGGCTACACTGGCCATGGTCCATTCTCTTCTTCCTCCTCTTCTTGAGCCGGTTGAACTTGAACTTAAAAGGGAATACCCCACTCCTCGAGGAAAGAGTGGTCGGAATCGAGGTCATAGAGTTACCTTGTTGGGGAGGGTTGTCAAGTTGCCATTTCTGAGGTGGAGAGCTTATACCTCACATTCACAGGACAAGGAGAGATTCATGGTCTTCAGGGTTTGTGATTGATGACTTGTTCTGATCTGGAGCATTGAGGAGTCTTGATTAGAGATTAGTGGAACCTAGAGGCTGTTGAGTTTTAAGCTTAAGTCCAAATAAGGTTCCGACACATTAATAATCCAAAGATCTGATTGAGCTCCATAATTCAATTTAATGAAGGCAAGTTTAATAATCAACCTTGATCCATGTACATTATTCTCTTTTTCTTTTTCTTTCTTCTTTTCCACTTCTTTTTCAAATAAGTGTTTGCTAAGGGACTAGAAAAGTTAAGTATAGGGGGGTGATGAATACTCATTCATCACTCTTTATTCTTATATTTTAGCTACTAAAACCTTTGCAAATGCATGTAGATATGTGTAAATACAAATAATTACCAAAAGCATGCATGGTGTAAAAACTAATAATTAGCATGTTTTTTGTGCAAAAATAAAAGAATAAAGATTAAGAAGAAAAAGAGGAAATATTTAGAATAATTATTGAGCAACCTAACCCAAGGGAGGGCTCAGCATGGGCCTGACCGCATAAAAGCCAAAGTAGAGGGAGATAGGGGCTCATGTGTGTAAATAGACCTGTAAATAAAATAAATATATTTTCCTCTAAATAGAATAAAATGGCTTGTATATATTGTATATATATTTATATCTATAAAAATCAAAACAAAATAGAAAAAAATTAAAAAGAAAATGAAAAGAGTCACTTGTGTATATATCCACCATGTACATACAACCACTCCTATATTTATTTCACCCTATAAATAAATAAATTAAAATTCCAAAAATTTTGTAAATATTATGGTGTAAATAAATAAAATAAAAACAACAAAAATAAAAACAAAATAAAAAGAACAAAATTAAAAACCAAAAATAATATTGTAAATATACCTTGTACATAGATGTCTATACTTATTTATTTCACCCTTGTATATAAATAATAAAAATAAAATAAAAATACCTTTTTATTCCTTATTTTATGCTATAAATAAATAAAATATGAAATGGAATAAAAATGTATAAAAATAACAAATTAAAAATCAAAAATCAAGGCCCTATATTGTATATATACATATATATAGCCCTACTATGTAAATACCCTATTCTTATTTTGAAAAATTAATTAAAAATCACCAAAAAATAGAAAAAATTAAAACAAAAATATTTCATGTTTTAAGTTTTTAATAATTCGGCCATTTGCTATTTTTAATTCAATTTCTAAATATTTTCCACGTGGCTGCTTCTCATTGGTCCGCGGGGGAATGTTGACCGCTCGGTCAACTCCCCCTTGTGGACCACTTCCCACGGATCCGTTTCATGGACCCAACTTCTCCCATTTATCCCATCCAGACCCGATCACCATTCAGCCAAACCCAGGGTCCTAATCACTCTCCTACAATCCGGGAACCTCGCTCGATCTTCAGCCTAGGGATCCGTGCTCAATCGAGCCGGACCTGAGCCCTTCTTCCCGGACCTCCCACCATATAAGAGCCGAGCTCCGCCACCCATTTTCTCATCTTTGGCTCCCCACCTTTCAGTCTCGTGACCTCCACCACCTTCCCTGAGGTGACAGCTCTCCGTCGGTGGTGTCGAAGAGAGGAGAAGGTGACCGAACCTTTGATCCGGCGAGCTTCGCCGCCGTGCTCCGCCTGAAGCAGGAGCTCGAGCCTCGGGCCACGACGACCCGTGAGGCAACAACCCAGAGCTCCAGCAGCTTGAGCAGAGTTGACTCGTCCACCAAGGTAGCCCTAGTTTCCCTTCCTTTTTGTTAATTTCTAGTTTCGCCCAATTGTCGTCGTCGCCGTTCACCTCCGATTCCGGTCACATCCACTGTCGTATCGATCATCGGACCTCACCATCACACCCGCCTCTCCTTCGCGCACGTTCTCCGCCATTCCGTTCAACCCAGCTCGCACAGGATCTGGGGTTTCGAGCTCCACCGTCTACCCTTCGCCGGAGCTCGACCGCCTCGCCTCACCGACCATCGTCACCCCCTCTCACAGGGTCGAGGCAGTTTGCCCTCGACCCACGAGTTTGCTGGTGCACTTTGCAGGGACATCCGAGCCCATCTGAGGGCTTGGACTATCTGGTCCAGCAGCTTCGCCTCCGCCGGACTCTCCAGAGCTCCTCGAAGCTCCATTGAGTCATCAGAGGTCACCATTGGACGCAGAAGGCCATAGCGGTTCATCTCCGGTCATCAGGGTCTCGCGAGGAGACCGGGAGCGCGCGCAGAGGGCCGGCGAAGGTCGCCGGCCATCAGTTCTTCCTCGACCTCCAGATACTGTCGGATCCCCTTCGACCTCCAGTTCGTATCTCAACCGTTCATCTGAGGAGCCACCATCAGCGTTAGATCCTTGGAGGAGCGATCCGCACTGTCCGATCAGAGAGGTTTTACCACGCCAGAGCTCAGCCGCCCGATCCTACATGTGGCGAGGCCACAGCCGCTCGATCAGGACGAGGACTCAGCGTTGGGCGCCACCCCTTCCCAGCCGTCGATCAGCACACGTGGCGCCCATCCGACGGCCTAATAATAAAGGGTAAATATTCCCTTAAGCCCCCCCTGTTTACTTTATTTCGTATTTAGTCCTGTAAATATCATAGTCAATTGTTTTTATTTTGGTAGTTTTGCACTTTGGACCTTGCCTTTTTTGCTATTGACATGTATGCCCATGTGCGTAGTATATCACGTGTGTCGACACGTGATTTGATGGGTTATTTGCATGTTTAGCTTTGTAGTTCTGGGATGTTCATGAATGAATGAAAACTTTTTAGATAATTGCATTTATACCCCTGTGCGTGTTGAATTTGTGCATGTGCGTTATATTAGTGGGTAAATTACACTAAGGTTCCTGGGCTTTTAATACTTGTTATTATTTAGCCCAGAAACTTTATTTCTTTGCAATTAGGTCCCTGTGTGCCCCAGACACGCGCCTCGTGCGTGACTTCTTGGGATTTTTACACCGCCCCCCTGGAGCTTCTGGTATTTACGTACAGGTCCCTGTACACTGTACCTAGGTTTTCATTTTGAATAAAATATCAAACTCACTCCAAATTCAATGAAAATTGGATACATGGCTCCTGCCATGTTGTAAATTTTCTAGAATTTTTTGAGACATTTTTGCTTTTATTTGCTATTTTTAAAAATTCAAAAACAACCTTTTTCTTTACTGACTGATTTAAAAATTCACAAAACAATTATCAAAACTCATCTAAAAATTACAAAAAAATTAGATACTATGTATTTTGTGTTGTTTGATTTTCTGACCAATTTTGGTCATTTTTCATTATATAAAACTCATAAAAATTGAAAAAACACCTAAAAATTGATAAAAAAAATTATAATAAATAATTTAAAAATCTAAAAACCATAATTCCAGTGCCTAAATTTTCCTTAAACTTTCTAGTTTATAGGAAAAAAACCTCCATGAGCTAAATAGGCCCTTTTGCATTTTAAATTGGCTTTTTACTTCTGACTGGACAGTACCTTCATTTCCCTGCCATGTTTTATTTTTAGAAAATTAAATAAAAATCAGAAAAATACCAAAAATTAAACAAAACAGTAAAAATCATAAAATACGTAAAAACATTTTATTTGAATTTTTGACTAATTTTTGATGCATTAAAAATTGTTTGAATTGGCTTGTTTGACTTGTTTTCTTATTTTCCTTATTAATTAAAAATCCAAAAAAAAATTATAAAAATTAAAAATCCACCAAAAACACTTTGATTTTATTTTTGTTTCTTTTTGAGACTACTTCGTAGGCCGTAAGGCCATCACGTGCTCCCTGAGTCCGACCATGGTCGCTATACCAGGCTAATCTAATAGCCAGGACCACTATCGTGTTTGATTGATTTTGATTTGATTTTAGAGGTCTGAACCTCATTTTCTTGATTGAGCTGAGATTCTCATCGATCCTGGTCGCAACGACCCGAGTGATATTTTGACCTGATCCGGGTTGATCGAATTTTGTGCTCATCACTACGCTCGTAGCCATCTTTAGTCGTACGCCCGCCTCCTTCCTTCGCGTCTCCGCCACCCACATCGGAGTCCCGTCCGACAACCACCACGCCACCACCTGCTAATGTACGCCGAGGGCCGCTCCATCTGCAAGCCAATAGCTGCCGCCGACCTTGCTTGGAGGAGAAGGCAAGGGGCGGCGGCCACACCCTCCTTCGTTTAGGGCAAAGAAAAATGAAAAGGAAATGCCCCTCGGAAAGCTTATTTTATTGGATAATTTCCAATTTTAGCCCCAAACATTTTGCCAATACAAAGAAGCCCATCTCTATATCAATTTTTTTAAAATTGGGGAAAATTGCATACAAAGCCCTGTACAATTCGGGAATTACAAGAAGACCCTCGTCTATCAAGGTTAATGCTTATGATTGGGTAATTTACGTTTCTTCATTTTAATTTCATTTCTGTTATATTTTGATGAACATACTTTGAATAATTACAAACTAGTCCTTCAATTCCAGAATTGACTTTGCTTGATTTTCACATTTAAATAAATGTTTTCCTTTATTAATAAATCTCTCGAAAATCATGTTATGCTTCTGATGTGATGATATTTTTAGCATACTTTTTTCATTGCATTTTGTCATTATTAATATTATTTAAAAATAAAACAATAGTATCTTTTTTCTTTTCCGTAAATTCTAAAATTCATAAAAATTTGAATATTGCTACAAAAATTTCAAAAAAATTACAGTAGTTTTATTTCATTATCTTTTAATTTCTATCCAAATTTCACGCATTAGTTCTTTATAAAACCAAAAAAAATGAAAAACACTAAAAATCTTATAAAAATCATAAAAACTTCTACAAAAATCTGAAAATTGTCATTTCATTCATGTTTATAGATATTTGGATATAGTTTGTCATAAAAATATTTGCTAGGAGTTATAGGTAATAAAATATTTTTAAGTAGCAAATTACTCTAGGTTATGCACTATTTCTAAATTTTGTCACTGTTTTATTTTTAGAAAAATACAAAAACATTTGAATATTCTAAAAAAAATTCCAAAACATTCCAAAATCTTTAAAACACAAAAATTTTTTCTCTGGATTTTTGTGAGCATTTTTGTTATAATTGAACATTTCAAAAAGAGTTGGTGAGCGAATTTATTGTTTTGTGTATATTGTTCTTGATTTGAAAATAAAAAAAATGCAAAAAATAAAACCACTAAAAATTTGAAAATTAGAAAATAAAAAAATAGAAATAAAAAAATTATTAAAAAAATAAAAAGAGAAAAAATCCACAAAAACCAAGAATAGTTTGCCTTTGAGATTTTATTTTTCTTTTAATTGATTTTTTGCGATTAAATGAATAACCCTTAGGAATTGTAGCCTCCGTGTGTTCGATCATGTATGCTATACAGGTAAATAAGTAGCAAAAAAAGTTCTCTTGTGTTATTATTCACTTTTAGTTAATTTTGCAGCTTGAAAAAAATTTGTTTGTTTGTCATGGGATTTTTCGGGATAGCAACAACACTCTCCATATATTAATTTTCGATCCTTGATATCCGTGCTCAACAAAATGGCACCATTGCCGAGGATATAATGTAAAAAAATAAAAAACCCTCAAATTATCTGTGCCAATAAAATAGCGCTGTTGCCGGGAAGGCACGACGATGGTAGTTAGGTTTCTCTTTTGACCTGTTATTCTTGGTTGTAAATATCTATTTACGTTTTGCCATTCACTTCATTGTTCATATCCACTACATTCATTTCATTTTTTTCTCATATTTGATACTTGTGTTTCTTACGCATTCTCTTTTCTTTTTCTTGCGAGGGCCCGCGGAGTGAAGGGGGAGATCCTAGGAGAGATGAAGCACCCAAGTGACGTGGAGGCAACTTGATTATTCACCAAGCCGCATGATAGCGTGAGAGGAGGATAAGAAAAATTGAAGAAGACCAAAAAAATTCCATTTTTTCTAGTATTTGAACTCTGTAAAACAGATATTCATTTCTTGCGGGGCCTGTTTCGTCAAGTACCATTGCACTTGGGGGACCTCACCGGTTTTGTTTTCATCGCCTTATTTTTCTTTGTTTCCTGCAGATTTCGTGAGCTACCTATTGACTGCTTTAATTAATTTTCTTGAGCTAGGTAATTAATTAGGTCCAAACACCCTAAACAAGAATTTCTGTACCTATAGAGTAGAGCGTAATTTGGACTTAGTCAAATTAACTTGTTCTTGCCCGTTAATAGAAGCTATCATCTAGGATGGTTCACTTGCATCATATAGGATAGCTTATTTAAATTCTGCGCGGATCGCTTGCATGTAGAGTGCTGGCGACAAGGTACGCATCTCTAACCCCTGCATGCATCATTGTTTTTAATCGCGCATTGGCATTTCTGATCTCCTTCTTCGTTTTCACTCACATAAGTTAAAATGGAAATTGGACACTCAGTAGGCGATTCATTGAAAATATCTTAACCAAGTGAAAACTGCCTCAAATACGGGCTATTAAAGAAAACTCGACCCTAAAATAAACACAAGGAAAGAATAATTATTTTGGGGAGAGTAACCCCCTCATTGTCTGGTTTGTATGTAGCGAGAGAATGACCCGCACACTAGGATATAACCACGCCCGGACTCTTTTCAGACTACTATCTTGGGTTAGTCGTTCTCCATTGAGGATCTCTCTAGTAGCAGGTAAAGCAGCCTGCGACATCCTTAACAGATGGAATTGATCGGGTAGCCGGTAAATGGTCCGCAATTCATACTGGCTAGGAAAGATCTAACATTGGGATTAGGCCAGTCTCCTGAGAGCATTGGGTTCCTAACAGCTCGTTTTAACCACTCTGATAGATTGCATTCTTTCCAAACTCTAAAATTGACAAGATAATTCACCGAACCTTCAGATCTTCACATTAAGTTGAGTTGGAGGACTGGGGGTTTGTATTGTGTTTGATTGCTTGTGTGCATACTCGATCCTTCTATGCATTTGCGCCTTTTTCTCTATATCTTTTGGCTTGACCCTCGTGCTCTCCCGATCCCGTCTTTTATTTCGGAGATGGCCGACTACAGTTATTTTAATCCGATCTTTGCGGACTTCTCACACTCTCCAGACGATCCACCTTACCTTTTCCAGGAGGACTTTCCTCCTGATTTTTGTGCATATCCGCCTAACCCATTATTTCAGGAATCGGACGATGATTTTCACCCACCCTCATTTAACCCACCCGATCCTGTGATTTTGGAGTCACCTTTCATGATTTTCACAATTGAGACACTGAACCAGATGATGGAGCATATGAATTCGAGGATCAATAAATTATTTAACATAAATACGAGCCAGAATGCCGCTCCACTATTTGAGGATGTGGATTCATTTGAGGATAATCACGATAGCTTGCAATCACCCAAAATACAAAAAAATGAGAAAATTTTAAAAATCTCAAAAAATTCTGGGAGATACATTATTGATTCATTTTGTGAGGAGAAGGCACCCATGCCAAACCAATTTCCCACACAGTCATCCCCCACATGTTCGAACCTTGACCCAGAGGATGCCACTATACAGACTGCTCTCGGCAATCCTTGTGTATATGCTGATTCTTATCTCCTCCCTTATATGGAGGAGGTCCAAAAATTCAAAAAAATGTTGATTGAACATGAAGTGTTGGCCACCATTCATGAGATCATTAAAGTTCCACTTCAACAGGCTATGACAGATTTATCTACTCCTCAACACAAGAAGAGAAAGCGAAGGAGAAGATCTGAGCATCACGTTTTGACCATGGCCACGACCTACGCCATCTATCACCGTCTGTATTTTAAGAAAGGGAACACTGCCACACCTCTTGTTAGTTGCTCCATATCTGACTATTCTTGTGATAACACTCTTCTTGAAGGAGGTTCGTCAATCAATATAATACCCTTCTCTATGGTATAGTCTCTTCATCTTGGGCCTTGTTGTTGCGAGAATTTGTGGAGTTTTTGATTTTTTTATTTAATATCCCCGGCAATGGTCGAACAATTTTGTTGTTCGAAAAAATCATTGAGGGATCGAAAAATTGATGGAAAATTGTTTGTGTCATTGTTTATCCCAAAAATCCCGTGACAAACAAAAAAATATATTTTTATATTTTTGCTACTTATTAACCTATATAGCGGACAAGGTCGAACTCAGGGAGGCTACAAATCCTGAGGGTTATTCAATTAATCGAAAATCAATTAAGAGAAAACAAGAATCTCAAAGGACAACTATCCTTGGTTTTTGTGATTTTTATCTTTTTAATTTTTATTTATTTTTTTCTTTCTAATTTTTTTGTATATTTTCTTATTTTTATTTTTTTATTTTGAGTTTGTAATTTTTTTCAAAAATAAGACGAAGCAATATTCATAAGACAAAAATATGCACACCAACTATTTTTGTAATTTTTCAATTTATAAAAAAAGACTCGAAAAAATCCAGAGAAAATATTTTTGGGTTTTAAAAGTTTTAAAATATTTTTGAGAATTTTTATGGAATTTTCAGATGTTTTTATATTTTTAAAAATCAAACAGTGAGAAAATGCAAAAATATGCACAGCCTAGAGTAATTTGCAATTTAAAAATATTTAAGTACCCAAAACTTTCGACAATTATTTTTGAGACAAACTAGAAGCCATTATCTACAAACAGGAATGGAAATCACAATTTTTGGATTTTCTAGAATTTTCTATGATTTTTAGAAAATTTTTGATATTTTTTAATTTTTTGGGTTTTATAAATATTAATGCGTGAAAATTGGTCAGAAATTAAAAGACAATGAAATATAACTACACTATTTTTTTGGAATTTTTGGAACAATATTTGAATTTTTATGATTTTTGGAATTTCAGTAAGACAAAAAGGCACTATTTTTTATTTTTTAGTAATAATAAATGAAAGCAAAATGCAATGAAAATTTTATGCTAAGAAGAGAATCACATCAGGAGCAAAGCATAATTTTTGCAAGATTTTTGTACTCATAAAAACATTTATTTCAATGAAAAGCACAAGCAAATTATTGTTCTGCAGTTTAGGGACTAAAATGTAAATAAGTTTTGTTTTTGCATTAAATAAATAACAAAAATAAAGCACTGGAGAAGGCGCAATTTTACCACATATCATGTGCAAGTCTTGTGCTTCAGGCTCTAGCAGGGGCGCAGTTGTAATTTCAAAAGCTTTTGGGACCAATATTGCAAATTTTCAATAAATAATTCAACCATAGGGAGGGTTATCTTCATTTCAACCAAATCTAAGGGGCAAGAAGGGGGATGGCTGCCGCCCACCCCTTCTTCTCCCACACGCAGGGCGGCAACAGCTGTGGACGGAAAGGCAGTGCGGGCTGCTCTGGAAGGCGAGACGCGGACGGATGGCTGGCAGTGAGTGCCGTGCGGAGATGCGTAAGCGGCGATGCACGGATCGGGTGGCATGAGGCAGACTAGAGGGCACAGGCGGTGGCCCTGGGCTGAAGCGGGGGTCGGCGCTTGAGGTGCGACGTTGACGCGGGGCGGCCCGCTGTAGGTCGGTGGAGGCTATGGCAGCAGGCGCGCATGGGGAGCGGCGGTGGAGGCGTCGTACGGAGGGGCCCCGCGCGGCGATTTGGAGTCGCGGGGCTGGGCTGGCCCGCGCGCCGCCAGGTGGCTTAGCGGGGGATGGCGGCTGCGTTCTGATGTCTGACGAGTGGTGAAGGATGCCCGCGTCGGCGATGGCGGTAGGGGATGGCAGCCCTGCTGCCGTATCTTCCTTTTTGTTTGTTTTTTTGTTTTATTTTTTTGTATTTTATTTATTTTTGAAATTGTGAATGAAAACAGTAAAAAAAATTCTTTTTTAAAATTTTATTTTTTTAAAATTTGAAATATTAAAGAAAATTAAGAATGTTTTTTTACTGCAAAAAAATGTTAGACAAGAAAAACAATTATATGGATTTTTTATTTATTTACAAATCGAAATATGAACGGGAATCCAAGGAAAATGAAAGGATCAAATCCGATTCTCCGACTACCGTGTGTGGCCGGAGTTGATAGATCGTGGGAGGTAGAATTTGAAGGCGGAGAGATCGAGAAGATGAGATGAAAAATCGAGTCGGTGACAGATCAAAAATGTGAGGGAGTTTTTTTTATGATGTAGAAAAAACAAAATGATGATGAATAAAAAAATGCGATGAAGTAAACTACGATTAGCCTAGATAAAAATAAGATGAAAAATGTGCATCTCACCTTAGGAGCGGAAAAGGACCGTGATTGCCTCGACAAGGTCGACTCGCTATCACCGGACGGCTCGGAGGCTAGGCACAATTCCCGATGAAATTTTCTCTCGGAGATCGGGCTCCTCTCTAAAGATTGATCAAGTTGGAATGAGGGAGAAGGAGCCATATAAATAGAAAAGAGATGAAATTTGAATTTTTGAATTTTTTGTGGAAGAGATAAAAGAGATGAAATTTAAAAAGAATTTTTGAATTTTTTTGGTGGAAGAGATAATAGAGATGAAAGGAGATAAAATAAAAGACATAAACATATTTACAAAACTATATATTTTTTTGAATTTTCGTCACTTATTTATTTGGATTAAAAAATGTTACTTTTTTATTTTTTTATGATGGTTAATTAAAAATAACAACTATATAGATATACTATATACATATATGACATTATATAGTAAATGAGGAAATTAGCCTTTTTTGTGTTTTAAGAATTCATTTTTTTTATTTTTATTTTAAAATAATTAGTAAAAATATTTACAAATACAATATTTACAAAATACATGGGAAAATTGCACAAACCACCCCAGAAAATCGAATTTGCAACCGTAACTCCAAAAATTATGAAAATACAGCCATTTCAAAGATAATTTAATTTCGAATCTAATAGAAGTGAGATTGATTCAATTTGAGCTCATATGGAGCCGGAATTGGTTTTTCAATTAGTGCTTAGTGGCTTTTTCCAAGTATGGCTACTTTTATTCTGTATAAGATTTAATTGTACAATCATTTTTATTAATTAGGACACATTTTTATTTATAACTTTGGTTTTGAATGTTATTTGATTTGAGCTCAATTAAGGTACAAATAAATTAGTGTCAATTTTATACAGATATACACAAAATAAGTGAGAACTATTTACAACAACACCCACATTTTTTTCGATTTTCTGCTTAAGGACCCTATCTCCCACTACTTTATTCCTGGTCGATCAGGTCAAGTCTTGACCCTCTCTTGGGGTTTGGGTCAGCCTGTATACAGTCTTCCTTTTTTTTCTCTATTATTTTTTATTTTTTATTCTTTTCTTTATTTTTCCTTTATTTATTTATTTATTTTAGGTTAAAATTAGTAAGAAGTGTACAATATTTACACAGATGCAAGTTAGTAAGAATATGGAGTTAGTGTTATATGCAGGTGTTTTATAATGGATTTTTAAGCTAAAATAAATGAATAAAGATGACGAATCGCAAATTCATCAGGCCTCTCAAGAAAACCAGGATGATAGTTTAATTTGTTGATGGATCTATCAAGAGGTCAAAGGGTATCCTAGAAAACGCTGTCATTCTTATTCAGGGCATGAATTTCACTTCGGATTTTGTTGTAATGCCCATGGAGATCTCCATACCTGTGGAGCACCCTCCAATCATCTTGGGATTGCCTTTCCTCGCCTCAGCGGGAGCCGTTATTGACCAAGGAATTTGAGAGCCCGTGACCAGAGACCTGCATCCCATGAGAGCCCATCTGCGTTAGCCAACCCCAAGGAATTTGACCTCGATAATAATATCAAAGATTCTTGTTATATGTTGGATGATAATGAAACCCAGGAATTCCTCTTCAAGGAGGAAGACTCAGAAAGCATAGACCTTGGAGTTCCCCCTTCTTGTATGTGGAGATGCATTAATGACATCCGCAGAATTTATACGATAGACACCCTAGAGTGGAAGGCAGACTCTGAGACTAGACAGGACGGACATGATTCGATTAATTTCACTGATGAGTCCATTCCTATTCACCCTGATTCAGATGAGACCGATCATGCCAAATTTGATTTGATTGCTTTCATAAAGGAATTTGGGGTTTTTGATAAAGATGATGATCTGATAAAGGCTCGCTAGGCTGAAATTGATCCTACTTTTTCTGATAATGATTTCGAGCCATTTTACTTTGATGTTTGCGAGACTTTCTAGGCAAGACATGACCACACTACTTCCAATAATCAATTTAGGCCTGCACAATCTGAAACCGTTGAGGATACATTCTGGGTCGATCCTGATCAGTTCATATCTAATGATAACCCCAATATCGATCTACACCTTATCAAATCCATACCTCAGTGGTCCTGCAAGAAGGTTCGTTTTCGACCTTCTTGACCTTTGTACACCCACTCTTTTTGTATATCATGTCGTTTCACTCTTTCTTCTTCTGTTTTATCATTGACCCCTTTTCTGTGTGTATATATGTTATACTTAAGATGTGCTTTATTCTAAGTATAGGGGGGTGAATGATATGTGTTGTTCATATTTGTCCTATTCATCACTCTTATTGTTGTTGTTGCCTATACCTAGGGATACTCTACCCAAGTATAGGGGGGGTGATGTTGTTCATATCATCTTTTTATTTTTGAGTCTGTACATTCTCTTCATCGGTTTTCCCCTTTTGTACAGTCTACTATACTTAGGATTTCTTGATCCTAAGTATAGGGGGGTCACCAACTTCTCTTCTTTTTATCTTTTCTTTTAGTCATTTTAGCATAGGAGTCTTTTCTTTTTTCTATACTTAGCATGAGTTATGTCTTCCTTTTTCTCTCTTCGATCACTATGAGGACATAGTTTGAGCTAAGTATAGGGGGTGTCGTATATATTGTATATATAATTTAGACATAACTCGTACTTTTTAAGATAATTATTTTGGGGGATATGTATATAATTTTTTAAAATCCACGTGTGTAATAAAAAAACCAAAAAAAACAAAAAAACAAAAAAAATGGAAAAAAATCAAAATAAAAACAAAAAAATTCTTGTATATACTTGTATATATTTTACTAACCCTTTTCCTTTTTGAAAAAAAACTACAAAACCAAAAATCTATAAAAACTTGCATAATTAAAAAAACCTTTCATTTACATCTGCATTTTTCTCCAAAAATTCATAAAAAGTTCAAAATTGGAAAATTTTTTAAAAAAATGTTCTTTTCACATGTGCATAATTATTTCAATAAAAAACTTCTTTGCATTGTTCATATTTTCTTGCATTTGCATGTGCATTTTTCAGGATAGTATTGACATTTAAACTATGTCTGGAATAAAATTGAAGAATGGAGCTTAGTTGGGCCTTAATCCACTAAATTTCAGCGAAACGTTATAAGAAATGGAGTTAAGACTTTTCAGGTCCTAGTGACTTAATTCTTTGAGTCCATAAGACTATGTTCACATTTCATCTTGATTAGTCTAACTAGAATATTTAACAACACACACATGATTCTTTCAGAGTGTGGCTTATCTTGGACAAGCACTCTACACGTAGTTCTTCATGGATGAGCTAGTGAGGAGGCAGAATCTTTTGTCTTGGGGCAGCATACGAGGGTAGTACATCTAGATGGAACCTCTTGTCTTCCTCTAGGGAAGGATGTGCGTCTCAAACTGGTCTAGCGATGTTGAGGTCTAAAGACAGGATGTTGTGGGGTTGCAATAATGGTTCAAAAGAGGGATAGTCTACTAGCTTAAGAGGAAAAACTCCTTATGTACATGCTGCATCTTGTATATACTTTTAAAAAAAAGTATGGAAAAATGCAGAATCTCCAAAAGTGGACATGCCTGATTGAAAAGTAAAATGCCTGTCGGAGTTTATATACAAGGATAAAAAAATTTATTACAATAAGAGCTTCAAAGATAAATTTTTGCAATCTTGCAGCGGATGACTTGGCTACACTGGGCATGCATCCAAGGATATGTAGCTACACTGGTTACCGTCCATTCTTTTCTCCATCCCCTCTTCTTGAGTTGGTTGTACTTGAACTTAGAAGGGAATATCTCTGCTCCTAGAGGAAAGAATTGCTAGACCAGGGAACTAGAGTTACCTTGTTGAGGGAGGTTGTTTCTTTGCTACTTTTGAGATGGGGAGCTATACTTCACTTACACCGTACAAGTAAAGATTCATAGTCGTAAGAATTGGTGTATGTAGACTTGTTCTGGCCTGACTATTGAGGAGACCTGAATAGGAGTCCTATGGAACTTAGAGGCTGTTAGGTTTTAAATCCATTTCCCATTAAGGATTCTATGCACTAATAATCCAAAGGTCCGTCAAAGCTCCAAACTACAATTTTATGAAGATAAGTTTAATACTCAATAATTTTCCTACATTCTTTATTTTCCCTTTCTTTTTCTTTTTCTTCACTTATTCTTTCAAGTAAGTGTTTGCTAAGGGACTAGCAAAGGTAAACCATAGAGGGTGATGAATCTGCGATTCATCATCTTTATTCATTTATTTTAGCTTAGAATCCCATATAAAACACATGTTTATAACGCTAACTCCATATTCTTACTAACTTGCATTTGTGTGTAAATATTGTACACTTCTTACCATTTTAACCTAAAATAAATAAATAAAGAAAGAAAGGAAAAATAAAGAAAAGAAAATTAAAAAAAGAAGGAAGAATGTATATATGGAATAGATACAAGCTGACCCGAACCCCGAGAGAAGGTCATGATTTGATCTGATCGACCAGGAATAAAGTAGGGGGAGATAGGGTCCTCAATCAGAAAATCAAAAAAAATTGTGTGTTGTGTATATTTGTATACACCACTATTTTATTTGTACATTAATTGACCTCAAATCAAATAACTTTCAAAACCAAAGTTGTAAATAAAAGTGTGCTCTAATTAATAAAAATAATTGCACAAAATAAATCATGTACAGAATAAAAGGAACAACACTTGGAAAAAGCCACTAAGCACTAATTGAAAGACCAATTTCGGCTCAAAAATAACACAAATTGAACCAATCTACTTCCATCGAATTCTAAATTAAATTATCTTTAAAATAGTTGTATTTTCATAAATTTTGGAGTTACGGGTAAAACGTTGGTTTTCTGGGGTGGTTTGTGCAATTTTCCTATTTTTTATATATATTGTATTTGTATATATTTGTAAATATTTTTACTAATTATTTAAAATAAAAATTAAATTAAAAAATTTAAAATTAAAAAAAAGCTAATTTGCTCATTTACCCATGTAGATAGTATTATATTTTTATATAACATATGTATATATTTAATTTTCCTAACTAACTTCCACAAAAAAATAAAAAAATAAATTTTATTTCCAATAAATAAAGTGTCGAAAATTCAAAAAAATTAGTTAATTTTTGTAAATATTTTTTGACACTTATCTTTTTATCTCTATCTCATTTCAATTTTATCTCTTATCTTTATCCAAAAAGTCAAAAATTCAAATTTCATCTCCGTTATCTTTTCTATTTATATGGCTACTTCTCCCTCATTCCAACTTGATCAATCTTTGGTGAGAGAAACTCGATCTCCGAGAGTTTTTTGTCTTGAAAGGTGCCTAGCCTCCGAGTCGTCCGGTGACAGCGTGTTGGCCTTCGTCGAGGCGATCAAGGTCTTTTCCGCTCCTAAGGTAAGATCCATCATTTTCTTCTTATTTTTATCCTAGATTAACCTTAGTTTAATTTCTCGCATCTTTATTTCACTGTCATTTTTTATTTAGATTTTAAAACCCATCATGATTTGATCGCCACCAACTCGATTTTTCATCCCACTTTCTCGACCTATACGCATTCTTTTCTACCACACACGATCTCTCACCTCCGACCACGCACGGTGGTAGGATTCATCTGCCATCTTCTGCAGAACCACATTCATTCACATCTTCCATATGATTTGATCTGGGATCGAGTCATCATTCTCGCGTCCAGATTTTGTTTATAAATAAAAATATAAAAAATACTAAAAATATATTTGTTTTCTTTTTCTCTAACATTTATTTTGCTGGATCTTCTAAAAAATAAATAAAAAAATAAAAAAAATTGTATGTTTTTAATTTCTCTATTTCGTATTTATAAAATAATAAAAAAATTAAAAAAATTCTGATTATTGTTTACTGTTTACAATTGAAAATAAAAAAATTTAAAAAAAAATATTCAACCGCGCCGGCGGCGCCCGCCATCTCCCTCCGCCATCTCGCGGCGTGCGGCCATGCCTCCACTATTTGGACAACTGCTCATACGAGCCAGCCCTATCTGGAGCCTTGCTTCCAACAAACGTTGTCTTCGTCGACGCAAGGAGTCACCGCAGCCACCTGCAGCTCGTCGTCAGCAAGCGCGTCCCTGCCTGGACCTCAACCCTTACGACAGCCTACATCTGCAGAAGCCATTCGTCATGCACGCCGCCCGACACCGCCGGCGGTGCAAGCCCCCGTCGCTCTTCCTTTTTGCACCCCCACACAAAGTCTGCCAAACCTGCCCCCTCTGCCATTTCTGTTCATCACGGAGAGGAGCTCCCCACGTCGTCATCTTCAGCCATACGCCCGCCTCCTTCCTCCATGTCTCTGCCGCCCATAGCGGAGTACCGTCCAACACCCACCGCACCACCACCTGTTGACATCTGCCGAGGGCCGCTCCGTCTGTAAGCCAACAGTTGTTGCCGCCCGTGCTTGGAGGAGAAGGCAAGGGGCGACGGCCACACCCTCCTTCATTTAGGGCAAAGAAAAATGAAAAGGAAATCACACTTAGGAAAGCTTATTTTATTAGAACATTTGCAATTTTGCCCCCCAAACATGTCACCAATTACAAACAAGCCCAGCTCCAGATCATTTTTTAAAAAAAATGGGGAAAATTGCAAATAAAGCTCTGGACAATTCAAGAATTACAAGAAGACCCTCGTCTGTCTAGGACAATGCTTCTGATTAGGTAATTTATGTTTTTTCATCTTAAATTTCATTTCTGTTATATTTTGATGAACAAACTTTGAATAATTGCAAATTAGTCCTTCAATTCCAGAACTGACTTTGCTTGATTTTCACATTTAAATAAATGTTTTCCTTTATCAATAAATCTCTCAAAAATCAAGTTATGCGTCTGATGTGATGATCTTTTTAGCATATTTCTTTCACTGCATTTCGTCATTATTTAATATTATTTAAAAATAAAAAAGAGTGTCTTTTTCTCTTCCTGAAATTCTAAAAATCATAAAAATTTGAATATTGCTCTAATAATACCAAAAAATTAGAGTAGTTTTGTTTCATTGTCTTTTAATTTCTATCCAAATTTCATGCATAATTCTTTATAAAACCCAAAAAATTGAAAAATACTAAAAATCTTATAAAAATATTAAAAAATTCTTCAAAAATCCAATAATTGACATTTCACTTCCTATTTATTGATATTTGCATATAGTTTTGTCGTAAAAATAATTGCCAGGATTTTTGGGTACTTAAATATTTTTAAGTAGAAAATTACTCCAAGTTGTGAACTATTTCTAAATTCAGTCACTATTTTATTTTTATATAAATACAAAAACATTTGAAAATTATAAAAAAAATCCAAAAAAATTCCAAAATCTTTAAAACACAAAAATATTTTCTCTAGATTTTTCTGAAATTTTTTTATATAATTGAAAATTACAAAAAGAGTTGATGTGCGTATTTATTATTTTGTGCATATTGTTCTTGATTTGAAAATTAAAAAAATGCAAACATTAAAATCACTAAAAAATTGAAAATCATAAAATAAAAAATAGAAATAAAAAAATTATTAAAAAAATTATAAAGAGAAAAATTCCACAAAAACTAAGGATAATTTGCCTTTGAGATTTCCTTTTTCTTTTAATTGATTATTTATCAATTAATTGAATAACCCTCGGGAATTATAGCCTCCCTTAATTCGATCTTGTCTGCTATATAGGTAAATAAGTAGCAAAAACATTTCTATCGCTTCATTATTCGCTTTTAGTTAATTTTACAGCTTGAAAAAGAAATTGTTTTTTGTCACGGGATTTTTGGGGATAGCAACGACACTCTCCAATATTAATTTTCGATCCTCGAAATCCGTGCACAACAAAATGGTGTCGTTGCCGGGGATATAATACAAAAAAATTAAAATCCCCCAAATTTTTTGTGCCAACAAAAAGGGTCGTTGCCGGGAGGCACGACGATGGTAGTTAGGTTTCTCTTTTGACCTGCTATTCTTGGTTGTAAATATATGTTTATAGTTTGTCATTCACTTCATTGTTCATTTCCACTGCATTCATTTCATTTTTTTCTCATATTTGATAGTTGCGTTTCTTATACATTCTTTTTTCTTTTCATTGCGAGGGACACATAGATAGCATAGGTATTTTGTCTATGTATCTTATAGACTTATTTTATTTTACCAATTCTTTTTGGTTTTCTTTTAATTTCAATATGTACATGTATTTGTATACATTATTTACAAAATTCTAAAAATATAATTTTGTAAAAATAATGTACAAGGAATAAATTGAATATTTTAATCAGGCAGATTGCACAATAGGGGCCAAAAACCTAACTTTCACAGATAAATTCCAAAAATTATGAAACCAATTTTATTATATAGTTCTTGGAAAGCTATATACAATTAAAGGTGAGTTTGGTGGATTTTGAGTTTTTATTTGCAAGATATGGGTCTGTGAAGTTGAGATTCTGGCTTTTTATTCTGTGTATAAAATGTACACTGAGTATTATTTTTACACAAACTCAATTTTGTATTTTTATTTCCATTATTATCTACAACTTTCATGTACAAAATTTCTTTATTTGATAAATGAATAATTGTATACAAAATAGGTGTCAAAAATGCCTAAATAAATGAATAAATAAATAAGGTATTTATTGTACTCTTGGCCCTTATCTCCCCCTACTTTATTCCTTGTCGACCAATTCCTTGCTGGCCTTGGTCTCGGGGTTCGGGTCATAAAATATTTGCAATATTTTATTCCTTTTTCTTTTCTTCTCTTTATTCTATATTTTGGCATTAAAAACATTATTCTATGTACAATGAATGCAACAAATAATGAATGTTTTTCTGGACAAATTAATGTTATTTACATGCATTTGCTGGGGTTTTTAAGGCCAAAATGATAGAATAAAGGTGATGAAATGGAGATTCATCAGGAAGCTACGTGAGTCATCATCGTACCTACGAGAGAGACAAGTGTAGATCAGACTTGATTCAGGAGGTCTCTGGCTTTAAGGGCTCACTCCTCAAGAGGCAACCATGATCTCATCTTTATATTCATTAGAATATTAGAAATCTCGTTAGGAAAATAAAATGGTTTCCAAAAGTACAATTCATTGTGCTGAAATTTCTTGTCCATATAATGAACGTACAATGCTTTATGCAAGTAGTTTACTAATTTTCCATATTTCTGTGATGCGAAGTTTATAAATAGTTTATTTACTTCCTTAAGATGACTCTCTTCCCAAGTCCTCTTATTTTTCCTTTTCTCCTGATCTTTTACCAATAAACATGTTGTTCGAGATTAACTCTCTTCTCGAACTTTCATTTAAGACTCCATCCTTCATTAAGACTTATCAAGTTCAAATTACACTTTCAAATACAGATCTAGTGATATAGGATTTTATATCTCCACCTTTGGTAAAGGGACCCATGCTGGATCAGATTGAGATTAACAACACTATGTTGGCATCAATTTGGGCTATTCAGGCTAAACTGACAGAACATGCCAACATTCATTCAAGATTGAGGTATATGATTTTGGATATTAGAGGATGTGACAAGAGAGAAAATCAGCCTAGAGGAGGTGAAAATGTGGGAGAAAATGAGCAAAAAAAAGTAGAGAAAAAGCATACGCAAGATTACTATAATCTAGGGGTGGGACATACGATGAACTGGATTCAAATTTCTGTGTTAAATGGGTATTTTGAGTTGAAACATCAGTTACTACCACTTCTCCTCATATTTCATGGACACATGAATGAAGAACCTTGCATACACCTCATTTAGTTTGATCGCATATGAAGCACAAGGCACTTTCCTAACATGTCCTTAGATAGACTTCACTCCCCACAGTTCTTCATCCTTAATAAAGTTATGTATTGAGCTTAACATAGAACACTTCTCTACATCTGGTGCTTCTATTCATACAAATTAGGGCAATATTCCATTACATACCAAGAACCCTATTTGGAGCCCGAGATAATTTCATATTCTGATTCAAACATGGCTCCTACAGGATGAGGGAAGGGACCACAACATCCTCCACAACCAGAACAGGGCCAACCAAACGTAATGTCGTGAATGCCCAGTTGCTCGCCTCAATTCAAGCTATTCAACAGCAGCTCACAGACTAAGCATTGGCTCGGGTTTCCTTCCAAGGGATGCTTAATGACCTGAGGAGAAGAAGAGAGAATCTAGGAGGAGGAGAAGATGAAGAGATGAGAGATGGACCCTGTAGAGGGCCTGAAGATGATCCAAGAGGAGAGAGTCCCAAGACTACTCTCAAGGAGATGTACAACCCTGTCGCATGCCAGATGATCGAGTGGATTCAAATCCCGCCGATGCATGCACACTTTGAACTGAAGCCTCCACTCTTAGCTCTTCTTCCCACGTTCCATGGGAATGTAAATGAAGAACCATACAACCCTTTGTAGTAGTTTGCTTGCATCTGTGGTACTACACACTAACTTAACATTTTGTTAGGCGTAGTCAAGATGATGACATTTCCATTCATGAATAAAGATAAGGTGCTCTACTGGATTAATAATCTAGGAAGGTTGTCACGACATGGGAGGATCTCAAATCAACATTCCTTCACAAATTCTACACTCTTGGTCAGCTCAATCAGATGCAATCCAGAATCCCAATTTATCCCAAGATACCCATCATACCACCAGTCTCCATCATACCATAATAATTGAATACAAAATTCATACCAGCAGCCATCGTACTGTCAACACCAATAGTATCAACAATACGCAGTTTCTCCATATTAGCAATATCCTCCTCCCCACTATCATCATTAGCCTTCTCCTCAGTACAACTCTCAGTATTCCTACCAACATCCTCTACACCATTCCCAATCTCTGTGTGGCCAGCATGCTAAACCATCCAAGGTTGCTTCTTTGAACCCAGCCCTGGACTGCTTGGCTCAACTTGTTAAGAGCTTAGCAGAAACGGGCCAGAGGCTAGATGACCTTACTACTACCAAAACTTCTATTCTGGCATAGGTCAAAGCAAACCCCAATAACTTCAAATATAGAGAGCATGTAATTTCTGATAATCCATCCAATCCCACAGTGTCAGATGTTATTGATATGTATTTATCTATTGTTGTCACTCTCAGGCACGTAGGACTTTGCAGCCTTTTGCTGCAGCAAAGGGAAGAAATAATCTTTTGCTGGCAAAACATCATCTTCTGCATCAACCAATCCAACAGCCAGGCTGTGTGAGGAAGAAGAAGATGGAGGAGAAGCACTAGAACCAAACAGTAAAAAAAAAGAAAAATAAGAAAGACCAAAAAGAGAGCAACAACCGAAGCACCATTGTGCCAATAGTGGAGAAGGCCACATCAACAATTGATCCAATGCCAACCGATGGAGCCCAATCTGCAATTTTTGAATGCCCGCCTCTCATGGATGATTGCACTCCATTTTGTGATCCATTTGTATAGCAAGATGTGGACATTAATTCTAATGAAAATAATAACAATGCTTTTTATTTTGATTATGTACAAATTTCAATACCTAATGTTGTACGCAATCCAAAAAATTGAAAACAACCTTATTTGAACCTGATATTATGGAAATAATTCGAAATCCTTTTCTTTAAATGCCTTTTCTTAAGGCCATCAAATACATGCCTAACATCAATAAAGGACTCAAGGAGGCATGCATTTCAAAGCGACAACCGCGAAGAGCCTGTGAAAGAAATGTGAAGCACATCCTGGTCTTGGCTACATTCAATGCCATCAGCAATCTCCCAAGCAAAAAGAAAGACTTGGCAGCCCCTCTCGTCCAATGCCAGATGTTCGACCAAGAGTTTGATACAATACTTCTTGATGGCGGATCATCCATCAATATAATGCCTACTTCGTTGCTCAAAGATTTTGGGTTGGGACTGCTCAAGACTACCAGAATGATTCTGTAGTTTACAGATACATAAATCAAGCGGCCAATGGGCATTCTAGAGGATATCATTGTCTTGATTCAAGGGATGCAATTTCCTATGGACTTCATTGTGCTTGACATGGACACCTTGGCTCCTTTACTTCCTATCATGATCATACCTGAATGACCATTCCTTCGAACAACCAAAGCAATGGTGGACTACGGCATCAGACAGATCTCCTTTCGTTCCAACCATAACAAGGTGCCAATAGAGAAGATACAAGTGTTAAAGCTAATAGATTTTGCATCAGATGACAGTGAACCTACACAACAGACAATAAAGGATTTTTACTTTCTAGCTTAAATTATAGAGACATATCTTTTTTATGGATGAGATCGAAATACACTAATTCCTCTCCACTAAGGAAGGTGTGGACGATACAGTCGAGTTACCCGATGTCTTTGAAGATAAGATTTTTGCTGATTTGTCAAAAGAATTCATTATTGGTTACCTGTCCTTTGTTGAGAAAGAGGCAATTATCAATTTTTTTGTGAAAAAGAAAATGTCATTGAAAATTTATGTGCAGCATTGAACTCAAAGCTTGAATTGCCAATGGTAAATAATTTACAATCATTGGATCTGACACTATTGCCCTACACAGTTGATGAAGTCGCTACAAAATTGATTCTAGTCCCACCTGAGCTAAAACCATTGCTAGCAAACATGAAGTATGCCGTCCTTGCGAGTACACAGAACATGTTCCTGGTCATCATAAATTCACAACTCACCAAGGACCACGTCTCTCGTATGCTCGAGGTTCTAAAAAGAAAACACAATTGAATAGGCTGGAAAATTTCATATCTCCATGGGGATAATCCTTCATTATGTTTACATCACATCTGCCTCAAATAAGACAACAAACCCTCTTGAGAATTTCATCGCAGATTGAATGCTATCCTACAGGAGGTTGTCATGAATGAAATTAAAAAATGGTGTGATGCGAGATTCATATATCTCATCTCTGATTCGAAATGGGTGAGTCCCTAACACATCTTTCCAAAGAAATCAGGGATCACCATTGTAAAGAACGACAATGGAGAGGATATCCCAACCCAAGTTTTTACTTCTTGGTACGTCTATGTGGATTACAAGCGTTTAAATCTTGCGACCAAGTAAGATCATTTCCCACTTCCCTTCATCGATCAAATAGTCAAATGAATGGCCATGAAGGATTACATCTTTTTCATGCATAGATGCTCTGTTATAATTAATTTTCCATAGCTCTAGAAGATCAAGAGAAAACCACCTTCACCCGTCCGTTTAGGACATGCCTTCTGCAAATACCTTTTGGATTATGCAATGCTCCATCATCATTCAAAAGGTGCATGTTGGCAATATTTGCAGATATGGTTGGTAGTTTTCTTGAGGTTTTCAAGGACAACTTCTCGATCTACGGAGACAATTTTGATCAATGCCTTACATATCAAGACCGAGTATTGAAGAGATGTTGTGAAGCGAACTTGGTGCTCTAATGGGAGAAGAGTCACTTCTTGGTGATTGAAGGATTCGTGCTAGGCCATGTAATATCTAAATGTGGCATGGAGGTTGATCCTGTGAAGTGGAATTCATTTCCAAGCTCCAGCAACCTATAAATTTGATGCAAATCTTGTCTTTCCTTAAGCATATGGGATTTTATAGAAGATTCATAAAAGACTTCAACAGAATTGCTCGACCGCTGACTAAGCTTCTTGGAAAGGAGACATTTTATTATTGATGATAGAGTTCTCAAATCCTTCAATCAGTTGAAAGATTTGATCACTCAGGCACATGTTCTACAGCTGCCGGATTGGTCTCTACCATTTGAGATCATGATAGATGCATCAGATTATGCCTTGCAATTCACTATGTTAGTAGAACATTAGACGAAGCACAGAAGAATTATACCATCACTGAGAAAGAGCTGCTAGCAGCCATTTCTACCCTGGAAAAATCCAGATCACATTTGTTGGGATCCAAAGTCATTGTTTATGCATATTATTCTAACATCAAGTACTTGCAAAGCAAGAAGGATGCCAAATCAAGAGCAATCAGATGGATCCATCTACTTCATGAATTCGACCTTGAAATCCGAGACAAGCTTGGAATAAAAAAGGTGGTGGATGATCATCTTTCATGACTACTAGAGTCTGACACTCTTGAGTAGATCCTTATACCCATTACAAAAACTGTCCTAGATGAGGAAATTCAGTTAGTCACCTTGCTCCCCTGGTTTGTTGATATTACGAATTATCTTATTTTCAAGAGAACTCCGCAAGATTGGCCAAAGCAGAAAGTGGACAATTTTTTGTAAAATATTCATTTCTACTAGTGGGAGGATCAATATTTTTTTGTGAGGGAGCATATTACATTTGGAGAAGGTGCATTCCTCAGGAGGAATATCACAACGTCCTCGATCATTGCCACATCATGAATCAGGACACCACTCTGTGGAAAGAACAGTAACAAAAGTACTCCACGCAGCCTCTGGTAGTTGACTCTTTTCAAAAATGAAGAAGACTACGTGAAACGTTGTGCTAACTATCAGTAAATAGGTGGAACTACTGGAATGAGAGATACAATGCCCTTGAAATACATTCAGATATCAGACGTGTTTGATGCGTGGGGCATTGACTTCATGGGCCCATTTTCGAATATTCTGGGATTTGAATATATTCTGCTCGTCGTCGATTATGTTAGTCGTTGGGTGGAGTTTAATGATGAATCTCAATTTCATCACCATTATTCTATCAGTTTGGCCTTAAAAACTCTAGCTAATGCATGTAAATAGCATTATTTTGTACATGGTAGCATTCATTGTGTATTCCAATTATTGTATATAAAATAATGTTTTTAATGACAAAATGATAGAATAAAGAAAATAAAAGAAAAAGAATAAAATACCAAAGGTATTTTATGACCCTAAACCCCGAGACCAAGTCAACAAGTTAGTTGATCGACAAGAAATAAAGTAGGGGGGGATAAGGGCCAAAAATCACCTAAAAACTCCATTCCTTTTATTCATCAATAAAGCATTTTTTGGACCTATTTTATTTTCTACTTTATATACCTCAATTAAATAAACTTTGCACATGAAAGTTGTGGATAATAATATATAGAAAAATACAAAATTGATTTCATGTAAAAATAATATACAATGTACTTTCTATACACAGAATAAAAAGCAAAAACCCAAACTTCACAGACCCGTATCTCCCAAATAAAATTCAAAATGTACCAAAATTACTTTAATTGTATATAACTTTTAATAAACTATTTAATGGATATAGTTTCATATATTTTGGAGTTAATATTTGAAAGTTAGGTTTTGGACCCCTATCTATATACATGAATTAAATATTCATTTTATTTATTCGTTATTATTTTTATAATTTTATATTTTTATAATGTTGTAAATATTATTTATATATGTACATAGTAAAATTAGAATAAAACCATAAAGAAAACATTAAAAAATAATATACAAAAATACATAGATAAAATACCTATACTTATACCTATATAATTTGTACCCCTATTTATATAAGTGTACAAATAACATTGTAAAAGTATAATAAAAATATATTTACATACATAAAAATAAGTTATAAATATATAAAATAAGAGAATAAAATAATAAAAAGAAAACAAAAATAAAAATAAAATGTACAAAACATAGATGAATATACCTATAAATATACCCCTAAAAATTAACTAGTAATAAACGACATCAAAAAATAAATAAAAATGATATTAAAATACTACATAAAATAATAAAAAATTTATTATATAATGAAAATTAAATAAATAATTTATTTATTTTAATTATTTATTTTTGAATAAATGGAGCTCTTTTGTCCTATAGCAGGCTGACATGGCCCAATCGCCTTCCAAGGAATGTTGACCCCAGTCAACTCCCTATCTTTCGTCTGACTTTGTTGAAGTCTCGAAAGGCCTGCCTTCTTCGATTTTTTCCAGGCTGCCCTATTCATCCTCCCACCTCGAGCTCTTCATGGATTCCCTTCCCATCGCGATCTTCTCTAATGTCGGATCATCAGTTCCTATTGATCTACCTCGAGTGTGTCAATAATCAATGTCAAAGTCCTCGAGAACACCATTGACTATAAATAAATCATCGAGTCCTCCATCTCTTATTGGTCCCAACTGGAGCCCTTGATCGAGTCTTAGCATTTGTATGTGGAGGCTAGGTGACAGTGCACCTTCCCCATGCTTGGAGTACATCAGAGCGAGGAGAGGAGGCGGTCTACGGTGAGCTCTGGCCACCCTACTCCCTGAGCAATCTTCAGGTATAAGAGTTTTTTTCTTCCTATTCTAGGTTGATTTAACTCCCTCGTTTAGTTTTTTGCATTTTGTTTCAAATTTTAATTAATGCTTTAGCGTAGATTAGCTAGGTTCCCTCGTCGGAGCTCTCGAGCTTTGACATGATTTCACCGTGCCACGGCCTATTCCCGGCCACCTTGTCGCCTCTATTCCATTTCCCTACACATTCCCAATCTGAATCGTCCATCCAACCCACATGATTCATTGTAGATCAGCAAATCGGGGGTCCTCCATCACCTCTCGTTGTACCCTCAATGCCCACCTCATCCTTCATGTAATCTAGCTTCATTTCTAGCCGAAGCAAGTCGCTTCAAGCCATATATCTCCCCTGTCCAGGTCCCGAGCACAAAGGAGCCATTCTGAACTTGGATCGACTCACATAGAGGTTTAAAAAGACCATTGCTGACCTTGAGCTTGTCGGACCTCTTCTTGAAGTCTCGGACTATTTTGTGGGCATCATCAACTGCAGCCAACCTCCCCGGAAGTGTAGAGCCAAACACCAATGAAAGAGACTGCCAGATGGAGGAGATATCAGCGATCGAAGGCATGAAAACAAGTTGTTCTTCCCTGTTCTTCGAAGAGAGAAATAGTCGTTCGATCTGGGGAGGCACCCTAGTTTGGATCAAGCCATCCTCAATTGCTTGATCGTCCAGCGCGATCTAATCTCGAGGGTCCACGGCCGAAACGACATCGGGAGCTGAGAGGGCACCTAATGAATCTCCATTTCATCACCTTTATTCTATCATTTTGGTCTCAAAAACCCTAGCTAATGCATGTAAATAGCATTTATTTGTACAAAATAGCATTCATGATTTATTGCGTTTATTGTGTAAATAACACTATTTTTTAAATGCCAAAATTATAGAATAAAAAGAAGAAAAGAAAAAGTAATAAAATATCAACGATATTTTATGATCTTAAACCATGAGACCAAGTCAAGAATTGAGTTGGTCGACAAGGAATAAAGTAGGGGGAGATAAGGACCAAAAATAGAATAAAAACCCAATTATTTTATTCATTATTTATGCATTTTGACACCTATTTTATTCTTTATTATTTGTTCATCAAATAAAGAAACTTTGTTCATGAAATTTGTAGATAATAATGTAAATAAAAATATAAAATTAAGTTTGTATAAAAATAAATCACAGTGTTAATTTTATACATAAAATAAAAATCCAAAAACCCAACTTCTCAAACCCATATATTTCAAATAAAAACTCAAAACATATCAAAATCACATCTAATTGTATATAACATTTAGCAAGCTATTTAATGGTAGTGGTTTTATATTTTTTGAAGTTACTGTGTAAAAGTTAGGTTTTTGACCCCCATTGTACATTATACCCAATTAAAATATTCATTTATTCATCCTTCATTATTTTTACAAATTTATATTTTTACAATTTTGTAATTATTATTTACAACATATGTACATATTAAAGCTAAAATAAAACCAAAAGGAAAATATAAAATAAAATAAGCCTATGCAAAAACATAGACAAAATACTTGTGTTATACCTACATATAAATAAAAGGGGACCTATTCTTTTATTCATGTATATTTTTTGTAATATTGTAAATATCATGTATATTCTACTAAAAATACAAAACCAAAATAAAACTCAATAAAATACATTAAAATAAAAAGATGTATTTAAAACATAGGTAAAATACATATAAATATACCTATAAAATATACATACCTAGTTATTTAAATGTACAAACAACATCAAAAAAATAAAATAAAAATATATTTATACACCTAAAAATAAGTTGTAAATAAAAAAATAAAATAATAAAAAAGTAAAATAAAATATACAAAATAAAATAAAAATATATAAAAATATAGTCAAATATACCTATAAATACACTATTAAAAATTAACTGCTAATAAAATACGCCAAAAAATAGATAAAAATCACAATAAAATACTATGTAAAATAATAAACATTTTTTATTTAATACTTAAAAAATAATAAAATCATTTACTATATTAAATAAATAAAATATGAATAATATTGATATTTTGTCTTCATTGGGGCTGACGTGGACCAATAGGGTCATGTCAAGAGTTGACCGTCGGTCAACTTTTCCCCCAGCTCCCGATTTGACGCAAACCGTCTTTTTCCGAAATTTCCTCCATTTTTCCCGAGAATCTCGTCGATAAATCGCCCTCAGTTTCTTCAGAAGAAATGATCATGGATCAATGTACATACACGCCTACCCATTTACTTGCTTGTACATAGCTTTGATTCGTCGCAAACTGCCAATCAATAAGGGTGTTATACGTGTTCTATAAATAATGACCTATCCTCCTCCTTGCTTTTTTGGTCATTTCCCTAGCCCTAGAGCTCCCGCCTTCGTCCAAGCAGGTCTCTACATGACAGGTAGTGCATCCCTGAAGGTCGTGGACGCTCGTAGAGGAAGGAGGTGCACCCACGACGGCGCTCCGGTGACCGTCCAGCTCCTTGGCTTGCAGCCAGGTACGAGCAACGCCTTTACTCATTTTAGATAGATTTTTATTCGTGCTTTTTAATTTTGCAATTAGATTAATCCGTAGTGTAGCATTTTAGCTTAGAAACGATGACCCGTAGTTCATCGGAGCTCCGCTCCGACGAACCCTTCCTACCGTGATTGGCCCGTATTCGACCCCTGTTTCCGCCTCAATCTCCTTCCCCTCTCGCTTCCCTACGCCTCACATGCCTTAACGCACCTAGATCGATAACCAATCTGGAGATCAGGTCTTCTTCACCTCCACCTTCACCGAATACCTTCGCCCGACTCCACCTTTAAATTTTCCCCACCAAATAAGGCCCTAGATCCTTCCTTTTCTTGCGCGTAACGTTTCCTCGACCTTGCGGAGGAGCTCCGGTGCATGCTTGAGCATTTTGTAGCCCTTGGTCGATAGACGAAGGCCCCAGGAGCTTTTGAGACCCTTTGGAGCAGTGAAGACCGACTGGAGAGGGTGATTTCGTCGGAAGAAACTCGTCGGCGGCGATTTCCTTCCTTGTTCTTCCTCAGCCCCTCCCTACTGTCGGATGAAGAAGGAGGCCCCAGTTTGATCATCAGTCATTGGATGCGGCACAACCTTCACTATCCGATCGCCATCTGCGAATAGTATTGTAAATAAAATGTAACATTATACATAAATGAGAAATTTTTGTAATGACCCTCGCACTACTTGTGAATAGTACTTTGGTCTTACCTAGAGTCATGTGTAGTCCCCACGTGACTTAGGAAATTTTGCATATAATCCATGACAAGTTTTGTAATTGTGAAATGGTCTTTAAAAATTAAATAAATATTTTATTATGTTGGCAAATTTGCATCGAGCCCCCTGAATTTTATTTTTATTGCAAAAATTCCCCTGTCGGGACATATTTTTATGCTATTCTATTTATTAAAAATACCTAATGTGCTCCTAAAAATACACAAAATAGGAAAAATACCTCATGCCTTATATTTTCAAGTCATGTGTTTACTTTGCAATTTTTGGTATCTTAATTATTTATTAAAAATGAAAAGAGACTATTTATTCCTTGTTTAATTTATATAGTACTAAAAAAATATCAAAATGCATCTAAAAATTCCAAAAAAATTATATAGACTATATTTTAGCCTATTTTATTACAGACCAAAAATCACCAAAAATGGAAAAACAAAAGGCTTAAAAATTAAAAAAAACCAAAATCGTTCATAAAAATATAGAAAATCCAATGAAAATCTAAAAATTTGTTTTTCTATTTAGTAATTTTCTTTATATGCATATTTATATATTAAACTTGATTTGAGTAATTTTGGGACTTAATTTCTATTTTTAACATTCAAATCAATTTCAGGTATTTTATTTATCCCATATTTGGGCTATTTGTTACTTTAAAAATACTTAAAAATTAGCAAAAATTCCTAGAAAATGAAAAACCATTAGAAAAATATGAAAAACCCCAAAACAATTTATTTTCTAAAATTTATCGATACTTTTTAGTATTTATAAATCTACTACTATATATTGTATATATTATGCCTTATATATGATATATTGTGTATATAAAGTAAATTAATATAAAAAATATAAAAAGAAAATATAAAAATTGGAAAATATAAAAATCAAATAATAAATACAAAACAAAAAATAAAAATAAAAAATATATAAAATTAAAAACTCATAAAAACAATAACATAAGAGATAAAAGACAAAGTTTTGAGCATCTTTTTGCCTCCTTCTCCTGTGTGCTCCATGTGTTCGACCTCTACACATCTTTACACACGATACACCTTATTGTTGAGTTATAATAAATTTTAGCTCCACATTTTTTATATTTAATTGTTTTATTCTCATTGTGGGTTAATTGTTGATCGAATCCGAAGTATTTTGTCGCGGGTCGCCACAACGACTGTGTTTCTGCCTTGTGTGAGGCATACTTAGACTCGCGGCCTTTTGAGTCAGCCGGTAGGAGAGAGCATCAAGGGTAAGTGAAGGAGAATTTTGCAGAGCAGACCATGATTTTTGCATTTTATTATTATGTATATTTATGTGAGAGAGGGTGACATCTATGTGTAATAATTTGGACTCTCAGACACAGCTACTTCATGAGGTCTAGTGCCCGAGAGATTGTTCCCTGGGGACCTCGATGGTTTTCTCGTGTTTTCTTTCTTTATTTTTATTTGTTGTCCAATTTTGTTTTATGTATTTTGTGTAAATGGGCTCTAGCCTAGGAATTGCTTGCTCGATAGATTAAGGTCCAAATCCCCTAATATAATTGCATGTACTTATAGTTTCATTTCTAGACTTAGTCGAATTTTGAATTGTCATTTATTTGGATTTGAGATCGAATGCCGAGAGAAGTGCTATACATCGCTTGCAGGATCCGTTGTGACGGGCATCGATGCACTTCAGAGACCGGACTTTTGGATCTCATCTCTAGATACTTAGCATGTGGTTCATCGCGATAATAGCAATCTTTGTATCTAGGGCGATTTCATCAGCTTGCATTTGCATCTAGCATAGGTTTTTAATTTTTTTATGCATCCCAAGTGGAGAGAGCTGGGAAGCACGGTAAGTCTTATGACTTTGCATGCATCATAGATTTCCGACTGGCATGGCTTTTCCGACCTTCTCCCTCTGATTTTGCTCACCTAGGATGTCAAATGGAATTGGAAAACTATTAGGCATGTGCATTGAAAATAAACTAAAAAAAGTGATAACCAAAATAAAATCGGAACTGCTAACTCTACTTGGTCTCTAAAATAAAACGTAATGATACCTTATCTTGGGGAGAGAAACCCCCTCCTTGTATGCGCATTTTATTCTCATGTATACACTAAGGATTAGAGCCCCAATCCCAAGCCTGTCTTCAGTGTGTACAACTTTTTGATGATCATCTAACTCTAAAATCGAAAAGATAAAAGACCGCATCTCGGTCTATACTGTGTCAAGTAGGTGAATTTGGAGTTTGCTTTATGTATTGATTGTGACTTTGAGTCCAACGGCATTTTCTTCCTTTCTTTGAGTCTTCAGTCTCGTACGTGTACGTATTTTCATCATTGAGTCCTTCTACCTCTCTTATACATACATCTCCTCATTTGCATTCGAGGCATGATACTAGGTCTTGAACTTCATCGTCTTCGCTGGATCTTGTGTCATTTCTTCTTGTCCATATCACCTATATCTAGTCCGGTTCGAGGAGACCCTCTCCTTGAAACACAATTTTAGATGTGTTCCCGCCTTGTGTGGAACACCAATTTTTGACTTTGTCTGCTCTTCTCTTGCCCACCCTCCTCGTCCCCCTTCATGTCATTATTTATATCACCTGGGAATGTTGTCCTTAAAGATGAGGCCCGCATTGAGGATTCATGGATTCCATTGCTTAATTGAGTAAGTTGGGCCATTTTGAGGATGTTGAGATTGGTATGCTACATTTGATGGAATTGACTTTGGATTTGTGCATAGATATTATTAAGGATTTTGATGATGCATGATTATTAGGTGTTGGTAGTTATTTGAGGAATTTTAATCATGCACACCGGATTGAGGATGTGACATATTGTTGTGATTTGATGATGATTTCATGAGCTATGACTGATTATTCTATTATGTGGTTCCACCCATCTTGATTTAGAGATCTGATTGACTATCTAGATTTGGACCTCGTAGTGATGGTGACTGGAACCCACAGGATCTCACTCATCTCCTTGATTGACCCATCCCCGATCTCCTAACTCGTCCATCCACCTGTGGCACTCGTGGCACTTAGAGGAATTCTGCTTATAATTTAAGCCACCTCAACTGAGTAGATTGACTCGAGGGACCGCATTGTGACTGATGAGATTAATCCCTCATGATCTTATACCCTCCTGAGGATTGATTACTTGATGACTTTGAGGACCTGGGATATGATGCCAGCATTCCCACGATGTGATTGACCTAGCTTGCACTACTCCTAGAGGACTATCTACGGGAGGATGCGACATTTTCTTTACGATCGGTTTCATTCACTAACTTCGCTACCATCATGTTGGAGCACGAAACCGAGTCGTTTGATTTGATTGATTGGCCTCCATGTCTGATTGTGTGCCCATTCTGTCAGTAAATGAGGCCAACTGCATAGACTCCTTTGAGTCTACTCTCCTTGACGGTCCTCACAAGGATGAATGTCATTTTTCTGGTTATTCATTGCCTAGTGCATAGTGCTCTCAGAGGGTTATCTGCGAGAGACTATGACTATTTCTCGAGCAAACGGTCTCTTGTTATGGTAGTCGATCTATCTCCTACCGAGACCTCCTTTGAGGATCCGTCTGATGGATCCAGCTCCTTCGAGCTCGCTCTCCTTGATGACCCTCGCAAGGCTGAGAGATGATCTGACTATTCTTTGCTTAGCTTGCACTACTCCCCAGGGACTATCTGCGGGAGGATGCAACACTTTCTTTACGTGTGGTTCCCCTTTCTGATTGTGTCTCCAAGCTGTCGAATCACGGAACCGAGTTGTCTGATATGTATCCTGGTCCCCACTGCCTTGATCGTATCTGAGTTGTCGGATCTTGGGACCTGTTTGACTGGACACCTTTGAGTCTGCTCTCCTTGATGGTCCTCACAAGGATGAGATTTCAGCCTCTGAGCATTCCTTTACTAGTTGTCAGTATGCTCCCTGAGGGTTGTCTGCGAGATGCTGCCACATTTTCTAATTCTGTCAATTCTTCTATTGGTAGCTGACTTGTCGCCTACTGAGACTGCTTCTGATGATCCGTCTGATGGATCTGACTCCTTTGAGTCTGCTAATCTTGATGACCCTTGCAAGGGTGAGATCTATATGATTGATCATTGACTAGTATGTATTACTCCCTGAGGGTTATCTGTGGGAGGGAACATCATTTTCTAGGTACTCGGCTTCACTTCTGGTATCTCCTCTCTGGTGGAGCATGAGCCGAGTATTCTGATTTGTGCACTCGGTCTCCTCTCTGGTTGTGTCTCCTTTTATTGGAACACGAGGCCAAGTCTTCTGAGATAGTTGACTCATCTGAGACTGCTCACCTTGAGGACCCTCGCAGATTTGAGCCATGTCTTGTGTATGTTCGGTGTGTTCCTAATCGTTCCGACTTTATGACCACGGGATATCACATTACTGCATTGAGAGTATCCTATTTCTCACTGTCTTTACATCTCTCAAACAATGATTAACTTAGAGGAGTCAGTACTATTCCTTCTTCCTCCAAGTCTTACGGTATCAGGTTTGCTCACTCATTCCTTCCTTATGAGATGATGATCTACTTCATGCTACCAGTCCATGGTTTAGTTGTTCATATGTTTTCCACGGTAGTCGATGCCCACTTGATTGTATACTTGGGTGTCTTTTCACATTCTGATTGCGTCGTCATTCTCCTAGGGAGATGATGATGAGAGTACCATATTCACTTGTCAGATATCATCCTGCACTTCACCAGTCTACCTTGTTGTATATATGTATTTTGTCTTACATTCCTTCTTTCTCCTGTATGTCACGTGTACCCCAGATCGTGCGCCATATCCTTATGTCTATACTTAGGATGTATTCTATCCTACGTATAGGAGGGTACACACCATGTTGTTCTTTCTCCGTTATGTTCATCACTCCTGTCGGTGCTTATACGTAGGGATCATTCACCCTAAGTATAGGAGGAGTGATACATTCTCTAAGATCATGTCATATATCTTCTTCTTTTCTTCTTTTCTTTTATTCCTTTTCATTTTTCATTTTCTACAGAAAAAATGTTCCCCCTTTTGTCAGTCTTTTGTACTTAGGACGTACTTTGTCCTAAGTATAGGGGGTGTGCACCTTGGATTCTTTCATTCTTTGATCCCCTCCATTGTCTCCTCTCTTATTGATTTGCTCTGCTATACATAGAGATATCTCACCCTAAGTATAGGGGGAGACAGACCGAGCTGTGATCCATTTGTTCCAACCCTTGGCCCTCCCTACCTTGTGTACAATCTACTATACTTAGGATTATTTGATCCTAAGTATAGGGGGTATGGTCACCTTCTTATTCATTTATCTCTTCATTCTTTCATTTTGTATACAGACGTTGTAGTACAAGCTTTTCTATACTCAGTATGAGTTATGTCTTCTATTTTTCTCTTCGATCTAGGAGGACATAGCTCATGCTAAGTATAGGGGGGTCGTATATACTATATATATACTTTAGCCATAACTCGTACTTTCATATTATTATTAAAAAATGTGGCTAAATATACTAAATATACATATACAATTCAATACAAATCAACAAATGACATAATTCATTCCTCAAATTCTTTTTGTATATACTGGTTAATAAATCAGATTAAAAAAATTTTTTGCAAAATGATTTGAAAAATGGTGTGATCCGTTTGGAAAACATTTTGTGAAATGTTTTCAACCTTTGTAAAAAATTTTTGATTTGCAAAAATTCTTTTCTGTGAGTGAAATAAAAGAGTTGAAAACCTATTAGCAAATGATTTTGAAAATGATTGTTAAAATATTTTGAAAAATCTATGTATACTGTGGAAAAAACTTTGCAAAATGGCTTTCAAATGTTTGTAAATATTTGCAGAAATAACTTTGCATTATAGTTTTAAAAATTATTTTCAAATAAATTTGAGGAATAAGTGCATCATTAAATACAAATAATTATACAATAAGTTCATCACCTTTATTCTATCATTTTGGCCTTAAAAATCCTAGCTAATGCATGTAAATAGCATTTATTTGTACAAAATCATTCATGATTTATTGCGTTTATTGTGTAAATAATATTGTTTTTAAATGCCAAAATTATAGAATAAAGAGAAGAAAAAAGGAATAAAATATCAAAGATATTTTATGACCCTAAACCCCGAGACCAAGTCAAGAATTGAGTTGGTCGACAAGGAATAAAGTAGGGGGAGATAAGAGCCAAAAATAGAATAAAAACCCAATTCTTTTATTCATTATTTATGTATTTTTGACGCCTATTTTTTTCATTATTATTTGATCATCAAATAAAGAGACTTTGTTCATGCAATGTAGATAATAATGTAAATAAAAATACAAAATCGAGTTTGTATAAAAATAATACACAATGTTCATTTTATACACAAAATGAAAAGCCAAAAACCCGAATTCTCTGACCCATATCTTTCAAATAAAAACTCAAAACATATCAGAATCACCTCTAACTGTATATAACTTTTCACAAGCTATTTAATGGTGGTGGTTTTATATTTTTTGAAGTTACTATGTAAAAGTTAGGTTTTTGACCCTCATTGTACATTATACCCTATTAAAATATTCATTTTATTCATCCTTCATTATTTTTACAAATTTATATTTTTATGATTATGTAATTATTATTAAAATATATGAACATATTAAAACTAAAATAAAATCAAAAGGAAAATATAAAATAAAATAAGCCTATGCGAAAACATAGACAAAATACTTATGTTATACCTGTATATAAATAAAAGGGGACCCTATTCTTTTATTCATGTATATTTTTTATAATATTGTAAATGTCATGTATATTATACTAAAAATACGAAACAAAAATAAAACTCAATAAAATATATTAAAAATAAAAGATGTATATAAAACATAGGTAAAATACCTATAAATATACCTATAAAATATACATACCTATTTATTTAAATGTACAAACAACATCTTAAAAATAAAATAAAAATATATTTATACACCTAAAAATAAGTTGTAAATAAATAAAATAAGATAATAAAATAATAAATGAAAATATACAAAATAAAATAAAAATGTATAAAATATAGGCAAATATACCTATAAATACACTATTAAAAATTAACTACTAACAAAATACACCAAAAAATATATAAAAATCACAATAAAATACTATGTAAAATAATAAATTTTATTTAATACCAAAAAAATAAAATCATTAACTATATAAATAAATAAAATACAAATAATATTGTTATTTTGTCTTCATTTGGGCTGACGTGGACCAATAGGGTCACGTCAAGAGTTGACCGCCGGTCAACTTCCCCCCATCCGCCTATTTGATGCAAACCATCTTTTCCCGCGATTTCCTCGATTTTTCTCGGGCATCTCGTCGATCAATTGCCCCGAGTTTCTTAAGAAGAAATGATCATGGATCAGTGTACATGCACGCCTACCCATTTACTTGCTTGTACATATCTTTGATTTGTCGCAAACCGCCAGTCAATAAGGGTGATATACGTGTTCTATAAATAAAGACCTCTCATCCTCCTTGATTTTTTGGCAATTTCCCTAGCCCTAGAGCTCCCGCCTTCGGCCAAGCAGGTCTCTACGTGAGAGGTAGTGCATCCCTGAAGGTCGTGGACACTCGCGGAGGAAGGAGGCGTGCTCACGGTGATGCTCCAGCGACCGTCCTGCTCCTTGGCCTCTGGCCAGGTACGAGCTACACCTTTACTCATTTTATATAGATTTTTGTTTGTGCTTTTTAATTCTGCAATTACATTAATCTGTAGTGTAGCATTTTAGCGTAGAAATGATGACACGTAGTTCGCCACAGCTCTGCTCCGGCAAACCCTTCTCACCGTGATTCGCCCGTATCCGACCCACGTCTCTCCCTCGATCTCCTTCCCCTCTCTCTTCCCTACGCCCTGCATGCTTTCTCTCACTCAGATCGATACCCAATCTAGAGATCAGGTCTTCTCCACCGCCACCGTTGTTGTAGACCTTCGCCCGACTCCACCTTCCATTTTTCCCCACCAAATAAGGCCCCAGACCCTTCCTTTTCTTGCGCGTAATGTTTTTACATGTCTGTTGCACCAAAGGACCCCCCAAGGGGTCAATTTTGCTGAAAACTTGATACCTGGGACCCTTGTATTTCCTCGACCTCACGGAGGAGCTCTGGTGCACACTTGAGCATTTTGTAGCCCTCGGTCGATAAACGAAGGCCCCACGAGTGTTTTGAACCCCTTTGGAGTAGCGGATACTGACTGGGGAGGTTGATTTCGTCGGAAGCAACTCACCAATGGTGAGTTCATTCCCAATTCTTCCTCAGCCCCTCCCTGCCTTCGGATGAAGAAGGAGGCCCCAGTTTGATCGTCAACCGTTGGATGCGTCGCAACCATCACCGTCCGATCGCCATCCGCATTCTAATCGCGACCATCCAAGGGCAAATCGATATCTGTCGTTGGATGAGCGCCACGTGTCCAAATGAATGAAGCAACACCGCTCGATCCAGCCTTTAATGGGGTAATTTTCACCTTTAGCCCTGTAGTTTTGTATTTTATTACTTAGTATTGTAAATAAAATGTAACGTTATAAATAAATGGGAAATTTTTGTAATGGCCACCGTACTTCCTGTGAATTGTACTTTAGTCCCGCCTAGAGGCAAGTGTAGTCCCCACATGATTGGGGAAATTTTGCATGTAAGCCCTAACGAGTTTTGTAATTGTGAAATGATCTTTAAAATTTTAATAAATATTTTATTACGTTGCAAATATGCACCAAGCCCCCTGGATTTTATTTTTATTGCAAAAATGCCCTCGCCTAGGACTTAAATTTTTTATGCTCTTTATATATTTATAAAAAAGACCTAATGTACTTCTAAAAATACATAAAAATAGGAAAAATACCTTGTGCGTTATACTTTCATGCCACATGTTTACTTTGCATTTTGGGTATTTAAATTATTTGTTAAAAATGAAAAGGAGCTTATTTATTCCTTGATTGATTTGCAAAATACCAAAAAAATATCAAAATGTGTCTAAAAATTCTAAAAAAAATTATATGCAGTCTATTTTATCCTATTTTAATTACAGACCAAAAATCACTAAAAATGGAAAAATAAAAAGCCTAAAGATTGAAAACCCCCCAAATCCTTCATAAAAATAAAAAAATCCTATAAAAATTTCAAATATACGTTTTTTTTCTATTTTATAATTTTCTTTATATGCATATTTATATATTGAAATTGATTTGGGTGATTTTAGGACTTAATTTCTATTTTTAACATTCAAATCAATTTTGAGTATTTTATTTATCCCTTATTTGGGATATTTTTGACTTTAAAATACCTAAAAATTAGTTAAAATTTCTTGAAAATTGGAAAAACATTATAAAAATATGAAGAAAAATCCAAAAACAATTTATTTTTTGATATGTATTAGTATTTATAGATTTACTACTATATATTGTATATATAAAGCCTTATATATGTTATATTGTGTATATAAAAGAAAAATAATATAAAAATATAAAAAATAAAATATAAAAATTGGAAAATATAAAAATCAAATACAAAAATCTAAAAAAAATAAAATTAAAAAATATATAAAATTAAAAACCCACAAAAATAATAGCATGGATAAGAGATAAAAGACAAAGTTTTGAGCATCTTTTGCCTCCTTTTCCCGTGTACTCCATGTGTTCGACCTCTACACGTACTTACACACTATGCACAATGTTGTAGAGTTATCATAAATTTAAACTCCACATTTTTTATTTTCAATTGATTTATTCTCATTGTGGGTTAATTATTGACCGAATCCAAAGTATTTCATTGTGGGTCTCCACAACGACTGTGTCTCCACCTTGTGTGAGGCATACTTAGACTCGCGGCGATTATTTTTGGGTTTATCAGTGCCATATGTATAAGTGACCATCATCCAACTATCCTTATCCACTCAAAGATTGGGTAACTTTCATACTTTGCCCCATATTTTTTGTAATTATATATTAGTCTTGTAAATAAAATATGTTGTGTAAATAAAATGGACTTTTTGCATGGAAGGCCCAGGTACTTAGTGTTAGTTGCATATGGGTCCAATCCATGTCACCTCACGTGTCGTCCCACCAAAGGTTGTGAAATTGCAAGCATACCCTAGAAGGTTTTTGTATTTGTATTTAGTGTAATAAATTTTAATACATGTTGTAAATTTCTTGGAAAATTACCTATATTCCCATGATGTTTATTTTATTTTCAAATATGCCCTTCCAAGTTCATGTATTTTTGGTGCTTGGATTCCATTTATTAAAATAGCATCCGTGCTCTAAAAATTTAACAAAATAGGGTTAGATGCCTCCTAACATATATTTTCATGCCCCATTTTTATTTTAGCATTTTGGGCATTTCAACAATTTCTTAAAATTAAAATGAGCATGTTTTTATCCATTTCTAATTTATAAAATACAAAAAATAGGAAAAAATTTTGACGAATTCCAAAAATTTTATATGTTTTTATTTTACCTTGTTTTATCTCCAGACCAAAAATCTCTGAAAATAGAAAAAGAAAAGGACTAAAAATTAAAAAGCTGCAAAGTCCAACAAGAAATATTATAAATCATTAAAAATCCTAAAAATATGATTTTCTATTTCTTAATTTTATTCCCATTATTATCTATATATTAAAATTAATTTAAAGAATTTTGGACTTATTTTGTTATTTTTAATCTTCATTTAAATTTTGGCCTATTATTTAATCCTTGATTCAGGATACTTTTTACTTTAAATGCATAAAAATTAGCAAAAATTCCAAAAAAAATAAAAAAATTAAAAAAGATATAAAACCCAATAACAATTTATTTACTATATTTTATTTATTTTTACTTATATTTATAATTATATTACTCTATATGATATATATGGCCTTATATAGTCTATTGTTTATTAATAAGAAAAAAGGAAATATAAAAATAAAAAAACTAAAATGTAAATATATTTATATATATTATAAATTAAAAAATTAAAAAAAATTAATATATATATATGTATATATAATTAAAAACACATAAAAAATACAAAAAAGAGAGATATGTTTGTACTTACTGCACCCTGATTAGCTATAATCATAAGCTAACAGTTTTGTTCTTTATGGTTCGACCTCTACTTGCTTTCTTGCTATACACTTAGTTTTGTAGAGAATAATAAATTTTGACTCCACATTTTGCTATTTATTGCTTGATTCATAGTGTGGGCTAATTGTTGATTAATTGGGGTTTTGTCCGAGGTCGCTTCAAAGACTATCGATCCACTTTATGGATCGATAAGACTTTGGCAAAATCCCGGTTATCAAATGGCACCGTTGCTAGGTAAGAAATATGTGTAGCCTATTATGTATACATTTATTTGTTCATCTATTGATTCATTAATTTAACTAGTGATTCATTTTTGTGCATATTTATTTTTGTGATTCAATCTTGTACATATTTATTCATTTATTATTTGTGCATAATTCATTTTGATAAATTTATTTGAATATTTGTGCTAATATATATCTCTTTGTGAATTTATTGCGAGGGCCCGGTACGCGAGAACAACTTCTTAGGAGGCCGATGCAACCAAGCTTGTTGGAGACTGGTATTCACCCTTCGACAAGTTGGAGAGGCATCAAGTGAAGCAAGGAGAGAAAACTTAGCATAGAAGTATATTAGAATTATTGATCGATTTATTTATTGGTAAGAGAGAGATTTATTAATTTGTAATAATTAAATACTTGGACACTGCCCTACTCTATGAGGTCCAGTGCCCAGGTGATTGTTCACCTGGGGGCCTTTCATGGGTTTTCACGCTTTCACTGCCTTCTTTTATTTTGTTTTTCGATATTTTGTGTTTTCCGCCCTTCTTTTTATTTGTTTTGTGTGCATGGAGGCCCTAGACATAGGATGCTTTTATCAGTAATTACGTCCAAACCCTAATAAGAAGCATGTACCTATAGTCTCTTATTTTTGGATCTAGTTAAATTAATAAATGTTAGTTATTTGGGCTTTAGACTGCGTGCCGAGAGAGGTCACATACAACACTGGCAGTTCTTGTATGAGGGGCACCATGTTGTATTGAAGACCGGACTCTTGGTCTCATTTTTAAATAATTAACATATTTTTCTTCATGACTAATAGCTGCTACTATTTAGGGTGATTCTGTTGATTGCACACTGGCATGTAGATAGGTTTAAAAATTATGTTTTGCATACCACATGGAGAGAGTCAGGAAGCATTGTAAGTCCCCTAACTCAGCATGCATCATTCGATTCAATGATGAGATTTCCATCATAGAATCAACTTGCATTACTTTTTTTCTATCATCCTAAAATTTTGAGAATCTAAGACTTAAATGAAAATCTACAAAATCGTTAGGCGCTTGTATGCAAAATATCCAAAAAAGTGAAAACCAAAAATTAAAACAAGGGGAATACTAAATAAACTTTGACCTTAATTACAATCTATAATGGAATATCATTGTTTTAGGTTCATAAAGCCCTTATTGTTTTCAAGTACCTTAGGAGGGGACAAAAACCCCTCCCATGAGCGAGGCCTGACCTCCAACAGATTAGAGCCAAAAACATGGTATGTAACTGCCTTGTGTATTGCCTGGATTTCTGAAGTAATGGCGCTTCTACATGACTGAGTATGGCCTTTTCAACGATGGTGTTCCTTCCTTGTGTGGAATATTGACTTTGTGTGAAGTACTGAGCTTAAGCCATGCCCTCACGGTTGTGTCTATCTCATTGGTATGCGTCCGAGTAGGTCCTTGCACGCTCACAGGTGATTCCATTGCGAGCGAGGTCCGAAGTAGTGGTTTCTCCTATCGGCTTCCTCCCTTATTTCTTTAGCTGAGTAGGTATCCATGAAGCATTAGAAGGACCTCAAAAAGTGCAGACTGCAGGTTACAAAGGAGGAGGACAAGTACGGGATACTTTTCTGGCAGCACTCTCTCTCCTATAGGGTAAGCATGCTAAGGACTTGTTAAAAGTTATGCCTAAAATAACAAATCTAAAAATGAAAAGACAAATAGTAAATCCTTCACAAATTCACATGGCGTGAGTTGTTGAACCCAATTTTGTATTGTGTTTGTATGGATCTAGTCTAAGGTTCAAAGATCAAGTCCCATGCATTTGCGCAAATTTTGTTGTATGTGTCTTCCTTTTGATCCCCTGCTAAGTTCAATCCTTTCTACTATTCTACACACATTTTTATTCCTCGTTTACCACCATATATTTCCTCCTGCATCGATCTCCTTTTGCTCCACGATGGTGATCCATGGATGATTTAATCGGGATTCCGCCAACACCCACATCGATTCCATAGACTCGACATCGTCAATAATTTGAGGTGATTATCAAGAACCCAGTCCGGACCTTGCAGGCCAATCCCCAAACTCCTCATCTTCTTTCCACCCTCCCTTGACCACCTAATTAATCGGGACCACTCTTGTCACACATCTACCATTGTGAATGGGAGTAGATTTCAATCTACATCTTTTTTCTCCATTCAGAACAATCTGGGATTGACCCTAATCTCAAATTCATCTTGGCAGCTGGGATTCAGTTGCAAATGTTCTGATTGGGATTCTTTCATATTTCAGATAGTAGCCAGCTCCAGACCTGGATCTTAAAACAGAATTCTTCTCCTCTAATTCAGATCTAGAGATGGCACCTCAAGGAAAAGGGAAAGGATATCAGCCTCCACAAATGAAGTCTGATCAGGGACCCGATTAAAACCATGTGAACTCTCAATTGTTGGCTTCCATACAAGCCATACAATAGCAGTTGACAAAGCAGGCTCTTGTCCCAACCGCATTTCAGGACATGCTGAACGATCTAAGAAACGGTCCAGCAGGAGGAGAAGGTAGAGACAGAACCCGTGAGGACCCGACGATGAACCAGAACGTGAGAGGCAGAAACACACACTAAAGGAGACATACAATCATGGATATAGCCATATGAACGAGTAGATCCTCATTCCACAGGTACATGCTCACTTCAAGCTCAAGCCATAATTCCTTGCTCTTCTTCCATCATTTCACGTGAATACCAAGGAGGAGTCATGCATTCATCTGCATTAGTTCTCATGCATCTATGGAACTACCCACTATCCCATCATCCCATTGGATGTAGTGAAGATGATGGCGTTCCCCTTCAACCTGCAAGAGAAGGCCCTCTATTGGGTCAATCATTTGGGAAAGGTTGTGATGACTTGGGAGGAACTTAAGTCTGCGTTCCTTCACAAGTTCTACCCTCTTGATCGGCTCAACCAGATGCGAGTTAGGATGAGAAGCTTCCCACAGGATACCCACGAGTCTATTCATGAATCCTGGGAAGGATTTACGGATCTGCAAGAGAATTGACCCCACCTTGAGATCCTGAAGACCTGCTTGGTCCAGCATTTTTTCAGGTGTCTGAATGTAGAAAGCCAAAGGTTAGTAGATGTTTCATGAGGAGAATATCATTTCAAGAAGTATGAAGATATGTTATAGTAGATATTCGATGAAATAGACAAAGGAGAGGCCGCCCTATCTTCATCGTGCGCTTATCAAAGAGAGCCTCAGGTCCTCCAAAAGCCAATCCACATAGTAGTAGCCCGCGAGGCAGTGTAAGATGAGATCTCCAACCTCAGTATCATCGGGGGTCATCTTTTGAAGGTTGACATTATCGAGAAGCAGTCACAAGATCTTGAGAAGCTCACTATGATCGAATAAAGGACTCAAAACCTGGATAAGCTGGACCAGATCACCAAGTAGTTGGAGTCGGTGGTGAGCACCATCAGCGTTGTTCAGTCGACGACATCATCTTTACAGACTCCTACTGAGAAGAGGGATGAGCCATCATGGCACATCAGCCTAAGCCGAGTCAGCAGCCACCGGCCATCCAGTACGTGTACTACGTGCAGGCGCTTGAGCAGGACCAGCCGCTACAGTAGATGGTGGTCTACTAGTCAGACTTCCTTCCCCCTTCGGATCCAGCATTTCCACCTCCGACAATAATTTAGGAAGTCGATGTCGTATGGAGCAATGACGTGCAACTGACCCATCCTACAGGGCAACACCAGGGCCAGCCACTGGCCAACTGGCTTTACCACCAACCTCAGGGTGGTTGTTATGGACAGTCTTTCGACCTCAACCTCAGTACGAGACTCATCCATCTCCACAGTACTAAAGCAACTGGAGATAGTCACAATAGTACCCCTAGCTGCAATATCGCCATCCACAACCATACCATCAGTATGCGGCTGGACAGCAACCATATCGCCCTCCTTCATGTCAACAGTATTAGCTTCCTCCTCCTCCCCAACACCATTAACAATCTCAGCCTCAACCCCCCAACCATCAACAACAACGTGGTCTGCACGCTGAAACTTCTGAGGCGACTCCAGTGAACCCTACCCTGGATTTCTTAGCCCAACTTGTGTAGGGTCTAGCGGAGATGACTAAGAATCTTACAACCTAACCACAACTAAAACACCCATTCTAGTGCAGGTCGAAGCAATCCCAATATTTTAAAAAGGAAAGAGCATGTAGAATGTGATGTCCCGTGTGTGCATGTCGAGTCAGATAATCATGATTTTGTTTCATCTAATGTTGTCACTCTCAGGAGCAGTAGGACTTTGCCTCCATTTGTTGTAAGACAAGGGAAGAATAAAGCTTTGACATGTGAATCATCATCTTCTGCATCAGTCATGCCAGCTATAGGTTCTGATGAGGGAGAAGAAAAAGGAGGAGCCATGCCAACTACCATCCATATCCATCACCACCAACAAAAACAACAAAAATTCAAAAAAATCGAAAAAAACAAAAAGATGATCGTAGTTGACGGAAGTCACGCCAGCTACGGAGGAGCCAGCAGCAACAACCGATCCAACGCCAGCCGACGAAGCGGAGACGCACCTTTTGTTGTCAACCATTTGCAGAATCTTCACTTCCCTCATGTACACATTTTTGTGATCTAGATGTATGGAATTTTGTGGATAAAATATTTGTTGTAAATAAGAACACTCCTTTTGATATCAACAATATAAATATATCTTTTCCTGATGCATTAGAAAAATCCAAAAAAATGCATAATGAAAAAGTGCATTACCTGATCCTAGAGTTGTGGATATTCTTAGTAACTTGGGTGTTGAGATTCCCTTGATGAAAACCATGGAATACATGCCCATTGTAAAGAAAGGTTTGAGGGAGGCATGTCCAAAAAGGCATCGGTCAACACACAACAACAGATGCCAACGGATAGAGAAGCATGTCCTCACCATGGATACCGTCATAATCATTAGCAATCTCCATTAGAAGAAGCTAGACAAAGGAGCGCCTTTGATCAGATGCGAGATATTCGACCAAGTCTTCGAGTGGACTCTTCTTGACAGTGGTTCTTGCATCAACCTCTTGCCCTAATCATTACTGCAAGAATTTGAGCGAGGTCCATTAAGGCAGAAACACATGGTCTTGTAGTTCACAGATCGATCCGTCAAACGACCCCGAGGTGTGTTGGAAGACGTTGTGGTAAAGGTGCATGATAGGCAATTTCCTGTTGATTTTGAGGTCCCTGATATGGACTCCCATGCACCCTTACTCCAGACCCCCATTATCCTTGGATGATCGTTCTTGTATACCGCAAAGGTCGCATTTGACTACGGGTCTAGCAAGATCACATTCAACTCGATCAATCACAGAGTTACAATAGACATGGTCATCGAGCCTAAAGTTGTATCGGATGAAAGTTGTGCAGCACTACCTAAAGCAGACTGTGACTTCATTGTAGAGATAAGCAAACCTATCTTGGACCCTTGAAATCCTCTCTCTTGAGGAGGACTGGGAAAGCACAGTCGACACAAGATAAGATGGTATTTGGGAGACAGAATCTAATTTGTTGATGCATCTCTTTGACACAGATTATTCATTCCATCCCGAACACGATGAATTCATTGCAGATATGTTCTGCACATTGTCAGTTAAGCAACAAGTCACTGAGGTAGGCAACACTACCTCTACAGTTGTGGCAGATCATCCTCCAACCAGCACAGTTTTGGAAGTGACCGAGAAGCATGCCAGATAAGAACCTGAATTAAAGCCACTTCTGGTAGACCTTAAGTATGATTTCCTTGTGGGTGCAGACAACATGTATCTAGTCATAATCAGTAGCAGGCTAACCCCGTATCAAGAATCTCGACTTCTCAAGATTCTAGAGAAAAATCAAAAGGCACATCATTGACACGTCTCAGACCTCTGTGGGATCAATCCTGCTCTATGCTCACACCACATTTATATAGAAGAAGATACCAAGCCGTCCCGAGAATTTCAAAGAAGATTGAACCAAAATTTGCAGGACATCGTAATGAAAGAGGTCACAAAATGGTGTGACGCAGGCTTCATTTATCCCATATTCGATTCGAAAGGGGTGAGCCCACTGCATGTAGTTCCAAAGAAATCGAGGCTCACCATGGTTACAATTGATAGAGGAGAGGAGATCTCAACTCAGGTACCAACGTCCTGGCGTATATGTGTTGACTACCATATGGCAATCACCCCTGAAAATCAAGAAAAGATTACCTTCACTTGCTTGTTCGGCACCTATGCTTTTCGGGGAATGCCCTTTGGACTGTGTGACACACATGCAACATTCCAGAGATGCATGTTTGCAATTTTCACCAAGATGGTAGGCATTTTTCTCAAGGTGTTTATGGATTTCTTCATCTATGGTGACAGTTTCGATTCATGTCTTGAGTACCTAGACCGAGTACTTCAGAAATGTTGTGAAGTCAATCATGTGCAATCTTGGAAAAAGAGAAACTTCGTGGTCACATAAGGGATGGTGTTGCGTCACATCGTTTCCATGTGTAGCATGGAAGTCGATCCGACAAAGGTGTATGTGATTGCCAACTTAAAGACACCTTAGAAAGTAAAAAATGTGAGGTCATTTCTGGGGCATGTGAGATTCTATAGGATATTTATTCATGATTTCAGCCGCATTGCCCGACCTCTTATAGAAATGTTGTATAAGGAGATTGAGTTCAATATTGATCAACAAGTTCTCCTTTCATTCAATTAGCTGAAGGAGCTCATTACTCAAGCTCTAGTCCTACAATTGCCAGATTGGTCTCTTCCTTTTGACATCATGACAGATGCATCAGACTTTGCAGTTGGGATTTTTATAGGACGGAGGAAAGACAAGGTGCCCTATGCCAGCAAAATACTAGATGAAGCTCAAAGAAATTACATTATGACAGAGAAAGAATAGCTTCCTGTGGTATTCACCCTTGAGAAGTTCAGATCCTACTTTCTTGAATCAAAAGTGACTATTTATGCTAACCACTCACTATCAGATATTTACAGTAGAAGAAGGATGCCAAGCCTAGACTAATCAGATGGATCCTCCTCCTCCAGGAGTTTGATTCAGAGATCAAGGAAAAGCCCAGAGTTCAGAATGTGGTAGCAGATCACCTCTTCATAATAGAGCAGCAAGAGCCTCCACCGAGTAGCACACTCATCACATACACCTTTCTTGATGAATCAATTCTAGCCATGGATTCACTCACTTGGTATGCTGATATTGTAAACTACCTCATCTTAGGTATAGTTCCAAAAGATTAGACGAATATCGAAAAGGAAAATTCTTGTCCACTATCCATTTCTATCAATGGGAAGATCATCTCTTATTCAAAGAATGAGCGGACTACATATGGTCTCAGTGTATCCCTCAAGAAGAGCATCATAGTGCCCTCGAGCATTGTCATTAGCTCGAATCTAGTGGACATCACTCTGGAGATAGAATGACAACGAAAGTATTGCAATGTGGTCTCTGGTGGCCTACACTATTTAAGGATGTCGCAACATATGGCAAGCGTTGCACTGATTGTCAAAGATTGAAACGTACCCTTACAGAAAAATATTCAGTGTCCCTGAAGATCATTCAAATCGCAAATGTATTTGATGCTTGTGTCATTGATTTCATGAGACCCTTCTCCAACAGTCAAGGATATGAGCACATCCTTCTTGTCGTTGATTATGTGAGTCACTGGGTTGAAGCTATCCCCGCTCAAACTGCAGACAATCGTACAATTTGTCACTTTCTGAAAGATAATATCATCTCATGGTTTGAGATTTTGAAGATATTGATATCAGATGGGGGTAGTCACTTAATTAACAGAGATGTCAAGAAATTAATGAAGGAATACGCCATCGAGCATCGAGTTGCATCCCCTTACCATCTTCAGACCAACAACATGGTTTGGTTATCAAATAGAGAAATCGAGACGATCCTTCAGGAGCTTGTAAAACTGGACAAGAAAAATTGGTCCCAACTCTTCAATTCAGTACTTTGGGTGTATAGAACCGCTTACAAGTCTTCTTTGGGCATGTCACCCTACCGTCTTATATATGGAAAGTCATGCCATCTGCTAGTGGAGTTGATTCATAAACCATTATGGGCAGTCAACATTTGCAAATTGGACTCACAAAAAGGTGGTCAAAAAAGAAAAGAGGATCTGAACAAGCTCATGGAATTCCGAGACTGTGTGTATGATAACACATTGATGTGCAAGGAGAAGGTAAAATGCTAGCATGATCGGCACATTAGATGAAAGATCTTTGAGACTTGACAGAAAGTGTGGCTATTTGATGCAAAGTTGAAGATATTTCCGGGCTAATTAAAGAGTAAATGGATAGGGCGATTCAGAGTTCAAGAAGTGCACGACAAGGGAAGCATTGTGATATCAGATTTGTCTCCTGACGTAAAACCATTTATCGTCAATGGTCAGATACTGAAGACTTACATCGAACATGACACTTTCCTAGTCGTTGTCGACTCTGTCTAAGTACTCTGCACTGAAGGAGCATCCACAACCATAGCAGCATCACAAGATTCAGATAATTTCACTCAAAAACTCTTCCTTTAAGTTTCATATTTTTTTTCTTTTCTTCTTTTCATTTTCAGTTTTCTTTATCTACCAAAAAAATGTGTGTCTCCCCTTTTTGTCAGACTTCTATACTTAGGACATACTTTGTCCTACATATAGGGGAGTGTGCATCCCGAGTTCTTTTATTTTTTTGATCCCCTCCACTATTTCTTCTTCTTGTCTATACTTAGGGATATCTTACCCTAAGTATAGGGGGAGATAGTTGAGTTGTGATTTGTTCATTCCCACCCTTTACCCTCCCTGCTTTGTGTATAGTCTGTTATACTTAGGATTATTTGTTACTAAGTATAGTGGGGACAGTTGACTTCTCATACATTTCATCTCTCTTTCATTCCTTATTCATTTATTCTTTAGGCTTTTCTATACTCAGTACGAGTTATGTCTTCTCTTTTCTTTTCGATCTCTAAGTACATAGATCAAGCTAAGTATAGAGGGGTCATACATACTTTGTATATACTTTAGTCATAACTCGTACTTTCATATTTTTAATATGCATGGCTAAATCACTATTTATACACAAACATATACAACTAAATTAGATCACTTAATAAACATATGTTTATTATTCCTCAATTTCTTTTTTTATATACCAATTAGTAAATCAGGTAAAACTGTTTTGTAGAATGTTTGAAAACTAATTTGAAAACCTGTTCAAAAAATCTTTTGAAAACTGTTTGAAAACTACTTTCAGCCTTTGTAAAAATATTTTGCTTGTAAAATGTTCTTTGCTTTGTGTGAAATAAAAATGTTTTGAAAAACTAATTGTAAATGATTTTGAAAATGGTTGCAAAAATATTGTAAAAATCTATATATTGTTTGAAAAATGATAGATGGAGTTTTGCGAGCGATAAAATGTAAGTTGTCGGTGTGGAAAATTGCTCAAAACAAAACCTTAGTTAATCAAACAAAAATCAATAAAATAGGAGAGAGTAAGAGAGAGTGAATAGAAGTAGGCTCTCTCCTATTTTATCTACACTATTTATTTTACCAAGTAAGTGTGCCTAGGTCAAACTCAAAGTGGTAGAATACCTATTACGGTTTTTGATGAAAATAATATTTTTGTGATTTTTATTTTCTTCTCGAAGAAAGAGAGAAAGTGAGAAAATCTTTTTTATTGGCTTTTATTTTTAAAATTTTAATTTATTTTAATTTCCATATTTTTATTTAGTTTTCGAGAAATTTTTCAAACGACTTATCTAATTTATAATATGTGAAAATATGTAGTAGATAGATGATAATATATAGTTGAGAAAACGCTCGAGCGACTGGCTCGAAAAGCACTCAAAACAATCTCAAAATGGAGTTGAAGATAAAAGAATAAAACCTCGATGAAATCTTGATAAAAAGTATTCAAAAATTGAGAATTCTTCAAAAATAAAAACAAAATAAAATGCAGAAAAAATACCTTGATGTAATAATTTCTAGTGTCCAAAAACATAGTCCAATTTTTAGTATAAAAAATTTAAAAAAATACAAGAGAATAGAAGGCTCTTCTTTCAAATAGGTCCCTAGTCAGGGGTCCTTTTTGTTAGAAAATTCTGGATTCTTACACTTAGGTCCCCGCATGGGGACCTAAATGTAAATATCGGAAACTACTGGAGCACGGTTGAATTCTGGAAGTGGAAGAGGCGCATAGTGTAAATTTTCCACCGTTTCGCTTAAGCGGCTAGGATTATATGAGGCAGTGCGATCGTATCCATTCGTGGGTGACAAGCAACAATCACCTACACATCGAGTTCTTCGGAGTGTTCTTTCCCAATTTCAGGTCATAGTGGTGCTTCTCCTCTTCGATGATGTCTAGGAGGATGTAAAGACGTACTCCGACAACTCCTATAGGTCCAGAAGGGGGCACCTCCCCCTTCGAGCTCACCTGAGGTCGAAGAAGAATGCGGCAATGGAAGGTAGCCGACTATGATAGGGTTTGACAAGAATAAGATCTTGTACTCACTTGTTCTACGTTAATGCTCTAGTTGATGATGATGTTGATCTAGATGCAAAGAACACCTGCAAATGAATATGTACTTGATCGATTCAAATGAATTGGCCAAGAAATCACATATTATTACAGTTAAAGAATAGTTCCAGAATACTGATATTTCAGGTGAAAATGGGAGGGAATTTGAGCGAATTGGAGATGGATTTCGAATGTAAGTCAAAGGTTGTCTTACAATTAACTACGGTAATTATGCATGAAAAATGAGAAATATGCAAAAGGATGAAATTGGTTACCTGGGATGGGCAAGTCTGATCCTCGGTCATTGCTCGACGAGTCAGCTCATGGAGCTCCACACCACGCACGACGATGATGCAAGGCCAAGGAAGGCCCTGGAACTCTCCTCAGATGATCCCTAAACCATGCAGAGCAATTGACGAATGCCGTCACAACTGGAGTCGATCAGAACAAGGCAGAGAAGGAGGGCGGTCGGCCAGTTTGTTTCTCGAGAAGGAGGAGTTAGTTGCAACCAAGAAACTTTAGGTTGATTTATAGGTGAAATGGTGAAGGGTTAGGTTAGAATCAAGGGTAGGCATGGAAGTAGAATGTTAGAAAAATATAATGGAGGGTTTGTATTAGATATAGGTGGTAAGGTGTCGTGGGAAAAATGGTTGAAGTAAGCCGGTTAGAAAAGAACTTCAACAACTTGTTCTTGAAAAAGAAGAACCAGGTGCTGACACGTGTCAACCATAGTTGGCCAGATGATAAAATATAGTATAAATAAGGTAATAAATATTAAATGGTGTAATTTAAATTAGGTATAAGAAGAGAAAATGTTAATATTTTAATTTAATAAATTATAGAATAAGTTATTTTGATAAATAATTAATATTTAACAAAATATAAATATTATATTTATAAATATGTATATATAATAACTATTAAATAGGTTTTGGATTTTTAATTTAATAGATTAATAAATGATATTTCATTTTTATATTTTATTGATTATTAGGATTATAAATAGAGTATCTGTGAGTTTTTATGGATTTTAATAAATTAAATTATGTATAGTAATAAATACATGTATAAATCACATAGTTCAATTTCATCTATAAATTAGTGTTTTTGATTTATTTAAAATATTAAATAAGATTAGAAAACTTTGAATAAATCACGTTCAAAATACAAGATTAGGAAAATAATTAAAAATTATAAAATTATTAAAACTATAAGTAATTTGTTCTAAACACAATAAATAGCCCAGAAACCCAGTTGTCATTAGGTCCCAAAATTGACTTTATGCAAACAGACTTTGATTTTAGTGAAATCACCTCCATTAATAGGAGAGTGATATTGGAGTTCGTATGAGAAAGCAATGATTTTCAGAAGTTGAGAATTTGACAATTTAAAGTTGGATTTCTTGGCATATATACAAGATAATATTTTTATCTTATTTTATATTTCTATACATTTTTAGAAATAATTAACAAATTGGTGAAAAACATGTACATATGAATTAATTAGAAATCAATGAAGATATGATAATTATTTGATAAATAATGAAGAATGTGTAGAATGTATTTTAATTCTTTTTGTGGTTTTCTCTCCTTATCTCTCGCTACTTATTTATTTATTGACCAATCCGTGTTGACTTAGACAAAGGGTTAGGTTATATAAATATATCTTTCAGTTATATTAATCTTATATAAGTCATATTGTACATACATACATATCTACAATCCACCTTCTTTTCTTTTCTTTATTATCCTTTTTTTATTTTCATGTTTTGATGCATAAAAATGCATTTTTATTGATGAATATGGTTTTGATAAAAGATTTAAAATAATGAATATTTACATGTATTTGTTAAGTGTTTTAAGACAAAATGTAGACAGAATGTTAATGAGTCAATTCATCAAAAATCCTTTGCAAAATAATTTTCAAATAGGTGTAAATGTTTGTAAAATTTATTTGCAAAAACTTTTTTGGACTATAGTTTTCAGAAATTATTTGAAAAATCATTTTCAAATAAGTTTTACATAACACTAAAATCCTTTATTATTTTAATATATATTAACTATCACATCTCTCTTATAAATTCTTAAAAACCCAACTCTTGTAAACAATAAGACACATCCCTGTGTAAATATTTGTACCTAGTTTTATTCCAAAGATATTTTGTTTAAAAATTCCAAAAAGTTTGCAAAATATTTTTCAAAAATTTCATAAAAAATTTGCAAAACCTCTTTAAAAAATCCATAAAAAGTTCAAAACTTTGAAAAGTGTATTACAAAAATATTTTCTACATTTTACATAACATTTGCATAGCATTCACATTTTTCAGATTAAGTTTGATAATTGAAAAAGTCCAAGTAAAATTCTAAGATTGGAACTAGGTTGGACCTCAAATCTACCTAATCATAGAAACCTTATAGTAGCTGGAATTGAGGTACTTCAGGTCTAGTTTACTTAATTCTTTGAGAATCGGTAGACTTGGTTCAATGTATTCTTGACTACTTAAGTAGAGTATTTCGGAGCACATGCACAGTTCTTATTGATAATGACCTAACTTGGACACCTGCACCTTTCACTTGGCTCAACTCATTTGGATTGGTGAGGTGATTGGATTTGCCGATATGAGACGCACACAATTGGAAACACTTGTCCTCGTCTAGGGAGAGAAGTACACCCCAACCAATCTAGTAGCAGAGATATCTAAAGACATGAGAGTATGGGTTGCAATAATGCTTCAAAAAAGGGATAGTCTACTGGCTCAAGAGAAAAAATTCCTTACTAAATGTTGTTGTATATAATATTTGAAAAAAAAAAGCAAAAAGCAAAAACTCCAGAAAAGTGGACATGCCTGATTGAAAATAAAATGTTTGTCGAAGTGTATATAATTGTATTGTCAATAACCAAGTTTGATCTTTAAAATCTTACCATGTGAGCATGCAGTTGGATGACTTGGCTACACTGGTCAAGCATCCTAGGATAGGAAGCTACACTGGCCACCATCCATTCTTCTCTTTATCCCCTCCTCTTGAGCTTGTTGCCACTTGAACTTAGAAGGGAATACGTCATTCCTCGAGGGAAGGATTACTAGATTAGGGAATCATTAAGTTGTCATGCTGGAGAAATAAGTCCCTTTGTCATTTCAGTTGGGGGGAGCGACTATCACATACATTATACAAGTGAGAATCATAGTTATAAGGGTTTGCGTATGAATTGAAATATTATGACCTGGCTATTGAGGAGACTTGAGCAGAGTTTTGGGATTCTCGAAGGCCATTTTGTTTCAAATCTAATTCCTAATAAGGTTCCGACTGCACTAAAATTCCAAAGGTTTGACTTAAGATCCAAACTTTGATTGTGTGAAGACAAGTTTGACAATTAAATTTAATCCACTTTCTATCTTTTTCTTTTCTTTGTTTTTATTTTTCTGCACTTATTGCATAAGTGTTTGTTAGGGACTAGTAAAGACAAATATAGGGGGATGATGAATCTCTGTTTCATCACCTTTATTCTATCATTTTTGCCTTAAAAACCCTACCTAATTCATGTAAATGGCATTATTTTGTACATATTAACATTCATTATGTATTCCAATTATTGTATATAAAACAATGTTTTGAATGATAAAATGTCAGAATAAAGAAAAGAAAAGAAAAAGAATAAAATACCAAAGGTATTTTATGACCCTAAACCCCGAGACCAAGTCAAGAATTGAATTGGTCGACAAGGAATAAAGTAGGGGGATATACAGGCCAAAAATCACCTAAAAACCTATTCTTCTAATTCATCATTAAAGCATTTTTGGGACCTATTTTATTTTTCACTTTCTATACCTCATATAAAGAAAATATGCACATGAAAGTTGTGGATAATGATATATAGAAAAATATAAAATTGATTTCATGTAAAAATAATATATAATATACTTTCTATACATAGAATAAAAAGCCAAAACCCAAACCTTACAGACCAATATCCCCTAATAAAAACTCAAAATGTACCATAATCACCTTTATAAGCTATTTAATGAAGGTGGTTTTATATTTTTTGTAGTTAATATGTGCAAGTTAGGTTTTGGGCCCCTATTGTACTATACACTTGAATAAAATATTCATTTTATTTATTTTTTATTATTTTTATAATTTTACATTTTTATAATGTTGTAAATATTATTTGTAGTATATGTACATATTAAAATTTGAATAAAACAATAAGAAAAACATAAAAATAAAATAATATACAAAATACATAGATAAAATACTTATACTTATACTTATATATTTTATACACCTATTTATTTAAGTGTATAAATAACATCATAAAATTATAATAAAAAATATATTTACTTGGAAATAAGTTATAAATATATAAAATAAGAGAATAAAATAATAAAATACAAAATAAAAATAAAAATAAAATGTACGAAACATAGATGAATATACCTATAAATACACCCCTAAAAATTAACTTGTAATAAATAACACCAAAAAATAAAAATCATATTAAAATACTACATAAAATAATACACATTTTTTATTTTATAGTAAAAAATAAATAAAATCATTAAATATTTTTAATTAATTATTTTTGAATAAATGGGGCTCTTTTGTCCTGTAGCGGGCGGACGTGGCCCAATCGCCTTTCAGGGAATGTTGACCCCGGTCAACTCCCAATCTTTCGTCTGACTTCTTTGAGAGTCTCGAGTGGTCCGCCTTCTTCGATTTTTCCAGGCTGCCTTGATGATCCTTCCTCCTCGAGCTCTTTATGGATTCCCTTCCCATCACGATCTTCTCTCACGATAGATCATCCAACCCTATTGATCTTCCTCGAGTGTGTCAATAATCCGGGTCAATAAGTCGCTAAGTCCTCCTTCTCGTCTTGGTCCCCCGTGGAGCCCCTGATCGAGTCTTAGCATTTGTGTGTGGAGGCCAAGTGTCAGCTGAACCTTCTCCATGCTTGGAGTATGTCGGAGCGAGGAGAGGAGGCGGTCTACAGCACGCTCTGTCCGCCCTGCTCCCTGAGCAAACCTCGTATATAAGAGATGCATTTTTCTTCCTGTTATAGGTAGATTTAATTCTCAAATTTATTTTTCTGCATTTAGTTTCGAAATTTAATTAATGCTTTAGCGTAGATTAGATAGATTCCCTCACCAGAGCTCTAGAGCTCCAGCATGATTTCATTGTGCCTCGACCAGCTCCCGACCACCTTGTGGCCTCCATTCTGTTTCCCTATGCGTTCTCCATATGAATCGTCGATCCAACCCGTCCGATCCTTCGTAGATCAGTGAATCGAGGTTCCTTCACCGCCTCTCACCGGACCCTATTTGCCAACCTCATCCTTCATGCAATCCATCTTCATTTCTCGTCGAATAAAGTTGCTTCGAGCCATACGTCTCCCCTGTGCAGGTCCTGAGCGCAAAGGAGCCCTTATGGGCTTGGATCGACTCACATAGAGGTTCGAAAAGCCCATTGTTGACCTTGAGTGTGTCAGACCTCTTCTTGAGGTCCCAGACTATTTTGTGGGCATCATCAGTTGCAGACGACCTCCCAATAGGTGTAGAGACAAACACCATCGAAGGAGATCGTCGGATAGAGGAGAGATCAACTATCAAAGGTAGGGAATCAACCTGCTCTTCCCTATTCTTCGAAGAGAGAAGAAGCCATCCGATATGGGGAGGCACTCAAGATCAATCGCCAACCATTGGATCTAGTCATCGTCAATTACCAGATCATCCCCTATGATCTAATCTCGAGCATACATGACCAAAGTGTCATCGGGAGCAGAGAGGGCGCCACGCGTATAAGTGACCATCATCAAGTTGTCCTTCTTCGCACAAGGATGGGGTAATTTGCATACTCTTCCTAGCGTTTTTTGTATTTATTTGTTAGTCTTGTAAATAAAATATATCATGTAAATAATCTGGACTTTTTGCATAGAAAGCCCATGTACTTATTGTTAATTGCATATGGGTCTAATCCACGTCACCTCACGTGTCATCCCGCGTGAGGTGGTGAAATTGCAAGCATACCATGGCGCGTTTTTGTATTTGTATTTAGTCCAATAAATTTACATTTTGTAGATTTATGGGAAAATTACTTGTATTCCCCTGATGTTTATTTTATTTACAAATATGCCCTTCCTAGTTAATGTATTTTTGGTTCTTGGATTTCATTTATTGAAAATAGCATATGTGCTCTAAAAATTATGCAAAATTAGGGTTAGATGTCTGCTAACATGTATTTTCACATTCTATTTTTATTTTAGCATTTTGAATATTTTAACTACTTATTAAAATTAAAATGAGAACATTTTTATCCCTATCTAATTTATAAAATACCAAAAAATATAAACATGTTTTGAAAAATTCCAAAAAATTATGTGTTGTTTATTTTACCTTTTTTATCTTTAGACCAAAAAAACCCTCAAAAAAGAAAAGGATTAAAAATTAAAAAGCTCTAAAGTCCAATAAAAAATATTAAAAAACACTAAAAATCCCAAAAATATGATTTTCTATTTCTGAATCTTATTCATATTATTATCTATCTATTAAAATTGATTTGAAGAATTTTGGACTTATTTTGCTATTTTTGATCTTCATTTCAATTTCGTCCTATTATTTAATCCCTGATTTGGGATATTATTTACTTTAAAAATTCATAAAATTAGCAAAAATTTCAGAAAATTATAAAACCATTAGAAAAAGATATAAAACCTAAAAAAACAATTTATTTTTTTATTGTATTTTTTATTTTTACTAGTAATTATAATTATATTACTCTATTTGGTATATATAGCATTATATAGTCTATTATTTATTAAGAATAATAAGAGAATATAAAAATCAGAAAATAAAAATCTAAATATATATTATATAACTTAAAAATTACAAATATATATAAATAAAATAAAAAAACCCCAAAAATACAAAAAAGAGAGACATGTTTGTACATACTACACCCTGATTAGCAATAATCATAGGCTGCCAATTTTGCTCTTTGTGGTTCGACCTCTACATGCTTTCTTGCTATACACTTTGTTTTTGTAGATAATAATAAATTTTAACTCCACGGTTTACTATTTATTGCTTGATTCATACTATGAATTAATTGTTGATTATTTGGGGTTTCGTCTAAGGTTGCTTCGAGGACTGTCGATCCGCCTTATGGATTGACAAGACTTCGGCAAAATCTCGATTATCAGCTATCCCAACCTGAGCTGCCGACAACCTTACTGTCTACCGATTTCTGAAAAAATATCATGGTAACGTTCAGGATTCCTAAAATTCTGATATCCGATGGTGGTAGTCATTTTATCAATAGAGAAGTGAAGAAGATAACTAAGGAATATTGTATTAAACATCGAGTCCCTTCTCCATACCACCCACAATCTAATGGCTTGGTCAAATGGTCAAATAAGGAGATCAAGACAAATCTTCAAAAGCTTGTATGACCCGACAAGAAGAACTGGTCACAGTTGCCTGACTTGGTTCTTTAGTCCTATCGCACTACATACAAGTAACCCTTGCGAATGTCTCCCTATCGCCTAGTCTACGGCATGCCATTCCATTTGGATGTGGAATTAATTCACAAACCTTTATGGTCATTCAATGTTTGCAATTTGTATTTCAAGAAAGCCAGTAAGAATATAAAGCTCGATCCGAACATATTACTCAAACTATGCATATGACAACAACCTGATGTGCAAGGAGAAAGTCAAGAAGTGGAATGCCAAGCCTATCCACAGAAAGAATTTCGAGCATGGTCAGAAGGTTTGGTTGTTCGATGCAAAGTTGAAACTTTTTCCAGGAAAGTTGAAAAGCAAATTGACCAGACCATTCATAGTGAAACATGTGTGGATAATGGAAATAGTATGATATCTAGTTTGTCAACTGACGCACAACCTTTGATGGTAAACATACAATTTCTTAAGCCATACTTAGAGCACGATACATTCTTGTCCATTGTTGATTCAATACAATGGGTCTATCACGAAGATCTTGAAGCCGCAGCATCAACAAAGTAAGACGAGGCTCATAAAAAAAATTTAATTAATTGATCTTTTCTTCTTTTTCTTTTCCAATTTCATTATTTCATTCTTCTAATTAGTTCACTCATCCCATTTATCATTGTTATACTTAGGATATGCTTCATCCTAAGTATTGGGGTGATGAGTGTATACGGGTGCTCATTCTTTGATCCCTCACCTCTCTCCTTAACTCTTGATATTATGTCTATACTTAGTGATATTTTACCCTCAGTATAGAAGGAGACTTGTCGAGCCGATGACTTACTCATTCCCAGTCTCGACCCTCCCTGCATTGTACGTAGTCTAATATACATAGGATTAATTTATCCTAATGTAGGGGGATAGTCGACTTCGCATTCTTCATTTTTTATTCGTTGTACTATAGACTTTCCGATACTTAGCATGAGCTGTGTCTTCCTTGTTCTCTTTGACCTATGAGTACATAGCTCAAGCAAAGTATAGGGGGGTTGTATATACATTGTATATACTTCAGCCATAACTCGTACTTTCATATATTCAATAATATAGCTAACTAATAAATTTAAACACACATCAATTTTTTTGTAATTACGGTTAATAAACTGGTTAAAATTTTTTGCAAAATGTTTGAAAGATGGTTGAAAAAATCTTTGAAAAATATTTTGAAAATATTTGTAAAACATTTTCAAACCATTGTAAAATTTTTTATTTGTAAAAATTCCTTTTATTTATTTAATAATTTTTTTGAAAAATCTATTTTCAAATGGTTTAGAAAATGGTGGCAAAAACACTTTAAAAAACGTATACATACTATTTGAAAAATCTTTGCAAAATGATTTTAAAATTTTGTAAATATTTTAAAAATGATTGTCAAATTATTTACAAAAATAAGTTTTGAAAATGTTTGTTAAAATAATTTGAAATTATTTTGAGTAAAATAATTTGAAATTATTTTGAGAATCGTATACATAATTGAAACAGATAAAAATTCTTTACAAACCCTGTAAATAAAAACTTGCAAATAAGTACTAATGTAAAATTGTGAATACCTAGTATAAATTCTTAAACCAAACTCTTGTAAATATAGATGCACACCTATGTAAATATCTACACATAGTTCTTTTATTACCCTTTTATTTTTCAAAAATCTCAAAGACTTCAAACAAACTATAAGAAATTGTAAAATATTTTTAAAATTACATATAAAATTGCAAAACTTTTTTTTAAAATTCTATAAAAAAAGGTTCAAAATCAGAAAAGTGCTTCATAAAAATATTTTCTTGCACTGTACATATCAACTGCATTTTTTAGTATAATCTAGATGATTGAACAATTTCAAGTAAAGTCTAAAGATTGGATCTTGGCCTAGACCATAAAGATTGGATCTTGGCCTAGACCATAATACACATAATTTCAAAGGAACACATTGAGGACTGGAATTGGGATACTTCAGGTCACATCGACTTAGATCTTTAGGCTCCATGAGGCTATGTTCATGAGTTGATTCAATGTATCTAACTAGAATCCTTCATATCATCCGTATGACTCTTGAGACAATGGCATGACTAGAAACCTCGTACATAACATTTAGCTCAACCTAGATGGATTGTTGAAAAATTTTGGAGTCTAAGTCTTTATGATGATAGGTCGCTTCGTCAAGGGTGGCTTAAGAGCCAGACTTGGGGATTATCGAAACCAGTACTCTAACCCACTTCTTTTAGTAACAACGATATCTAAAGACTAGAGACTGGATTGAAACAATGCCGCAGATGAGGAATGGTTTGTTGGCACAACTTTTTCCAAGACCTAAAACATGGACAGAACAAAAGACTCTATTTAGTTCGGTGCAAAAACAAGAATGCATGGCAGTGCAATGTCAAAGAAAATATCTAAAGAAGAATCCTATACCAAAAATTCCACAAAATATTGAGCTTCTAGAAAAAGCCTCCTTGGTGAAGATCTGGTTACACTGACCAAGCTTCACAAGGGAATGAAGACTACACTAGTCCATTCCCACTTTTATTCCCATTCTTCTATCTTTTCCCCCTTCTATTGTAAAGACCAGCATCACCTGACCTTAGAAGGAAATATCTGTCTGCACATGGACGAGTTACCAGAGGAGTAGACTCTTTTATAGTTCAACAGTTTGCCTGGGAAGAGCTGAAAAATTCACATACATTGTTCTATCATTAAAAGGTCGCAAGAGAATGCAACTGAGAGGATGGTTCTAACATGATTGTGGATTGAATTGTATAATAGGATTATGGAACCTAAGTTGTATTGTGTCACAGTTCCTAACCCTAATGATGTTGCGAACAGACCAAGAATGTAAGGGTCTTAACTGAGCTTCAAACTTCGATTTAATAAAGTCATGTTTTAAATAGAAAATTAGTTATATTTCTTTCTTTTTTTCCTTTATTTCCTTTTTCTACACTTATAGGCATAAGTGTTTACTAGGGACTAGCAAAGGAAAGTATAGGGGGTGATGAATCCTCATTTCATTACTTTTATTCTTTCAGTTGGGCCTTAAATCCCTAGCTAATTGCATGTATATATCATAAATTTGTCAAAATAAACACTCAATAAATTAAAGGAAATACTGTATAAATACTATATAAATATTTTTTTTAATACCAACATAAATGAATAAAGGAAAGAGAATAAAAAGAATGAAGTGTCAAAGACACTGAGTGACCCTAGATCCCTAGACCAAGTCATCATGATTAATTGGTCGAAAAGGAATAAAGTAAGGGGAGATAGGGCAGAAAACTGTACATAAATCACACAAAAACCCTAATTCATTTTGCCCAATAATTGCATTTTGGGATCCATTTTTATTTTAGTATTTTTACGCTTCAAATCAATAACATATCAAACATGAATAATGTACACAAAAAACAAAGAAAAATAAAAAACTGATTTCTCTGAAAAATAATGCACAACGTGCTCGCGACACAGAAAATAAAAAGCTGCAAAGAAAATTTTACAAATCCATATCTTCTTCATACATATTTAAAATTAACCAAACCCACTTTTATTGTTTATAATATAAAATAAGCAATTTAATTAAGGTGGTTTCATTCAATTTGGATTTAATATGCAAAAGTTAGGTTTTGGGCCCCCATCGTGTAATATATCGGCATAAAATATTCAATGTATTTATTCTTTATATTTTCCACTTTGTAAAATTTTAAATATAATTTTAAACACATGTACATAATAAAAATAAAAATAAAACAACTAAAAAGAAAATAAAATAAATAAAATACTCCAATATATAGGTAAAGTATATTATAATATACAAATATGATTTATATATATATAATTAAGTATGAAAATAAACTCAGAAAAATAAAATAAAAATATCTTAATATAAATAAATCAGAAATATATAAAATACATGTATAGAATAATAAAATACAATATACATATTAAAAATATCCATAATACAAGTATATCTACCTTTATATATACATGTAAATATTAACACATAATAAAGACCTTGAAAAAAAATAAAAATTAGCATAAAATACTACATTAAATAATATTTTTTAGTTTTTTAACCAAAATTGGTCAATTCAATTGCTATTTTTTATTAATTTTTCAAGGCATTTGTACATTGGAATTATCTCGTGGGACCACATGGACCAACCAGATCAATCTGACAGTTAACCTCTAATCAATTGTCCTCTCTCCAAGCCGCCCGTGTGAGAAGGTCATGGGAGGCCTTCTCCATATTTCTTCGCAACATCCACAAATCCCTCACCCGCGAGCCCTTCATCCTTCAATATCATGCACATTCACCATCCTCGCATGGACCCATACTCTTCATCTAACCTTCCTCTCTCGCATGCAATCCCTCCTTGAAACTCGTCATTTCTTCATCAATAAAACCTTCTTCTCCACCCTTTTTGGCTACTTGATCACTCCTGGATATCTCTTAGCCCCTCATATTGGCCTTGAAGTCTTGAGACTTGTGACAGAAGTATGTGCCCGTCATATACAACGAGGAGGAACTTCGTCGTAAGTCGATCCAGCCATCTCTAGAGGTTGTCTCTTGTGGTTATGCCTCTTTGATCACAGGACAAAATCGAGGCCTATTTCCTGCTATCCTAGGTAACATTTAGGTCAAGATTTGAATTTTTTACTTTAATTTCTGCTTTCAGTGTGTAATTTGGGATTGATTTGAAGATCCCTAGTTTGACTTGGAGCTCAAGCTCTAGGCCAAATTACATTGCTTCCAACCATTTCCTGCATTGATTCCACCCCATTATCGATCTCTATCACATTCTCCATCATTCCCACATCTTACCAACTCAGATCCTTCACGAAAGCTTTGCCCACTGTCGTTCAACAGAAGTTCATCACCCCAATCGTTTTAGTGCCCAGCAGCTTCATAGACCATCGGGGGTAGTGCCCTTAAGCTGTAGGCTTTTTTGGTGCAAGTCTGAGGTCTTGAAGATCCATATAAAGCCGATTAGATGTCCTGGAGTTGCTCCAGGTCTCGAGAATAAGACCGCGCTCCATATCCTCATCGCCAACACCTAGAGCTTGTCAGAGCCGAATAATAGTTGCGGAGGACCACCAGCAACCCAGAGTAGTCATCATATCATGGAGAGTATATTGGAGGTCAGATAAATATCCAATCAAAGGAGATCTAGATGCTTATTCTTGGTAGTACTTCCAAGGACCTCAAATGCCCTTGGATCACTAAAGCATCCCATATTCTTTCCGCATCATCCGATCAAAGTAGAAACATTGCCCGTCCCAACCGTCAGATCCACTTAAGTGATTTGACATGGCAAGCTTCCAACTGTACGGTGAACTTTGCTTTTTGCGGTACATTGTGAAGACCCCCTCCTACTTTTTGTAGTATTTAAATAGTCCTGTAAATAATTATATAAGCTTTCGCTACCAGGTCATCTGACGTAGTCCCTCACGTGAGTGGTAAAATTGCATGTATTCCCCTCTGGGTTTCTATATTTCAATTTAGTTTAACAATTTGTAATTTTAGATCAAAAAGTTTGGGTATGTTGTATGTAATAACTTGCCTTTAATTTATATTACATATATGTGCATGTTGGCTCATGTATTTTTATTTATGCTTTTTCATTTTTTTAAAAATTCTTTCGAGCTCCAAAAATTATGTAAAACTAGATGAAAGCGTATGATTATATGCTCATTCATGCCATGTATTTCGTTTATCATATAAACTGCATTTTCTATTTATTAAAATTCAAAAGGAGCCTTTTTATTCCCTATTCATCTTGAAAAATACAAAAATTATTAACACCTTTAAAAAATCCAAAAAATAAGGTAATGCTTATTACTATATTTTATCACACCATACCAAAAATAACTTAAAAATACAAAAGAAAACTAAAGAAAACCCTCTCTAATAATAAAAAAATCTAGAGAAACTTATCAAAAATAAAAAAACGATTTCTGAATTATGTTTGTGTGTGTATATATATATATATTACTCAAAATAATCGGGCCAATTTAATTATTCAAATCATTTTACAAGCAATTTTACAAACAGGTTTTTGCAAACATTTGCTTTCAAAGATTTTAAAAACATTTTGTACAGTTACCTAGTTTTGATACCGAAAATAATTTGCAAACATTTTACAAACACAACCTTTTTACAAACAATTTTGCAAAGATTTGTACAAAAATAGTTTTGCAAAGATTTTTACAAACATTTTACAAAAGTTTTTACAAAAGTTTTTACAAAAAATAGTTGCAAACATTTTTACAAAAGATTTTTGCAAATCATTTTACAAATCATTTTTATTTAGTACCTTAAAATATATAGAATTAGAAAAATCACTGAAAAATTCACAAAAATATTAGAAAATATTAAAAAAGCATTTCATTTTATAATTTTTTGACTATATATAGCTATATTTATAAATAGAATACCTATAGTGTACTTTGTATTACACCTTCTCATCTCATGAAGCTTGCAGCGGGAGACAGCTACACTGGTTGGGCTCCCAGGGATACGTGGCTACACTGGCCACGATCCATTCTCTTCTTTCCCACTCTTCTTGAGCCGGTTGTACTTGAACTTAGAAGTAAATACCCCGCTCCTCGAGGAAAGAGCTGCTAGACTGAGGAATTACAGTTACCTCATTGAGGGAGGTTGTTTCTTTGTCATTTCTGAGGTGGGGAGCTACATATCACTTACACAGTACAAGGAAAGATGCATAGTCATTAGAGTTTGCATATGTGGACTTGTTCTGATCTGGATTATTTAGGAGTCTTGACCATAGAATGGTGGAACCTAGAGGTTGTTGAGTCCTAAACCTAGATCTAAATAAGGTTCCGACACACTAATAATCCAAAGGTCTGACTGAGCTCCATACTTCACTTTATTGAAGACAAGTTTAATAATCAACCTTGATTCTCCTTCTTTTTCTTTTCTTTTCACTTCTTTTTTAAATAAGTTTTTGCTAAGGGACTAGCAAAGGTAAAGTACAAGGGGGTGATGAATCCCTGATTCTCACTCTTAATTCTTTTATTTTAGCTATTTATCTTAGCAAAGCATCATGTAAATACAATTACTTAGCATTCTGAATGCATCTATTAATACTACATAATTAGCATGTTTTTGTGCAAAAATAAAAGAATAAAGGAAACGAAAAAGGAAGGAGGTAATTAGAATAAATACATAGTGACTCGAATCCTAAGAGAAGGTCAAGCCTTGACCTGATCACAAAATAAAATAAGTAGAGAGAGATAGGGTCTACTTTGTGTTGTACATATTACCTATATTTGTAAATAATTATTTTTGACAAAATAAAATTAAATTATTATTTTCACTCCTCTGTACATATCTCTATAAATAATATAGAAAGAAAATAAAAATCAGAAAAATTAAACAAAAATAAAAAATAAAGTCTCCAAATTATTGTACAAAACACATGTGCACATACTACCTTCACTATTTATTCAACACCTTTAAATAAGTTACAAAACAAAAATAAAAATTATTTTGTACTCTTTAAATATGTTGTGAATAAATAAAATACAAAATAAGTGTATTTATGTAAAAATAAAATAATAAAAATATTTGTACATAGTACATAGGTATATTATACATGTATATAATACTATATATTATATACACTAATTTAATTTTCATAAAAATAATTAAAAATCACAGAAAATAACTTTGAAAAATATAAACATTTTTTATTTTGTACACTTTTTATTTTAAATTAATTTATTATTTTTAATTTACTTTTCTTTATTTTCTTCTCTGTTTTGTCATGTAGCAGTTTTTGTCTTTATTCCCTATAGCTTCTGATTGGGCTAGCACGGATTCGTTGACCTCGGTCAACTGGTCCCCGCCAGCCCTTTCTCGCCCAAATCGAATCTTTGCCCAACTTTGACCATTTCTTCCAACCCAATCCGACCACCTTTTCCCCCAAACTTTTTCTCCGATTAGATAGCGTGGATCCCTAATCCACGTCCAACGTCAATTATTGGGATCCGCACCTCAGTTTGCGGGGCCACACCCCACCTTCTCGGACGTGGAAGCTTATATTGCTTGCACCTCCTCTCCCCTTTTTCACCACCTTTGGTTGCGCCACCACATCTGTTGCACCTCCCTTTTCTTTTCTAGAGTGACAACATGAGAGGGAAAGGTTGAGGGCAGTAGTTGGAGCGTGGAAGCCCCCAGGTCCGACGAGGATTTCCTCAGCTCCACCATGAGGAGCTCAGCCTCTAACAGCGCTTACCATTGAGGCCATAACCCCCATGGTTGACGTCCACCACTCACAGGCGACTCCGATCATCCCTAGGTACTCGTTCTACCTTCTATTTCCCGCCAAATCGATCATTCGTCTGCCGCATTTCACACCTCCGACGATCATCTATACATCCAGTATTTCATCTCATTCCAACGCTACACACCCTTACCTGACCATTCTCCAGTTCTTCTCGTGCTCCACAACCTTTCTTGTGACTCCCACCACCAGGTTGAAGTCTCCTAGCAGGTCGAATCCCTCACATTGCCGGAGACCTGCCCCGTTGACCTCCACCCTCTTTTCTTTACTTCATTCGTGCTCTAACCCTTACCAGAGCAGTATCTCCGAGCATTCCTTTATCCTGCAGGGTCGAAGCACGGGAAGGCCTCATCTAGAGGTCAAGAGAGCATGGTTGAGTAGCTCCAGGCAACCACAATGCCTCAGGACCCTCTCCTTGGTCCCGGGCCTTTCTGAGCTCACCAACAGCTGCGGACCACCATCGACATCATTTCCCCCATCCCAGCAGCTCCGGGAGAAAACGGACCAACACTTCATCGTCGATTGAAACTCGCAAGAGGTGAGTTCATCCCTGTTCATCTAGACGCATTCTCAGTCATTTGATAAGGTGCTTCCCCCAGTTCTGATCGTCACCGTCCACCATCGGGGAGATCCTGACCGTCAGATCCATTTGAGGATCCATCAGCTGTCGTCCATTGTCGAAGCGGTACCATTGCATCTCGACCATTCATTCATATGTGGACCTCCCTCAACCGTTGGATAGCGCCTTAATAAAGGGTAAACTTCACTTAGGCCCCTCTCTGTTTTGTGTTTTCTAGTTAGTCATGTTAATATTTGTCGTAGTTGAAAATACCTTGGATATTTTGCAGTTGGGTGATGAATACTCATTCATCACTCTTTATTCTTATAGTTTAGCTACAAAAACCTTTGCAAATGCATGTATATGTTTGTAAATACAAATAATTACCAAAAGCATGCATTGTGTAAAAACTAAAAATTAGCATGTTTTTGTGCAAAAATAAAAGAATAAAGATTAAAAAGAAAAGGAGAGAAATATTTAGAATAAATATTGAGCAACCTAATCCCAAGGGAGGGCTCAGCATGGGCCTGACCGCATAAAAGCCAAAGTAGAGAGAGATAGGGAGCTCTTGTCTGTAAATATACCTGTAAATCTAATAAAAGTATTTTCCTCTAAAAATAGAATAAAAGTGGCTTGTACATATTTGTAAATATTTGTAAATATAAAATCAGGGTAAAAATAGAAAAATCAAAAAGAAAACAAAAATACCTTCACTTGTACATATTCACCATGTACATAGACCCCCTCTTATATTTATTTAGCCTTATAAATAAATAAATCAAAATCCCTAAAAATTTGTATATATTCTATCTTTTATGGTGTAAATAAATAAAATAAAAACCATAAAAACAAAAATAAAATAAAAAGGACAAAATTAAAAACCAAAAAGAATATTGTACATATACCATGTATATAGATGTATATATCTATTTATTTAACCCTTGTATATAAATAATAAAAATAAAATAAAAATATCTTTTTTTCCTATTTTTATGTTATAAATAAATAAAATATAAAATGGGGATAAAAATGTATAAAAATAACTAATTAAAAATCAAAAATCAACATTGTATATATACCTATATATAGCTCTATAGTGTACATACCCTATTTTTATTTTGAAAAATTAATTAAAAATCACGAAAAAATAGAAAAAAAAATAAAATAAACATTTTCTATGTTTTAAGTTTTTCATGATTCGGCCATTTATTATTTCTTTTTGAATTTCTAAATCATTTCCAGGTGGCTGATTCTCATTGGTCCACGGGGGATGTTGACCCCCCGGTCAACTCCCCCCTGTGGACCACTTCCCACGGGTCGTGACGCCCGACCCGACTTCCCCGATTTTTCGCGTCACGACCCGACCTCCAAATCCGCGACCCCCGAGCTCCGATCGTCCCCCTTGCATCCGAGATCCTCGCCAACACATTCGCGTGGGGATCCGCGCCTTGCGGAACCCTACCCGATCCATTCTTCTCGGACCTGCACCCATATTTAATCCGAGCTCCGCCTCCCTGTTCCTCATCTTTGGCTCATCCATTCTCCACCCAGTGACCTCCATCATCTCCGCGAGAGTGTGACAGCTCGCCCCAGGTGGTGTAGCAGCGAGGAGGGAGCGTGAAGACCACTGATTCGGCGAGCTTGCGCCGCCTGGAGGTAGCACCAGAGCCTCAGACACCGACGGTCCTCAAGGCAAGGACCAGGAGCACCCTCTGCTCTTCCCCAATCGAATCCTTCCATTAGGTAGCCCCTTCTCCCTCTCTATTTCTTTAATTTCGCATTACGCCCAAATCTCCCCGTCACCTTCGAGCTTCGATTCCGCCCACACGAGCCACCTATTCGATCATCGGAGCACCCCATCACGATCGCCTTCTCCCCGCGCACCTTCTCCACCCCTCCATCCAACCCAGCTCACACAGGAGCTGGGATTGGGGCTTCTTCGTCGTCGCATCGCCGGAGCCCCTACGGCCCGCCGTACCGATCACCATCACCCCCGCTTACAGGGTCGAGGCACTTTGCCCTCGACCCGAGAGTCTGCTACTGTGCTTTTCAGGTCCATTCGAGCCCATCTGAGGGCTCCAACTCGCAGCAGCAGCAGCAGCTCGACCTCCGCCGGACTCGCCTGAGCTCCCCAGAGCTCCGTCGAGTCATCAGAGGGTGCCATTAGACGTGGGAGCCCACAGCGATTCTTCCCCGATCTTCAGCTGCCCACGAGGAGGCCTCCAGCGCCAGCACGAATCCGGCGAACTTCGCCGGAACCCAGTTCTTTGAGGAACCTCCGTGACCGTTCGATCCTCTTCCAGCTCCAGTTTGCATCTTAGTCGTCCACGCCAGGAGCAGCCCCGATCGTTCGATCCTTGGAGGAGCGATCCTGACCGTTAGCTCAGCGAGGCTTAGCCACAGCGCCTCAAAGCCGTCCGATCCACCACGTGGCGAGGTCCCAGCCGTTGATCAGCACCGAGGGATCCTTGTTGAGGCGCGTCCCTTTCCCAGTCGTCCGATCTCCACGTGGCGCGCATCCGGCCCTCGAATTAATAAAGGGTAAATTACTTCTTAGGCCCTTAGTTTTCTAGTGGTTCTGGTGTAGTCCTGTAAATATTTTAGATATTTTATTTAGTTTGGTAATTTGCATTGTGGACCCTGTAGTATTTGGTAATTGCTTTTATACCCATGCCTGTAGTGGATCACGTGCATCGACACGTGTTAGTTTGGGTTAATTGCATGTATAGACCTATTGTTCTAGGGTGTTACTGATTGAATTAAAGTTTTTATTAATTGCAGATATACCCCTGTGCGTGGTTTTATTGTGCATGTGCGTTTATTAGTGGGTATTTTACACTGAGGCCCCTGGACTTTTAATACTTGTTATTAAATAGTCCAGAAACCTTAGTTTCTTTGCAAATAGGTCCCTGGGTGCCCAGGTCACGCGCCTCGCACGTGTTTTCTTGGAAAAATTGCACCGGGCCCCCAGGAACTTCTACTAATTGCGTACAGGTCCCTGTGCACTATACCCTAGTTTTGATTTTTAATAAAATATCAAACCAACTCCAAATGCGATGAAAATTGGAAACATGGCTCTTGCCATAGTGTAAAATTTTCTCCTATTTTTGGAGACATTTTTTATTTCATTTACTATTTTTAAAAATTCAAAAACAAGCTTTTTCTTTACTGTCTGATTTGAAAATTCACAAAAAAAATATTAAAATACCTCTAAAAATTACAAAAAAATTAGGTAGAGTTTACTTTACCTTGTTTGATTTTCTGACCAATTTTGGTCATTTTTTGGATATATAAAACTCATAAAAATTATAAAACCCCTAAAAACCTATAAAAATTCTAATAATTAATTAAAAAACTTAAGAATAATAATTCTGGTGCCTAAGTTTTCCTTGTTTCTTCTTCTTTACAGGAAATTACCTCCAGTGTTAATATGGCCATTTTGCATTTTAAATTGTCCCTTGACACCTGGCTGGACAGTGCCCTTGTTTTCTTGCTTTGTTTGATTTTTAGAAAACTCAATAAAAATCAGAAAAATACCAAAAATTAACCAAAAACAGTAAAAAAATATAAAAAAAAACATAAAAACATTTTATTTGAATTTTTGGGTGATTTTTGAGTGATTAAATAATTCACATAAGTTGCTTGATTTGTTGTTTTCTTTATTTCCTTTATGAATTAAAAATCCAAAAAATATATATAAAAAATAAAAATCCACCAAAAAGGCTTTTATTTTATTTTATTTCTTTTTAGACTACTTTGTAGGCCGCGAGGCAATCACGTGCTCCTTGTGTTCGACCCTGGTCGCTATACCAGGTTAATATAATAGCAAGACCGCTACTTGAACCTATTTGATTTTTGTCCGATTTTGGTGGTCTATTTTTCTCGATTGATCACCCGAGTGATTGAGGCCGCAACGACCGCATGAGATATACATGATTTACCTCGCTCGCTCAGTTTTAGTGGTCATAAGAATGGCGTCGTTGCCGGGGAGCACGGCTTAGCAGTCGTTTTAGTTTTCTTTTTTATTTTATTTTCTTTTTCGCGGCTTTCCGCGGCTCTTTCTGAGTCCGCGGCTTTTCGCGGCTTTTTATTTTTCATTTATTTTTGTTTTATTTTTTTTTCTTTTCTTTTCTTTTATTTTTTTATCTGTGCTTGTTTATTTTATTTCTATTTCTGCACATATACCCCTGTTTCATTTTATTTATTTTTCCTGCTTTTATTTTATTATTCTTGGTTTGTGATACTTTGTCTGCTTTCTTGCGAGGGCCCGAGGACCAAGGCGGCGACTCTCGAGACGCCGGTGTAGCCGCGAGATTCGAAGGCGGCTCCCTTCTGCACGGAGCCGCAGGAGAGAGCGAGAGAGTAGCTGAGTGGGCGAGGAGTAGAATTTACTTTTATTCATTTGATTATTGTAATAATACAGGGATAGCTGGAGTTGGACTTAGACTTTTCTCGGGTCTGTTTCGCCGTGCTCGGGAGACCCTTAGATTTTTCGTGGCTTTTCTTCACGGTTTTTGTTTTTCGCTGCCTTTTACGGTTTTACGCGGTTTTTATCGAGCCCCTAGCCGTAGGACTTTCTGCTTGACTGTGTCGTACTTAGTAGGATTCACATACCTAATAGATTGCTTGTGCCTATAGATCGTTAATTGGACCTACTAATAAAAAGTTAATAAAAATAGCTGAATCATTTTCCTTCGAGCCTACGTGCCGCAGCCTGCCTTGCCAAGCGCTGCTCCTGAACCTGATTTGTCGGGAGGAGGAGGGGTAGACCGAGACTGGACTCTCTGGATTGAAGGCTGGTGACCAGCTAGACGGTTCTTTCGTGTAGATGTTGCCTGCTTAGGACTCGGCTTTTCCCGCTGCACCATTTAGGTAGTTTACTTTCTGTCTTTAAATTTCTACGCGGATCATATTGCATGTAGAGTGCTGGAGTCAGGTATGCTTTTCTTACTTTGCATGCATCATTGATTTCATCGCGCATCGGCTTTTTCGTCTTCTCCCCCTGTTTTTGACTTAATAACCAGGAGAACCGAAAAATTCGTTAAGCCTCTTTGTTTTTATTGAAAAAGACCTAAAAAGAAAAACCATAAAATTGGGACTGCTAAAACTATTGTTCACTAAAAGACACTTGACTTAAAAATCTGTCTTGGGGAGAGCAACCCCCTCATTTCTTGGTTTGATTGCACGAGAGAGTGACCCGAACACTTGGTAGAGCCCTCCGGTACCATTATCGACTGATTACCGACTCTTCTGTGTGGGACAGTCGGTTGGGAAGGTATCGAGTATCCCAACAGGTCACGTAATCGCTCTGATATCTTGATTGTTCACCAAAATAAAATTTGACAAGATAATTTGACCGAGCCTTTACGGTCATCAGCTCGCGTTGCGTTGGTGAACTTGGGGTTTGCTTGTGATCATAGTTTTTCCAGATCTCATCCGCCTTACTCGCCACATCAAGATGATGGGCAGACGATCTCTTAGGCAGCCTCTGGCTGCACCGCTTTCGGGCGCGTCTACCCGTTCATCTAGGTTGGTTCGCGAGATCCGAGACCCGCTCTACGAACCCGAGTATGATTCCACCCTGTTCCCCCTCGACCCCCTTTCTTTCGATTCTGAGAGACCAGTACCAGAGGAGAGATTAGCAGATTTATCGGCACCTGAGTTTGGATCATTTGATTTTGCAGAGACCATGGCTGGCAGTTCTGATGATCGCTCTAGAGGTCCACAGCCCGAGCACTTTGTTTTGGACCAGGGCGCGATCAACTCCACCCTGATCGCCTCCCTCGAGATGGTACAGCAGCAGTTGAGGGATCAGGGAGCTTTCATGTTAGATATGAGGAGAGAGATGGAGCAGATGAGAGTAGAGAGAGAGCAGCGTAGAGACGGGTCGAGAGTTCCAGATGATGCAGCAGCAGCCGCCGCCGCCGCAGCGGCAGCCGCCACGGCAGGAGCAGGAGACGCACCGAGACCACTGCAGGAGTTGCACAACCCCGGATCGACACTGATGCATCACTGGGTTGTGCTACCAGCCATCGTGGGGGACTTCAAGTTCTCCCCGAACACCTTGCAGCTCCTCCCCCGTTTCCATGGGCTCGCCACCAAGGAGCCCCATCTCCACCTCCAGGAGTTCCTTATGATTTGCAGTACTATCCACGATCGTCAGGTGGACCAGGATACCATCAGGATGATTGCCTTCCCCTTCTCTTTGGCAGACAGAGCAGCCACCTGGCTGAAACATCTGGGGAAGTTTTTCTACACTTGGGAGCAGCTCCACACCGATTACTTGCGTAAGTACTATCCACTCAAGAGGACTAATGCCGAGAGAGCCCTGATCAGCAACTTCTCCATGCTCCCCAACGAGCAATTCCATGAGGCATAGGAGAGGTTCAGACAGCTGACGGATAGATGCCCGCACCACGACATTTCCAAGCCGAACCTCGTGCAGAGATTTTTCAGCGGGCTGACACCAGAGCTTCAGGGCTTGGTGAACGCTTCTTGTGGTGGGTCTTACTTCACCGAGGATCACGACCAGGTCTGGGCCATCTACGAGGAGATGGCCGAGAACTACATGGTGATGTCCCAGACCTGGTTGTACACTCAGGGCAGACCCCAGCAGCCACAGACCATGCAGAACCAGAGGATAGCACGGGTCGATGCCGGTCCTTCCAGTTCGTCCGCAGTAGCAGCAGCACAGGCAGAGTCATCCGCCGTGGACATGGGGATCATCAGTGAGAAGCTGGACCGGATGGAGTTGATAGAGAAGAAGTAGTGCCAGGGCATCACTCAGATGGAGTAGATGGCACAAACTCTGAGCGACATGAAGACCCAGCTCATGTGTCTCCAGGAGGCACAGACGGCTTCCCAGCCCCGTCTTCAGTCGCGAGGCAATCACGGCAGCAACAACAGCTCGTCCCAGCGCTCCAGCTCTCACCAGCAGCCTAGACAGGTTCACCTTGTACAGGCGGAGCTGTACCAGCAGCCGCAACCCACCTACTAGTCACCACCATCTCCAGACTTGCAGATGGTGGTATACCAGCCTGATCAGCCTCTAGCAGTACTCCCGCCACCCCAGTACGATGCAGAGCCGTTGATGGATGTCAACGGGATTTGGTATGACCGCCCCCAGCCCGGTATCCAACGAGACCATCCCGAATTCTGTTGGGGGACCGGAGGTACCCAGCCCCAGCAGCAGCCGTCAGGACAGGGTGGCCAGTACAGTCATCAGAGGGATCACCAGCCGCAGCAGCAGCAACCCCCAGTGTACCCATCACAGCAGCAGCAGCAGTCATCATATGGTCCTCGTCCCTATCAGCAGGGACAGTCTTGGAGGCGAGATCAGCCTCACCAGCAGCAGCAGTACCATCACCCATACCCCTCTCAGCAGCAGCAGCACCAGTTCCAGCAGCCTCACTACCAGAGAGGCTACCCGTTGGGCTCCCATGAGAGCCCCGTCTTAGATGATATAGCCCGCCTCCTCACGGACTAGCAGGCTACTTTTCGACAGGAGATGGACGAGTTCCGCCAGGAGATGCGGGACATTATGAGAGGGAAGGCCTCCATCCCTGCCCAGATCGAGCCGAACCCCAACAGCCCGAAGCGGAAATCTGAGCAGATAGCTTGTACTGAGTATACCACTCCTAGTGATGCATTTGGTGATATGACTGGATATCTTTTTGATACTGATTTTGTCACGCTTAGGAGTGGTAGGATGCCAGCAGGCGGCGCCTCGTCTGAGCCACATCATGAGGATCCACCCAGAGCGCCCGACGAGGAGGAGGAGAGCGGTACTGAGGCCGCTAGAGATGATGACAGTGGTACTGATGCCACCAAGGATGCTGATTCCACCGGCGGTACTGAGGCCGTCGTTTCACCAGTTGGAGGAGGTGGTACTGAGGCCACCCACTATGCCGAGCCAGAGCACGTACTGAGGCCACGAGTCTTCCAGTTGATCCAGCCGATGGTGGTGCTAAGGCCACCCATGCTTTTGTTGAGAGATCTGTTGTTTTTCCTACTTCTGATGTATCTCAGAACTCTGTTGTGAATAAAGGAAAAGGTTTGGTTTTTTCTGGTCCCACTGTGGTGCGTGATGTATGTGTGGATCCGGCCGTCGAGCCGTCTAGACCTTTTCCTAGTCCTTCATCTGAGAAGGACCCAGTGATCCCCTTCCCTAGAGCCCTTCAGATGGAGAAGGGGAAGAAAAAAGAGAGATCAGGAAGAGTTCAGCCAGCAGATGATTGATCGATTTCACATACAACTGACTCTTCAGGAGGCTTTGCAGCACATCCCCCTTCTTCAGCGTTCACTGAGAGACAGGACCACAGTCAGGAGGAAGAGGAGGAACCACCACTCAGAGATCCATGTGCTGACGAAAGCCACGTGTTTCGCGATCCAGAACCGTCTGCCGGCCAAGAGGCCAGATTCAGGAGCCCCATATGTCAGATGCCACATCAGAGAGCAGAGGTTCGACCGTACTCTATTAGATAGAGGATCGTCGATCAACCTCTTTCCGGCAGCCCTTCTCGACCGCTTCGAGTTGGGCACTCTTAGACAGAGCAGAACAGTCCTTCAGTTTGCTGATCGATCTGTCAAGAGGCCGAAGGGGTTGTTGCGAGACGTTGTCGTCACTATCCAGGGCCTGCAATTCCCCGTGGACTTCGTAGTGTTGGACATGGAGATCCCTGATTCAGTGACCGATACCCCCATCATTCTCGGTCATCCGTTCTTGGCCACATACAAGGCGGTGACTGACCATGATAGCGGGAAGGTATACTTTCACGTCACGGTCGAGGACAGCAGAGCCAGAGACAGATCATGCTCAGAGACCACCTCAGATACAGAGCAGCTGACAGAGGCAAGGCTAGACATCCACCAGGACTATGAATTTGTGATCACAAACGATGAGGCAGTTTGGGCAGACCCAGCAGCACAGGCCATCCTCTCATTTTCAGATTCCGCTGATGTAGAGACGACAGCAGAGGAGAGCTTGGAGAGCACATTCCTGGTCCAGGATACTTCAGAGGCAGCAGAGCCGGTTCTCGACCGCGACACAGATTTTTGTGTTGATGGTGGTACTGATGCCACCTTGGATGATGCAGATCCCTCGGAGTCAAAGTCTGATTGGGCAGATTGTGAGGATTACATGCCAAACCTGATTTCCACTGAGCCTACAGCTGAGGAGGAGGTAGATGCCGAGCAGAGCAGAGACGGTCCATCAAGGCAGCCTTCTCCAGTTCCTAAGATTGATAGAGAGTTTCAATTCTCCCATGCAGATTTGGCAGCATTCACGCAGACTTTTCAGAGGCCAGATCCACCAGCACCCAGCTGTCCAGAGCTGAAGCCGCTCCCTACTTCGCTGAAGTACAGATTCCTTGCGGGTGAGCCTGAGATGTACCCAGTCATCATCTCCATCGATCTGACTGGAGAGCAAGAATCCCATTTGATGAGGGTTCTTGAAAAGAACCGCAAGGCAATCGGATGGAGCGTAGCAGATCTCTAGGGGATAAGTCCGGCCCTATGCTCCCACCATATCTATCTCGAGGATGAGGCGAAGCCGTCACGTGAGTACCAGCGGCGGCTGAACACAAATCTGAGAGAGGTTGTCATGAAGGAGATATCAAAATGGTGGAGCGCCGATTTTATCTACCCCATCTCCGACTCCAAGTGGGTCAGCCCTTTGCATGTGGTGCCCAAGAAGACGGGCAACACTGCAGTGATTAGCGAGTCTGGAGAGGAGATTGCGACACGAGTACCCACTTCTTGGCGGGTATGCGTTGACTACAGGAGACTCAACCAGGCCACCAAGAAGGATCATTTCCCCCTGTCCTTTATTGATCAGATCATTGAGAGACTGGCAGGGAAGAGCCACTACTGTTTCCTGGATGGGTACTTGGGCTACAACCAGGTGGCCATCGCTCCTGAGGACCAGGAGAAGACCACCTTTACCTGTCCTTTCAGCACATACACCTTCCGACGCATGCCATTTGGGTTATGCAACGCCCCTGCGACCTTTCAAAGATGCATGCTGTCGATCTTTTCGGACATGGCAGGGGAGTGCTTAGAGGTCTTCATGGATGATTTCTCGGTTTACGGCGACAGATTCGACTCCTGTCTTGACTGCCTAGACCGAGTACTCCAGCGATGTATAGAGGTTCACTTGGTGCTTTCTTGGGAGAAGAGTCACTTCATGGTGACTCAAGGGACGGTGCTTGGCCATATCATCTCCAACAGGGGCATGGAGGTTGATCCGGCCAAGGTAGATGTCATTAGGAAACTCGCACCGCCGTCCAATTTGCGGCAGTTACGGTCATTCCTGGGGCACGTCGGTTTCTACCGACGATTTATTCATGATTTCAGTAGGATTGCCTGGCCGTTGACTGACCTGTTGACGAAAGACATCGAGTTCCTTGTCGATGACAAGTGTCTTTCGTCCTTTGAGACTCTCAAGCAGTGTGTTATTGAGGCTCATGTTCTCCAGCCGCCTGATTGGTCTCTCCCATTCGAGATCATGACGGATGCCTCCGATTTTGCCGTGGGGGCCATGCTGGGACAGAGGAGGGATAAGGTCCCCTTTGCTATTCACTACGGTAGCCGCACATTGGATTCCGCCCAGCGGAATTACACAGTCACAGAGAAGGAGATGCTAGCAGTAGTGTTCACCCTAGATAAGTTCAGATCTTACATTATCGGATCTGGAGTGACCTTGTATATTGATCATACTGCCATCCGATACCTCATGGCAAAGAAGGATGCCAAGGCCAGACTAACTAGATGGATCCTTCTACTCTAGGAGTTCGACATTGAGATCAAGGATAAGCCTGGAGTCAAGAATGTGGTGGCGGATCATCTCTCCCGTTTAGAGCAGCCTGAGGAGTCTGAGCATATTGATCCCATTTGTGATACCTTCCCAGATGAGGCGATCCTTGCTATCGCCTCTCTCCCGTGGTATGCCGACATTGTGAACTTTCTTGTTGCTAAGAAAGTCCCACAAGGTTGGCCCAGGCAGAGGCTTGAGACCTTCCTCGCAAAGGCCAAGTCCTACCACTGGGAGGATCTCATCCTTTACCATGAAGGAGGGGATAGCGTCTAGCGTAGGTGCATTCCTCAGGAGGAGCACCATAGCGTCCTCACTTACTGCCACAAGCTTGAGGCAGGAGGACATCATTCTGGGAGGAGAACGGCTTAGAAAGTGCTCCAATCCGGCTTGTGGTGGCCTACCCTCTTCAAGGACTCTGATGAGTTCGTGAAGAGGTGTACTGACTGTCAGAGGATGGGCACTTGTGGACAGCGTGACATGATGCCGATGCAGCCCATTCACTTCTGTGAGGTTTTTGACGCATGGGGCATCGATTTCATGGGTCCATTCCCTAAGAGTCAGGGATTTGAGTACATTCTGTTGGTCGTGGACTATGTTAGTCGTTGGGTTGAGGCCATCCTCGCCCGAGCCGCTGATGCCAGGACAGTTTGCATATTTTTGAGGAAGCACATCATCACGCGGTTCGGGGTACCTCGAGTATTGATTTCAGATGGGGGGTCTCATTTCATCAACGACCAGGTGAAGGCCCTTGCTAGTGAGTTCGGCATAGACCATCGAGTTGCCACTCCATACCATCCACAGACGAATGGTCTAGCCGAGGTGTCGAACAGGGAGATCAAGACTATATTGCAGAAAGTCGTCTGCCCTGACCAAAAGGATTGGTCACAGCTTTTGGACTCGGTCTTGTGGGCATATAGGACGTCTTTCAAGACACCATTGGGCACATCTCCCTTTCGCCTCGTATATGGAAATTCGTGCCATTTACCTATTGAGCTGAGACATAGGTCACTTTGGGCAGTCACTGAGATACTTGTTGATCCAGACAGTGTAGGAGACCAGAGGAGGGCAGTGTTAGCAGCCTTGGAGGAGCTTAGAGATACCGCCTTCTCAAACAGCCTACATTACAAGGAGAGAGTAAAGGAGTGGCATGATTTTCACATCAGCCACAAGCATTTTGAGCCTGGACAGAGAGTATGGCTGTTTGATGCTAGGCTTCGCCTATTTCCAGGGAAGCTATAGAGAAAATGGAAGGGACCCTTCTTGGTGAGAAAGGTACACGACAACGGTAGCATTGACATATCCGAGTTGTCTTCTGAGAGTACCTTTCGAGTGAATGGCCAGCGGCTCAAGCCATTTCTAGATCATGAGCCGCGGGTCGTTGATGTTGTCCCTATTCACTTTGCGTGAGATGTGGTCTCTTGACTCACATCTATTGCATCTCACGCCTGATTTTCACTGATCTTCCGATCTGTATAGATCCAGATGTCCATATCATTCCATTTTTTAGTCCCGCATCCCTTTCTCCATCTTTTGATTATGCTATACTTAGGGTGTACTTTACCCTAAGTATAGGGGGGATGTAGGACCTTTGAGTTTTTCTTTTGATTCTATCTACCCCTGTTTTGCTGCCTATACTTAGGGATATTTTACCCTAAGTATAGGGGGGGTAGACCCTGTACATTCTCCACTCGGGTTTCCCTTTGTGTACAGCCTGCTATACTTAGGATTACTTGATCCTAAGTATAGGGGGAAAAGCTGCGATCTTCTTGACGTTCTATTCATTCAGTCGTCTTTATATATAGCCTTTTCTTTTCACTTCCCTATACATAGCACGAGTTATGTCTTCTTCATCGCTCTTGACTCTGAGGACATCGTTCGAGCTAAGTATAGGGGGGGTGTATATATTTCATATATACTTTAACCATAACTCGTACTTTGTGTGAGTGTGTTAATAAATAAAATGGCTAAAAACCCTAAAAACCACAAAAATTAAAAAAAATCATGTAAATAAACATTCTTTTATTGCACATACATAGCTAGAGTACAAATTATTTTTGTAAAAATGTTTTCAAAAACCTTTTGTGTAAAGTTTGTGTAAATATTTTCCTATCAAAATTATGTATATAGTACAAAATTTTTCCAAAATGTTTTGAAAATCAAAAGTTTGCAAAAATCTTGTGTAAATTTGTGTAAATACTTTTGCAAAACTTGCACTGCATGCATTCATCCATTCATGATTTCAAAACATTTTTCAAAAAATTTTGCATGTGTGTAAATATTGTGTAAATAGCATCTTTGTATATATGTATATAGTTTTTCTGGATGATAGTTGACATTTAAACTAGCCTGGAATTAAATTGGGAAATGGAGCTTGATTAAGATCTTAATCCACCTAATTTATAAGAGGAACCCTATAGGGCTTAGGGTTAGGGCTTTTCAGGTCCATGATGACTTAATTCTTTAAGTCCACTAGGCTATGATCACATGTCATCTCAATGAGCCTAAGTAGAGCACTTAACAACAACACATGACTCATAGGGACAATGGCTTTACTTGGACACAGCAATTAGCACCGAGCTCTCTACGGATGAGGTGGTGAGGAGGCAGTCTTCCTGGACTTGGGGTAGCATATGAGGGTAGTACATCTAGGCGGAACCTCTCTTCTTCTTTTAGTGAAGGAAGTGCGTCTCAACTTGGTCCGATTGCCATAAGGTCTAACGATAGGAGTTGTGGGTTGCAATAAAGCTTCAAAAGAGGGATAGTCTACTGGCTCAAGAGGAAAAACTCCTTGTATATATGCTGCACATGTATATGTTGTATAGATACACTTGAAAAAAAATGCAAAAAGAAAATAACTCCAAAAAAAAGTGGTGGGTCTGATAGAAAATGATAATCCCACCGGAGTATGTATATAGTGCAATAAGCCAAGCTTGAGATTCATGTCCCACCTTATGTAGCTTGCAGTAGGGAGACTTGGCTACACTGGTCGAGCTCCCAAGGATACATGGCTACACTGACCATGGTCCATTCTCTTCTTCCCCCTCTTCTTGAGCCGGTTGAACTTGAACTTAGAAGGGAATACCCCGCTCCTCGAGGAAAGAGTGGCCAGATTGGGGTCATAGAGTTACCTTGTTGGGGAGGGTTGTCAAGTTGCCATTTCTGAGGTGGAGAGCTTATACCTCACATTCACGATACAAGGAAAGATTCATGGTCTTCAGGGTTTGTGTTTGTAGACTTGTTCTGATCTGAATTATTGAGGAGTCTTGATTAGAGATTAGTGGAACTTAGAGTCTGTTGAGTTTTAAGCTAAAGTCCAAATAAGGTTCCGACACATTAATAATCCAAAGATCTGATTGAGCTCCATAATTCAATTTAATGAAGGCAAGTTTAATATTCAACCTTGATCCATGTGCATTCTCCTCTTTTTCTTTTTCTTTTTCTTATTGCACTTCTTTTTCAAATAAGTGTTTGCTAAGGGACTAGCAAAGTTAAGTATAGGGGGTGATGAATACTCATTCATCACTTTTTATTCTTATATTTTAGCTACAAAAACCTTCGCAAATGCATGTATATGTTTGTAAATACAAATAATTACCAAAAGCATGCATTGTGTAAAAACTAATAATTAGCATGTTTTTGTGCAAAAATAAAAGAATAAAGATTAAAAAGAAAAAGAGGGAAATATTTAAAATAAATATTGAGCAACCTAATCCCAAGGGAGGGCTCAGCATGGGCTTGACCGCATAAAAGCCAAAGTAGAGAGAGATAGGGAGTTCATGTCTGTAAATATACCTGTAAATAGAATAAAAGTATTTTCCTCTAAAAATAGAATAAAAGTGGCTTGTACATATTTGTAAATATTTGTAAATACAAAATCAGGGTAAAAATAGAAAAATCAAAAAGAAAACAAAAATACCTTCACTTGTACATATTCACAATGTACATACACCCCCTCTTATATTTATTTAGCCTTATAAATAAATAAATCAAAATCCCTAAAAAATTGTATATATTCTATCTTTTATGGTGTAAATAAATAAAATAAAAACCATAAAAACAAAAATAAAATAAAAGGATGAAATTAAAAACCAAAAAGAATATTGTACATATACCATGTATATAGATGTATATATCTATTTATTTAACCCTTGTATATAAATAAAAAAATAAAATAAAAATATCTTTTTATTCCTAATTTTATGCTATAAATAAATAAAATATAAAATAGGGATAAAAATGTATAAAAATAACTAATTAAAAATCAAAAATCAAAAATCAACATTGTATATATACCTATATATAGCTCTATAGTGTACATACCCTATTTTTATTTTGAAAAATTAATTAAAAATCACCAAAAAATAGAAAAAAATAAAATAAACATTTTCTAAGTTTTACGTTTTTCATGATTCGGCCATTTATTATTTCTTTTTGAATTTCTAAATCATTTCCAGGTGGCTGATTCTCATTGGTCCACGGGGGATGTTGACCCCCCCGGTCAACTCCCCCTGTGGACCACTTCCCACGGGTCGTGACGCCCGACCCGACTTCCCTGATTTTTTACGTCATGACCCGACCTCCAAATCCTCGACCCCGAGCTCTGATCGTCCCCCTTGCATCCGAGATCCTCGTCGACACATCCGCGTGGGGATCCGCGCCTTGCGGAACCCTGCCCGATCCATTCTTCTCGGACCTGCACCCATATTTAATCCGAGCTCCGCCTCCCTGTTCCTCATCTTTGGCTCATCCATTCTCCACCCAGTGACCTCCATCATCTCCGTGAGAGTGACAGCTCGCCCCATGTGGTGTAGCAGCGAGGAGGGAGCGTGAAGACCACTGATCCGGCGAGCTTGCGCCGCCGTGCGCCGCCTGGAGGTAGCGCCAGAGCCTCGGACACTGACGGTCCTCGAGGCAAGGACCAGGAGCACCCCCTGCTCTTCCCCAGTCGAATCCTTCCAGTAGGTAGCCCCTTCTCCCTCTCTATTTCTTTAATTTCGCATTACGCCCAAATCTCCCCGTCACCTTTGAGCTTCGATTCCGCCCACACGAGCCACCTATTCGATCATCGGAGCACCCCATCACGATCGCCTTCTCCCCGCGCACCTTCTCCACCCCTCCATCCAACCCAGCTCGCACAGGAGCTGGGATTGGGGCTTCTTCGCCGTCGCATCGCCGGAGCCCCTACGCCTCGCCGCACCGATCACCGTCACCCCCGCTTACAGGGTCGAGGCACTTTGCCCTCGACCCGCGAGTCTGCTACTGTGCTTTTCAGGTCCATTCGAGCCCATCTGAGGGCTCCAACTCACAGCAGCAGCAGCTTGATCTCCGCCGGACTCGCCTGAGCTCCCCAGAGCTCCGTCGAGTCATCGGAGGGTGCCATTAGACGCGGGAGCCCACAGCGATTCTTCCCCGATCTTCAGCTGCCCAGTTCTTCGAGAAACCTCCGTGACCGTTCGATCCTCTTCCAGCTCCAGTTTGCATCTTTGCCGTCCATGCCAGGAGCAGCCCCGATCGTTTGATCCTTGGAGGAGAGATCCTGACCGTCGACTCAGCGAGGCTTAGCCACAGCGCCTCAAAGTCGCCCGATCCACCACGTGGCGAGGTCCCAGCCGTCGATCAGCACCGAGGGATCCTTGTTGAGGTGCGCCCCTTTCCCAGTCGTCCGATCTCCACGTGGCGCGCATCCGGCCCTCGAATTAATAAAGGGTAAATTACTTCTTAGGCCCTTAGTTTTCTAGTTGTTCTGCTGTAGTCCTATAAATATTTTAGATATTTTATTTAGTTTGGTAATTTGCATTGTGGACCCTGTAGTATTTGGTAATTGCTTTTATACCCCTACCTGTAGTGGATCGCGTGCATCGACACGTGTTAGTTTGGGTTAATTGCATGTATAGACCTGTTGTTCTGGGGTGTTATTGATTGAATTAAAGTTTTTATTAATTGCAGATATACCCCTGTGCGTGGTTTTATTGTGCATGTGCGTTTATTAGTGGGTATTTTACACTGAGGCCCTGGACTTTTAATACTTGTTATTAAATAGTCCAGAAACCTTAGTTTCTTTGCAAATAGGTCCCCGAGTGCCCAGGTTACGTGTCTCGCACGTGTTTTCTTGGAAAAATTGCACCGGAGCCCCTGGAACTTCTACTAATTGCGTACAGGTCCCTGTGCATTGTACCCTAGTTTTGATTTTTAATAAAATATCAAACCAACTCCAAATGTGATGAAAATTGGATACATGGCTCCTGCCATAATGAAAATCTTTTCGCCTATTTTTGGAGACATTTTTTTATTTCATTTACTATTTTTAAAAATTCAAAAACAAGCTTTTTCTTTATTGTCTGATTTGAAAATTCACAAAAAATATTAAAATACCTCTAAAAATTACAAAAACAAAAGGTAGTGTTTATTTTACCTTGTTTGATTTTCTGACCAATTTTGGTCATTTTTGGATATATAAGACTCATAAAAATTATAAAACCCCTAAAAACTATAAAAATTCTAATAACTAATTAAAAAACCCAAAAATAATAATTTTGGTGCCTAAATTTTCCTTGTTTCTTATTCTTTATAGGAAAATTACCTCCAGGTGTTAATAGGGTCATTTTGCATTTTAAATTGGCCCTTGACACCTGGCTGGACAGTTCCCTTGTTTTCTTGCTTTGTTTGATTTTTAGAAAACTCAATAAAAATCAGAAAAATACCAAAAATTAACCAAAAACAGTAAAAAATACAAAAAAAACATAAAAACATTTTTATTTGAATTTTTGGATGATTTTTGAGTGATTAAATAATTCACCTAAGTTGCTTGATTTGTTGTTTTCTTTATTTCCTTTATGAATTAAAAATCCAAATATATATATATATAAATTAAAAATCCACCAAAAAGACTTTTATTTTATTTTATTTCTTTTTAGACTACTTCGTAGGCCGTGAGGCCATCACGTGCTCCTTGTGTTCGACCCTGGTCGCTATACCATGCTAATATAATAGCGAGACCGCTACTTGAGCCTATTTGATTTTTGTCCGATTTTGGTGGTCTATTTTTCTCGATTGATCACCCGAGTGATTGAGGTCGCAACGACCGCATGAGATATACCTGATCTACCTCGCTCGCTCGGTTTTAGTGGTCATCATTGGACCATTGTTATTTTCAATATTTGTATTTAGGTCATGTTTATATGAACTCACGTGTTGTCCCACATGCTTTTTTGGTATATTTGCATCTTGTGCCATGTGCTTTATATATGTTATGTTTTGATTGTCTAGTTTTTTATATTTGCATTTCTATCCTTGTGAGGTGTGTTCATGTGTTACGAGCATGTTTCCTGGACATTTTACAAATCGAGCCCTAAGCTTTCTACGCATGTTATTGTTTGGCCCCCGAACTTTAATTTAATTGCAAGTATGTCCATACAAACTGGCTGTCTTTTATTTCATTAAAAAACATCAAATTAACCCAAAAATACGATAACAATTACTGTAAGCTCCTGTTAACACGTAATATTTATAATAATTTTTGTGGATTAATTTAGTTGCATTTAATATTTTCTAAAAACAACAAATCCCTAAAAAATGTTCTGCCTATTTTGAAAAATACATAAAAATTCTAAAAATCCCTTTAAAAACACCACAAAAATTCTCATATGTGTATTTTTGTATGCTTTGCCTTTAGTAGCAATTTCGTTTTAAAACTCATCATAAAAACCTAAAAACCACAAAAGCCTTAAAAACATATAATAATCATCTATAAATTTTAAAAAATAAAAAAATACCATTTTAGTTCTTGTTTGTTGCTCTTTATATTTTGTTTATCATAAAATTCATAACCAGGACTTTAGGGCATTTTAACTATTTTTAACTTGCTATATTGTCCTAGCTATGCACTTTTTATATTTTAAGCCCTTATTTGATTTTTATAAAATCATAAAAAATCAGAAAAACCATATAAAATTACCAAAAATATTTAATATTTGAAAAGCACAAATATATTTTTATTCTTAATTTTTGAGCACTTTTTAGTCTTAAATAAAAATTCAAAATGTTTGTTGTTTGCTTTATGGTCTTATTTGCCTATTTTATTCCTTAATTAAAAATCATAAAAATTTGCAAATTTAAAACTAATAAAAATATGCTTTTTATTTTCTAAATTTTGACTACTTTGTAGGTTTTCTTGTGCTTCTTGTGTTCGACCCTGGTTGCTACACCAGGTTAAAATAAATAGCGGAGACCGCTTAGATTGTTTTATGTGCTTGATTGACTTATCCTTTGATTGTGTGGTTCTCTCTTTTTCTTGATTGAGCTTGATCTGCTAATTGGGGTTGCAACAATCCTTGACTATCTGATTCCCTAACCCAAGTTGGCGGGATGCTCAACACATGCTCCAACGCTCTACATGTAGGGTTATCCGTGCATAAAATTAAACTAATCTATATGAAAATTCATTTGATGAAATTTCCCTAGAACATGAGTTGCTATTATCATGAAAATTGATTTTATTTGATAACTAAGTCCAAGCGCAGTAGACTATAGGTACATGAAAGATATTAATGATTTGGACTAATTACCGAGCAACTAACCTAGTATATCGGGTTTCAATAATTGAATATGTAAATAGAAATTAAAACAGAAAACTGAAAACACAAGAAACAAAATAAAAAGGGGAAAATAAGGAGATCAAAAGATCGAAAGCAGTACAAACTATGAGAACTCGATTGGGTCCCTAAGCGAATAAATACTTGGTAAAATAGACCTGTAGAATCTAAATGTCATGAGGGTGTATAATTATTACAAATCATTTATTAAATCACACTCTCACTAAAGAATATAAATACTAAGCTAATTCTACAATAATTTTTTTCTTATCAGTTCTTGGTTCTTCTTTTGCTGCTATCTCCTATCGGCTCGGTCTGAAAGAGTTGATCTCCACATCACTCGAGTACCTTGGACCTTCTAAGATGTCCTCCATCGATACACGAGCCCTCGCAATAAAATCAAACAATAGAACTGATTAGAATGGTTATGCAAATATAAACAAAAAGAAATAGAGAGCAGAAAAATAAAGAAAATAAAATATCTATGTAAGTATCTACCCCAATCGTTGCCACTATTAGAGTCAGCCTCCGTACAGCTATTAGAGTCAGTGAGCGTAACCCACTGAGCAGAATGAGATAGCTCCCATGAACCCCGCACTTGACTGCCTGGCACAGTTGGTGAAAAGCTTGGGAGAAATGAGCCAGAAGTTGGATGACATCACCGTTGCAAAAACCATCAACCAGCATAGGTTGAGGCCATCCCTGATAATTTCTAAGGCAATGAGTGCAGGTAGTTTGTAAAGTCCAATCCCTGATCGAGTTAGGTATGAATGATTTTATTATGTTATATAATTCTTTGACTCTCAGGAGCGATAGGATATTGAAGTCGTCTGCTTGTGTGAAGGGAAAGAATAAAGCTTCACATGGTAAATCTTCATGAGCAGTGCTTGTAACGAGTTTTGGAGGAGAAAATGAAAAGGAAGATCATGCAGTACCAAATGTAGAAAAGACAAAAAAATGAAGAAAAATAAAAATTAAACTTTATTAATAAAAGCCAAGGTTGAGCCAATGCAACCAAGGAGACGCTAGCACTAGCATCAGAACCATACGAGCTGATGAAGCCAATGTGTCTTTTTTTAGCTTTTCCATTGGGGTAAATAATTGTATACCTTCTGATCTTTTGCATGTAAAAGCATATTCAAATGAACACTTTTTGAATGATGTGCATATTCCATTTCCTGAAGTAATGAAAAACAATAAAATAGGAAAATTTAAAATAACTTTGTCTATGTGATTGAAATCGTGCAAAATATCTTCCTGGAAATGTCACATTTAAAAGACATGGAATACATGTGTAATGTAAGGTAAGGACTGAAAAGGCATGTACTTCGAAGCATCTGCCCCACAAAAGCATACGTGATCGAGTAGTAAAACACATTCTAACCATGGCAACCGTTCATGCTATCAGCAACTCCCGAGAAAAAAGAAGGATCATGGAGAACCTCTCGTCTGATGCACGATGTTTAGCTAAGGGTTCAAGCGAACACTTCTTGACAGCGTATCATCTATCAATCTGATGCCTACTTCGCTACTCAAAGATTTTGGGTTAGGACTGCTGAAACCTACCAGAATGATAATATAGTTTGCAGATACTTCAGTTAAGCGGCCAAAAGGGTTTTCAGATGATGTCATCGTCAGTTGTGATAATTTAAATCATGCCAATGATAATTGTGAATCATATTCACACGTTCAAAATAAAATGTAATTTTATTTACAATTAATTGTCCAATGTGAATCCAATTCACATCAATAATTAATTCGAAAATACAACTTACAATTATCTCTCTCTAACATATTATAAATCACATTTATAATATCCATGAATAATATGGATAGTGCTATCCACATTATTCACATCCTCGATAATTAAATCACATTTAATAATCTTGGATGTCCATTCTCATGATCCCAATAATATGAATCAAATTCACATTATTCGTAATAATGAAATCACATTTAATTATCCATTTTTCTCAATGCTCATATACAATATCAACAATAAAATTATTCTTGAACTCTTTCAAGAATGATGTGCTTTTTCCACGGATACTTGGAGATAAGGATAGGGTGATTGTATGTTCCACATATAGTGACTTAGATATTGAGATCACATCTCAATTTCAGATCTCTAGGAACCCCCATAGATGTTTAATGAAATTAAAGACGTAGATCTAATCTTCTCATTCTATCTGAATCACATTCAGATCAATGTCCAACATTTGGACTAATATTAGATCACTTCTCTATGAGAGGAGTCACTAAAATCTTGACTTGTTATATTAATCCCTCGGAATGGAAGCGTCATGGTTATACAGTCGTTTATGATAACATCACCCTCAGGTATTCCTAATACTTGTACATCATGCATACTGGAAGACCTAGAATAAACCCGATGTTTTAGATCTCATATAGACTGTCTCCTTCGGAGTTTTATCATTATGTTTGTCATTTAACTATTGGAAGTTGGTATTGATCATATACTTTCCAAAAGCATATATCGTACCCAGGTGTTGATCATATACTTTCCAAAAGCATATATCAGACCAACAAATTCAATTAGGCTTCTAAAGCGAGATGACCGTGTACGGAATTTGATTCCTAATATTTCATGAGTGAGCTCATGTCTTCCGGTTGTATGATCCCTTTGAGAGATCGTATTACTCATAAGCCCTTGTATGCATACCAGCACGTCGGTGTATAGACCTTGATTAGGCCATCAACCTATCGGTCTTCCAAATGTACATACTCAAACATATAGTAAGACTTCTTTCTCCAGTCGGAGGATGTGTGCCTATATCATGACAACATACGACATAGGTCTTTGGTTATCTCGATCTCGCTAAGTCAATTCTTTGACCTCACTTATCTAACACCTCTGAATATCTATTCGTATGTAGAGGACCTACGTAAAGAGGTCAGATAGATATCATCCCATGAGAGAAAGGATTGCCATCTCCCACATAAAGAGGTCAGTTAGATATTAGCCTACGAGAGAAAGGATTTCCATCTCCTACTCAGGTTGGAGATCATATCTTAATAATCATTTGATGGTGGTTGATGAGTCCTCAATATAATTCTTTAGATATTCATCCAAGCACCAACATCTATAATTCAGCAATTGAATCAACAACTCTATGATCATCAAGATGGCCATAGTACATAACCCTAATTGTACTAAGGGACCTATAATGTACATTAGTTATTCTTCATTTCAAATCATGGAATGATATTTGCAATAACATTATTGCATAATGGCTCGTTGTGGGCTCGCATATCCAACAATCTCCCACTAGCCCAAAGAGCTATTAATGGGCTAATCATTAAACCCACACTTATGTGACAATCATAAGCTATTTAATATAGATAGGTAAGCTGATAAGTCACTCTATTCTCGAGATACTACGCCAAGTCCTTTTACGGCATTTGCATATCTCCTAGTAACAATGCTCGCATCCAATGCGAATGTTGCATCTTATGCAACCTATACTCAATATTGTTAAAGAAATTATAGTGTCTTTAACACTACAATTCAATAATCCGTATAACTAGTATGTAATTTCTATTATTCTTATTAGAATGCCCTTATTCTCGATGATCTCTATCTCCCAAGACTAAGACCTAGTCTTATGTCTTATAAGGCATCTACAATTAAGATCTTTGAGATCACTATCTATGAAGTCTGAAGTTCTTGAAGATAAGATTTTTGAGATTATTATCTTTTAAGTCTTATCCTCTTTGAAGATATTGTTATTAGTGCAATTAAGTGCTTTATCTCCATAGTAGGATTAGTAACAGATTACTTCTCCCAATGCATGGCAGACATCTGACTTTTGTACACATTTAGCATACACCCTACTTCTCGTAACTAATTCACAAGGGCAAGCAGTTATAGCATTCACTTCCTCAACTACTTGAGGTTCCATCCCTTCAGATAGGTTAGTACCATATCTTAAGGGAAGGAAGCCTTTCTTGGGGTTTTCTAAGAATGGAACATGTCCAAGGCGTGTCACTTAATATGAAGGTTCCAATACCCTCATTTTTTGCTTCTGAACACCTTCAGAACTAAGATCTAAGAGGTATCCTTGAGATCTTTCATCTCAAGTTATGGAACAACCAAATTATAAAACACTTATTATCATTCTTATATCATTCCAAATTATTAGGATTTTATCTACCTTTAGCATGATGAACACAATGGTACTCTCACTTGACTTCACATGGTTCATCAAGATTCTATCTGAAATCATAATCTTTACAATTTCATCAAATCTGATGTTCCAACTACAAGAAGCTTTTTTGAGTCCATAGATGGAGTTCTTCAGCTTGCACACCTTGCTTTCCTCAACCAGGAAGCCTTGGGGCTACTTCATGAGAATATCCTCGGAGAGGTTTTCAAAGAGGAATTCAATATCGACTTCCATCTTGAAGATGTCATAGTTAAGTTGTGTAGCTATAGTTAACAATATTCGGATGGGTTTAAGCATGGTCATTGGAGAGCAAGTCTCATCGCTAGCAATGTCTTCTCTACGGTGTGTTGCTCATGGCTACGATGCCTACTTTGAAGGTCTGTACCTTCTCATCAGGTTCCCTCTTTCTCTTCATGATCCATTTACACCTTAATAGGTCTTACCCATATAGGTGGATCCTTGAGGGTCCATATACAACACTTGTATATGAAGTATATATTAGACTTTATTGCAAACATCAATTATTCCATCTCATAATCCTCAGAAGCTTCATCATATGAAGTCAGATCATTGTAAGACTTAACTGACACATGAATCCATCCTTAAACTAATTTTGAAGAGGTATGAGTGATTCATCTTTAATTGTCCTTTTAGTTCCCCATTTCAGGAGCCTCATTATCTTCTCAAGATTCATGAGTTCCTTTACTTCATTTTCATCTTGATTCTCAATAAAGTCGTCCTCTAAGAACCACATTCTCAGATATGAAATCTTTTAAGAATCTCAAGGTTATAAAGTATGTATCCAATACCATCCTTTATTTTCCCAATGAAGCAGCACTCTCCGTTCTAGATTCCATCTTACTTGCATCCATGACAAAGTTATGGACTAAGCAACCCTAAATCCTTAAGTGTCCAACACTAGGCAAGGTTCTAAATCATAGCTTGTAAGGATGTTCGATTTGGATTTGCATGGAATCTTCTTATATATAAAGTAGTCTCTACTACATATATATATATATATATATATACCTGGAAACTAAGAGGTAATTATGCTTAGATTCATCATTGATAAAATCATGTCACACATGATCCAATTGTATCTCCCTACAACTCTATTGAGTTTTGGTGCATTAGGAAGATTGAGATAGGAAGATATTAATTTCTCTAAAAGGTATTCCATGAATTCATCTAATACGTATTGAAGGTTAGATTAAATTCATGTCATCTTCCTTCAAACTTCAATTCTAAACCAAAATTGTGAAATTTTTTAACATTTCAAAAGTTTCTAATATGAAGGAAAAAATCTCATATCACAAAAATTTTCAATTGGTATCACATATCATTAATATTTATTATGATACATATGATCCACATACATCAATATGTATGAGAACTTGAATACCTTAGCATCTAACACCATTCTCAGAGAAAGGTGCATTGGACATTTTCTATATTGAATACAATATTCACAAGTATGTAAAATTTGAAATTTCAAACACTCTAAAGTTTCATCTCTTACTTGTCTATTGATCTCGTCAATAGACTTATGTCCAAGGCTTGATGCCATATCATTGTCAACTGATCTCCATCCTCATATAGATCTTTTAAGGTTTAATTTTCAGTATTTTAAAATATTAATGAATTTTTCATTAATATTCTAATTTAGTAGAGTCCACTAGATGTTAGATTACTATCTGAAATATTTACATCATAACTCTTCATGATAGGTTTATTCCAGAATACATGTTCATTTCCAACATTTAGAAATAAACAATGATTGTATTCTAATATCTCGGTGATAGAGACATTCTCTAAGACTAAGGGCTCCCCTACTTAAAATATAGTCTATCTATCCGGTGAAGATTGTTGCAACAATTGCAACAACATCAATGTGGATGACTTATTAAACCTGAAGATCAGATTTTTTTTAATCTTCTAAAACTTATGCAAACAATTCCAAGTGTTATTACAAGAATGTGATACAATTATTAGACTTTGATATTATCTAATAAACAAGTCTATTTCAATGATCAAATATAGGTTACTCTGATGCACTATCTGAGTCCTTCTCTAAGGATCCTAGATAGTCTAGATAGTCATGATATTAATACATCGGCTTATTGCAGTATTGGCAATTATCCAGCTCTTTGGATGTCATAAGGAAGTTATGGAAGTACAATCAACTCTTTGACTTTCCATCTTACTTGAGTCAGACCCATGCTCCCACTGCACTCCCTTCATCTATAAACAACCATTGATTAAGACAAAGGATCTCTTATGTTGAATTCAAAATATTTCAAAATATGAGTATTTCAACATTTATACGTGTTTCATTCAATTCATAAAATATGAATATTATGAAGCTTCATGAATGACTTGAGTATAGATAGTAGAATGATGATACTCATCATATCTACGCCCATCTAAACTCTAAAAGACTTTAGTTCAAGTAGGTACTCAAACATTTTGAGTACATTATCTCTTATCGAGCCACCATTCTACATAATGCAGTGAACAATATCATTCATGATTAAATGTTGAGACCACATATGTATGCCAAAACATCTTTTTTAGGTTTTATAAGGATTATTGACAAATACGATCATCATCGACTGATACTTCCAAATCACACTCGATAAAAGATCAAGACTATAGAGACATACAAACCTTAGGTTGTTGTCCTATTATATATTTAATTGTCCTTCCACATTATTATGAGGAAACTTGCATATTGCAATCACATACATTATGTGCCCAATTGCAAGTACAATATCTTGATCATGGATCCAATCCATGATATTTTACTGGTTATCGTTTAGTATAGTAATAAGTGGGTTTAATGAGGAATATCTGAAATAAGATATTTGCATAAAGACGGTATAAATACATAATTTACTTTGATTTAGGAATTTTTATATCAAAGTTATCTTGCCTTGTCAATACTGAAAGTTCATTCCTTTAATCACTTTCAATGTAAGGGATATACTTACCATTATATCTCAAGCTAGATCTGGAATCTCCTTTCTTATCTTTGTTACATCCCAATAATATGAAAAATTGTAACCGAAATAAAAAGAAGCAAGAACTCATTCTGCCTTGCAAGTCCAACTTGCATCTACTAATTCAGTCTTTAACACCCAAGCCCATCACCCCTAAGGCAATGTTGACCCTTCGTTAATTGAATCTACCGTCAATAGGAATAGAACTCGTTATACTTGATCCAATATCGCCCCAATAATATGAGGAACCGATTTTGGGGTCACTATGCATACAGTCTTACTCTTTCAAGAAGCAAAGAGCTCGATCCATATGTGCTTGTATGTAGGAGCTATAACTTCGGACAGACATCTCCTACATACAATCCCTGGCGATGGAACCCTTCGCCTTGACAGAAGACCATGGATGTCATTTATGTCATCCTCCATATCATGTTCAAATTTTAATTAATTTTTATGAATCATATTCACATAATTATTTCTTCCAAGGGAAATACAACTCTATTCATAATAGAGTTTAATTTAAATTGGATCTAATTAATTCAATCATATTAAATCAATTATCAATCCAATCAATCAACCTATAAACAATTTGTAATTCTTATTTGAAGGATCGTATAATTTCAAAATACGTATTATTAAAAATTTATTAATTAGAAAAATACATCATGATCATTTCAAGCATTATCCTTTCCTTACCTGTTGTCATGGCCAGTATCGGCGGGAGTGGGACGAACTGCTCACGGAGCAACCTGCTACCCCAACGATCCCCGACTAGACATCATATCTGCCTTAGGTCAGGATAATGTGATTTGATCATATTGTATTTGAGATGATAATCTGTCTTTCAACTGAAATTATATCATATATAATATTCATCAAATCCCTTTGATAATAATATAAGGAAATTTGTTAAAAAAATTTATTCCTAGTCAAGTATCATTGTTTGTTGGGATTTATGTAGCCAATTGTGATCTAGATCATATCTAATCAATTTTTCGTTAAGGTACATTTAAGGAAATAATCATATGTAAATATTTCACAAAAATATTTATCAACAATTATTTTGGAAAATTAATAATTAATTCCCACTATTTGATTAAATGACAATCACAAGGTTCTTAATTGGGAAAGTAATTTTCAGCAATGATCCCTACTTACTAATATTAGCATATATCAATCAATTTAAATCCCAATTATGCAAAACAAGTTTTCAAAGTTTGATAATTTGATTTACAACAGAACACATTTATTTTTATGAATTTCTAGGCAAATTAAAACCATAATTAACTCTTTAATTACGTGAAGATTCACCATCCCCGAAACAGTGGATACGTATTCACTAAAAAGATCATAACTTTAGCAAACATATTCCAAATCGTTCAAACTCAAGTCCCATGGTTTCCTTATTAAGTGGGAAACTTAATACAAGTCATAATTTTGAGTTTAAACACATTTAAACAGAGTGAGAAAATCACACAAAATAGGGTCGCATGAATAAAATCCGATGAAAACTTCACACAACTTAAAATGCTCGTATCAATTAGGTTTATGGATCATATCCAAAATATCTGATCTATGGCTCTGATACCACTTAAAGGATATGGGAAAATCTTTAAGCGCATCACGTAAGCGTGTAGATCGCATCATATGTGATCGGGAGCGACTAGTCGCACTAGTGGCTCGGGGTAGCAGAATTTAAATTGTGTAAACTGATGAAACCACATGATCCAAGAACACTTCTCGGATCATTTCATCTAAACCACAAAAAAGATATTATGGTTACCTCTTGAAGCGTGGTTGCAATCAAGTCTCTAAAGGAAGAGACCTCCTGTATAAAGTCCAATCCGACGAAGGAGACGCTTGCGAGTGCGTTTATGAAACACGTGCTCCTCGCAATCCATATTGTTGATCCAAGAAGCGAATCTCATGATCTTGTCACACGAGATCCGACGTCTTCTTCACGAGCAAGGTGCACTGAAGGAGACAGAGATCCATCAGGAGTTGATTCGGCAGCATAACAACAATAAGACGGATATGAAGATCTCTATGTCAACAAGTGGACGGCCATATTGTTGAGAAAGAGAGAGGATGGCCATGAGAATTTCGAGAGAGAGAGAGAGAGAGAGAGAGAGAGATTTGTTGTATTTCACATTGTATTTTTTTAGTCAAATAAAAGTCTAGGGTTACCCTTCTATTTATACTATTTTGGATGTCTAAGGATCACAATCCATGTCCTCACAAATTCAATGGTTGAGACTGATTTGTGCTTTCAATCAATGGCCATAATTTTGTTGCACAAATTTGCAACAATAATTTGTTGTCTTTAAAATAAATTTAATATATTGAAAATCAGTCAATATATTTCAATTTAAATCAAAGCAACAAACATGGAATTACTTAATAGGAGAGCAAGTCTCCTTCCATGTATAAGGTTGACGGCCACCAACTTGGAGATCCCAAGTTGGTCGTCCACTCTATGTATGGAAAGGATGTTCTCTCATTCCTATTATGTTGAGATCTTATATCTCACACAATATTCCATATATATAACAACTTTTGTTGCAAAATTAGTTACCAAAATAATTCCAATTTTTTGTGATGATTTAAATCATCCAATGATAATTGTGAATAAGATACACACATCCAAAATAAAATGTAATCGCATTTACATTTAATTGTCCAATGTGAATCCAATTCACACCAATATTAATTCGTAAATACAAATTACAATTATCTCTCTCTAACATATTATTAATCACATTTATAATATCCATGAATAATATGGATAGTTTTATCCACATTGTTCACATCCTTGATAATGAAATCACATTTAATCATCTTGGATGTCCATTCTCATGAGCCCAAATAATATGAATAAAATTCACATTGTTCGTAATAATTAAATCACATTTAATTATCTATTTTTCTCAATGCTCTGATGCAATATCAACAATGAAATTATTCTTGAACTCTTTCAAGAATAATGCACTTTCTTCACTGATACTTAGAGATAAGGATAGGGCGATTGTACGTACCACGTATAGTGACTTGGATATTGAGATCATGTCTCAATTCTAGATCTTGGGGACCTCCCATTGATGTTTGATTAAATCAAAGTCGTAGATCTAATCTTCTCATTGTATCTCAATCACATTCAGATCAATATCCAACATTTGGACAAAGATCAAATCACTTTTCTATGAGAGGAGTCACTAAAATCTAGACATGTTTCATCACTCCCTCGAGGTTATACAATCATTTATGATCACAACACTCTCATGTATTCCTAATACCTGTACATTGTCCATACTAGAAGACCAAGAATAAACCCGAAGTTTTAGATCTCATTTAGATTGTCTCCTTTAGGGTTTTATCATTAAGTTTCTCATTTGACTATTGGAAGTTGGTATCGATCATATACTTTCCAAAAGCATATATCATACCTAGGTGTTGATCATATACTTTCCAAAAGCATATATCAAACCTACAAATTTAGTCAAGCTTCCAAAGCGAGATGATCATGCACGGAATTTGATTCCCAATATCTCATGAGTGAGCTCATGACTTCCAGTTATATGATCCCTTTGAAAGATCGTATTACTCATATGCCCTTGTATGAACACCAGTGCATTGGTGTATAGTCCTTGATTTGGCCGTCAACCTTTTGGTCTACCAAATGTACATACACAAACATATAGTAACACATCTGTCTCCGGTCAGAGGATGCATGCCTATATCGTGACAGCATACGACATTGGTCTTTGGTTATCTCGGTCTCGCTAAGTCAATTCTTTGACCTAACTTATCTAACACCTCTTAAGAGGACCTGCAATAAGAGGTCAGTTAGATATCAAGCCATAGAAGAAAGGATTGTCATCTCCTACTCAGGTTGGAGATCATCTCTTAGTAATCATTTGATGGTGCTTGACGAGTTCTCAATCTAACTCTTTAAATATTCATCCAAGCACCAGCATATATGATTCAACAATTAAATCAATAGTTGTATGATCATAAAGATGGCCATGTTACATAACCCTAATTGTACTAAGGGACATGTTATGCAAATTAATTATTCTTCATTTTAGATCGGGGAATGATATTTGTAAAAACATTTATGGCATAATTCCTCACCGCGGGCTTGCATGTCCAACAGAGTTGTCTGTCGAGTTGTTTCAAACTCATCCATTCCCGTAAGAGTAAGAAGAATTCATTGCAGATTTTATGATGCATTGAACACAGAGCTGAATGCAACCATGATGGAAAGTACACAGTTGACTGTTTCAACAACGACCACTATTGTAGAGGTTGCCACTAAATTGATTCCTACCCCTCTAGACCTAATGTAGTTACCATCAACATTAAAGTATGCCTTACTTATCAGTGATCCAAACATGTTCCTGGTCATTATTAATGCTCATCTGACCACGAACCAAGAATCTCATCTACTAGAGGTTCTAGAATAAAACAGCAAGGTGATAGGCCAGGACTTATTAGATCACCATGGGACTAGCCATTCATTGTGCTTGTACCATATCTTCTTGGAAGAAGACAACAAGTTGTCTCATGAGTTTTAGCATCGTCTGAACCCTAACCTTTGGGAGGTTGCGATGTAAGAAATCAAGAAGTGGTGTGATGCATGTTTCATATATCCCATATCAGATTCTAAATGGGTAAGTCCATTACCCGCAGTTCCTAAGAAATCAGGAATTACAATTGTAACGAATGAAAGAGAGGAGATTCCGACACAAGTACTGACATCATGGCACGCATGTGTGGACTATGGATGCATGAACATAAATACCAAATAAGGATCAATTTCCACTTCTTTTCATTGATCAAATAGTCAAAAGGTTTGTCGTAAAAGTATACTTTTGTTTATTGAATGTGTTCTCAGGGTATAATCAAGTTGCTATTGCGGAAGACAAAGAGAAGACTACTTTCACCTATCCATTTAAGACTTACGCATTTCGACGAGTGCTTTTTGGGTCATGTAATGCCCCTGCTACATTTTAGAGTTGTATACTAGCCGTATTTGTAGACATGGTGGGCGGTTTTCTCGATGTATTCAAGGATGACTTCATGGTCTATGGAGACAATTTCGATCAATGTTTGACCTATCTGGACCGAGTTTTTCAACATTGTGGTGAGTTCAAGTTGGTGCTCTCATGGGAGACAAGTCACTTCATGCCACTTCGTCTCCAAGCGAGGCATGGAGGTTGACCTGGTCAATGTGGAAGTGATTTCCATGCTCAAGCCACCTACATCACTGAAGCAAGTCAAGTCATTATTTGGGCATGTGGGTTTTTATAGAAGGTTCATCAAAGAAATCAACGAAATTGCCTGACTTTTGACAGAGCATCTAGGCAAGGAAATCGATTTCATTGTAGAAGATAGAGTGCTTCATGCCTTCAACCAACTGAAAGAAGTAATTACTCGTGCTCCTGACCTATAGCCACTAGATTGGTCTCTCCCATTCGAGATCCTAACAGATGCTTCTGATTATGTTATTGGGGTTGTATTGGGACACATATGGTATGTATTGTCATTTGCAATTGAATATGCTAGCAGAACATTAGATGAAGCTCAGAAAATTTTACAATCACAGAGAAAGATCCGCTAGCAGTAGTGTTTGCGCTGGAAAATTTTAGGTCACATTTGGGTAGGTCAAAATTATTGTGTACAATGACCACTCTGCAATACGGTACCCGCAAAGCAAGAAGGATAGTAAGTCATGTCTGCTTTGTCAGATCCATCTACTCCAGGAGTTTGATTTAGAAATTTGAGATAAACCTACAGTCAAGAATGTTGTGGTAGAACACCTTTTCAGAATCATAGAGATTGAGACTCCTGATCAGGAAATCATTCCAATTACTGAAACCTTACAAGATGAAGGTATTTTGGCAAGTCACATCTCTCCCATGGTATGTTAATATTGTAAACTACCTCATCCCCACGGAAGTTCCACAAGATTGGTCGAATCTGAAAGTGGAAAAGTTCATGTATGAGAAACATGTTCTACCATTGGGAGGATTCTTACTTGTTTCATGAAGGTGCATATTGCATCTAGAGGAGGGTGCATTCCTTAGGAGTACACAAGTGTCCTAGAGCATTGTCACAAATTAGAATCTAGAGGACACCATTCTGGGAAGTGCACGGCAAAAAAAGTGCTTCAATGTGGTCTATGGTTGTCGACTCTTTCTAAAGATGTTATTGAGTATGTGAAAGGTTGTACTAACTGCCAAAATATGGGTGGCACCATTTGTTCTAGAGATACCATCCCTCTAAAATACATTCAGATATCAGATGTCTTTGATGCATGGAGTATCGACTTCATGGGTCCATTTCCGAACAACTAGGGTTATGACTACGTCTTGCTTTTTGTCGACTATGTAAGTAGATATGTGGAGGCTATCCCCGCTCGAACCACCGACAGTCACACCGTCTATTAATTTCTCAAGGATAACATCATTTCGTACTTCGAGATTATGAAGATACTGAAATCATATGGGGGAAGCCATTTTATAAACAAGGATGTTAAGAAGCTCACCAAGGAGTATGGAATCAAACATCGTGTCACATCTCCTTACCACCCACAGACTAATGGCTTGGCCGAATGTTCAAATAAGGAGATCAAGAAGAATCTACAGAAGCTTATGTGTCCTGATAGGAAGAACTAATCACAATTTCTCAACTCAGTTCTATAGGCTTATCGTACAATGTAGAAGTCTCCTTTAGGCATGTCTCCCTATTACCTGGTGTTTGGCAAGACATGCCACTTGCCCGTGGAACTCATTCACAAATCATTATGGGCAGTCAGCATATGTAATTTGAACAGAGAGAAAGTCATCAAGAACTGAGAGATAGACTTGAATAGATTATTGGAATTCCAAGACTATGCATGAAACAACAACCTCACATACAAAGAGTAAGTCAAGAGATGACATGTCAAGCATATCAGAAGAAAGACTTCCGAGCCATATCAGAAGGTGTGGTTGTTAGCTGCAAAGTTGAAGTTGTTTCCAAGCAAGCTGAAGAACAAATGGTCAGGACCATTTATTGTGAGAAATGTGTGACAATGGAGGCATGGTCATATCCGAATTATCGACTGACGCATAACCATTTGTGGTATGCGGACAGTTGTTGAAGACACATGTAGAGCATGATACATTCCTATCTGTTGTTGATTCTATACATGTGGCATTTCAAGATGAGCTCCCATAGGAAGAAGGATCAGACACTTGAGCTCCAAAAACTTCTTTTACTTTCTTATTTTCTTATTTTCATTTCTTTCATTCTTTCATTATTTCATTCATCACATTCATATGTGTTATACTTAGGATGCATTTCATCCTAACTATAGGGAGGATGAGTGTATTCAAGTTGTTCTTCATGTATTCTCTCACTTGTCTTGCTACGTGTTGATAATTCTTTTCTATACTTAAGGATATTTAACCTTAATTATAGGGGGAACAAGATGAGTTATTTAATATTTGTACATTCTCACCATCGATCATCCCTGTTTATTGTACAGTTTGTTATACTTAGGTTTAGTTAATCATAAGTATGGGGGGAGGATCGACTTCTCAACTTTTGAGTTGTTGCATTATAGGCTTTTTTCTATACTTGGCACGAGTTATCTTCCTTTCCTCTCATCGATCACTATGAGGACATAGTTCGAGAAGTATAGGGGGTCATATATGTGTTTATATATGCTAGCTATAAGTTATACTATTGTATTTTCAATAATATGGTTAATATACTACACTAGGTATGGGTATACAATAAATCAACTATAAAGAACTATAAATATGTATGGAAAAAATTCAAAAGTTCTTTAAAGTTGGTTTAAAATTATTTTGCAAATGATTTGGAAAATGGTTGTAAACTGTTTTGATTTTAAAAAAAACCTTGAAAAATCTTTATAAAATATTTTCAAGCTATTTGAAAAATAATCTATTTGTAAATGTTTGTAAAAAGGTTGTAAAAAATATTTGTAAAAATGTTTTTGAAAAATTCTTTGTAAAATTATTTGCTAAAGTTTTCAAAATGTTTAACAAATGTTTACAAAAATATTTTCAAATTATTTTAAACCCCTATAAATAATATTATTATCTAAATTCTTCAAATATAACATGTATACACCTATGTATAGCTTGTATAGAATTACTTGTGAATACACTAACTCTGTTGTTTTTTATAAAATAAATAAAAAGAAATATATATACCATAAAAAATTGCATAATGTCAAAAAATCCTACAAAAAAAATTCTTTCAAAACTCCATAAAAATGTAAAAATTTGTTTGAAAAATCATAAACTGTTCAACATTAGAAAATGGTTTCACAAAAATATTTTCTTGCATTGCATTGCATATGCATTTTTCTAAATGATGTTTACTATTGAACGAGTTTGAATAAAATCTGAAGATTGGAGCTCGGTCTAGAACTTAGTCCACTTAATTTCAGAGGAACCTATTAAGGACTGGAACTGGGATGCTTTAGGTCACTTTGACTTTTTTTTATGTTCTATAAGACTGTGTTCATCAGTTGATTCAATGTTTGTAACTAGAACCTTTTATGGCATCTATATGACTCTTGTGATAATGCATTGATATGAGACTTCGCACTCAACACGTAGCTTAACCAAGATGGGTTGTTGAAATATCTTCATTTACTAGACTATAGCCCGGCTTGTGCCTTGGGTCTCGCTCCGTCCCCATTCCTTCTCACTTCTTCAATATCTTGGATTCTAAGTTGGGACGATGCTGGGCTACTTCGTCAAGGGTGGCTCAAGAACCATTCTTGGAGACTGTTGAAACTGGTAATTCAACCTAACTTACCCACTTGTAGCATGGACATCTAACGACTGGAGAATGGATTGAAATAAAGCTTTGGATGAGGAATGGTCAGCTAGCACAATTTTTCTATGACCCCAAAACATGGGCGAAATAAAAGATTCTATATCCACCAGGGCAAAACATGAATGCAGAGCATCGCTAAACAAAGAAATACCCAAAAAGAAGCCTCTACCAAAAAGTCCATAAATTTTGAGCTTCTAGAAAAAGCCTCCTTCTTGGTGAAGACTTGATCACACTAACCGAGCTACACAAGGGATGTGACTACATTAGTCTGTTTCCGCATCTTTTCTCTTTCTTCTGGCTTCTCCCTTATTTGTTTGCACTAGCTAATAGCTAAACACATAAGTAAATATTCATCCCCTTGAGGATGAGTTACCAGAGGAGGAGACCTCTTGATAGTTCATCTATTTATTTGGGAAGAGGTAACACAGATCACAAACATGGTACTTGTCATTTCAAGGTTACAATAGTATACTTTTGAACGGATAGTTTTGACCAGGCTATTGGGTTGAACTGAATAGAGGAGCATGGAACCAAAAGGCTTTTGAGTCACAATTCCTAACCTAAATAAGGCACGAACACATTAACAATCCATAGGTCTTGACTTAGCTCCAAATATTTATTTTGCAAAGACAAGTTTAAAAGTTATTATCATTCTACTTTCTTTATTTTTCTCTTTTGCATCACTTATTTTTCCAATAAGTATTCGCAAGGGTCTACTATAGTATAGGGGGTATTGAATAACCATTCATATACCTTTATTCTTCCATTCTGCATTTAAATCCTTATCAAAACACATGTAAATAGAGCTAACTTGTACAATTTAGCATTCATTATTCATCTGTAAAACGCATAAATATTTGCATTTAAATCTAAAATAAAAGAATAAAGAAAAAAAGAAAAAAAACAAATGGAGTATCAAAGATACTGAATGACCCTAAACCCCGAGACCTAATCAATAATAATGTTTTCAATAAGGAATAAAGTAGGGGGATGTAAGGGCCAAATATTTTATATAAAACCCTAATTTTCATTATTCAAATAAGACATTTTTGCTTAATTTTATTATTCATTTTACACGTCTCAAATAATAAAATGATCTACATGAAACTTGTACATAAAAATACATAGAATATTAAAAAAACAATTACACATAAAAACAAGGTGTTATGCAACCAGGACACACAAATAAAAAACATTAAACATAACTTCATGGACCAATAGATTCTCCATACTAACTCAAAATTTATCAAACTCACTCCATTATATTTAAAATTAAATTGTCTATTTAATGAAGGTTGTTTCATTTAAAATGGAATTAAGATGCAAAAGTCAACTTTCGGGGGTCCCATTGTACTATATACATGCATATTTTATTCATTTAATTTATTCTTTATATTTTTACTATTCTTGTATTTTTTTAATACTTGCTACTATTATTTAAAACTTGTGAAAAATATGAATATAAAATAATACCATCAAACTTACATTAAAATAAATCATGGAAAAATATATATATTCTATACATGCAATATATACATGTATTTATTTAAGTACATATAAAATTAGGAAAATGAAATAAAAATATGCAACTAAATGTTTAATTATATTATAAATATATAAAATATGTGAATAGTATAATAAAAATAAAAATACAAAATAAAAATAAAATGCTTAAATATACATATAAATGCACACCAAAAAATAAATGCATCATAAATAAGGCTTTAAAAGTTAATAATAATACAGATAAAATAGTGCATATAATAAGAAACATTTTCGTGTTCTGAGTTTTTGTAAATAAAATATATTTCCATATTTTCGAATTTTATTTGATTTTTATTTTCTTCTTTGTCATTTAGCAGGCTGAGGTGGCACAATCTAGTGCGGGGGAATGTTGAAACCCCGTTCAATACCCCCTCTCACCACCCCTCGCCCCCAGGTCTGTCAGAACGGTCGAGTCCCTGTTTCTCCTCCTATTTTCCCGCTTGATATAATCATCATTTTGCCTAGTTTTCTGAATGAAAAGTGTTGATATGATTCCCCTAATTCACACCCAAGCTAAATATCGAATCAATCTTCATCGATTGGTGTATAATCCTAATCTTAAGACTCCCTCTCACCTCGGGTATAAAGCTCCTTCTCCGAACTTCATTTTGAGGTTAATCCCTCTTGCTACATTGTAACCACTTGGAATCACGCCCAAGAGAGAGCCCTTCATGACAAGAAGGAGCTCCTAGTGGACAAAGGTGAGGAGGAGATCAATTTGAGCCGATTCAACTCCAACTATCGGAACTTCACCATGCAGTCATGTCTCCTTGGTCCCCAGTTAGGTGAGTCCTTACCTTTTTGTCATTTCCGTTCGTTTTTAGATTCTTAATTTAGTCGTATCATTTTTTTAGTTTGATTTCATCTAAAAGTTAAAAACCCCAAAAAATTGTAACTTGGAGCTCGTGTGCTCCAGGTTTTTGTTCATCTATTCAAGCCCTCGATTCAACCCGCTCAACACCTCATCTCGACCTCCTCCACATTGTCCACCTTCACAACTCCCATCCTCCCTTAGTTTTGTAGAAATCAAGGTTCACTGATCTTCTTCCTTCGCCATTTTCTGAAGATTGATCATTCCCCATCATCCTATGTTTGTTCCACTCCAAATGTGGTCAAGGCAGTTTGCCCTCGACCTCTGATTGTTTGTGTGTAGGAACAAGCCCCACAAGGATACATCTTGTGTCAATTCAAAGCATGCACAACACCTCCAGGTGCCTCATTTATTCTTCAAGCTCTAGGTCCCCATCGATGGGACCAGGACCATTTGAGGCACTGAGCAGATGTTGAATCCTTTTAGAAGCCTCACGAGCACTCCAACAGCTTGAATGAAGATCGGAGAAGGAAGAATCATGCTATTGAAATTCATGAGGAACAAGTTCTTGGATTGTTCTTTGTGAACCTCACAACATCGTTGGAATAAGAACAACATGTAGCCACTGTAGAATGCCTCGCGTCCCCATCATCTGATAAGGAGCTAGGATCTAATCTTGATCGAGCATCCACAAAGCATCATTACTGCATCTATACCATCCATGTGTCTAAGTCAAACCATCGCAATTGTTGGATCGCATACTAAAGGGTTATATTGCATATCCAGCCCTAAACTTTTTTTTGTAATTTCATTTTAGTCCATAAACTTTAATTTGCAGTGTAATTTTATTTATAATATCTATAACCAAATGCCCGTACTTTATTTATTTACACTTAGGTCTATTTCCAGGTCACCTCACGTGGCTCTCCATGTGAGGTGTTTGGGAATTTTGCAAGGATATCTTCTTAGGTTTCTTTATTTCTGTTTGACACCAACACTTATGGATAATTGTAAACCTTTTGTGAAATTTGCATGTATGATCTTGGAAGTTATTATTTGCAAAAATACCCCTATTAGTGCTTATTTATGTGAAATATTTAGGTTATTTCCATAATTGGTCCTGAATTTTTCTATATTGTTATTAAATGAAATTAAAATTCATGGAAATTGCATTCCGGTACTTAATTTCTTGAATCAATTTATTTTGTTTATGAGTTTTTTAAATAGAATTTGGGTCGTTTACCTTAATTGCCTGAATCCTTATTTTATCATATATTTTTATTGGAGCAATAAAGTTATTTTTCTATTTATAAAAAATTAAATACATTGCATATTTCCCTATTTTAGCTTAGAACAATTATAAAAATTTCAAAATAGCCCCATAAATTCACCCAAAATATATTAGTGATGGTGTAGTATTCTAATATATATTTACAAACCACAAAAATATAAAACCAAAACCCTAAAAAATGAAAAACACTACAAATCTTATAAAAATCATAAAAAGTCTTTAAAAAACAAAAAATCACGTTTTAAATGCCTAAATTTTCTTTATTTTTTACTACTTTCCAATAAAATTGATATTGGGCCTTATCTAACATGTTAGATATTTATTAGTCCCATTTCAATGTCCCCAATTTCTATTTTCTCATGTTTTGTGTGTTTCTAGTTTTAAAATTCCTTAAAAATTCTCAAAATAACCTCCAAAATAACCAAAAAAGAGAAAAATCCAAAAAGCAAAAAAAATATTTATGAAAATATTGACATTATTTAATATTTTAACCTTTCAAAAAAGTCAAGTTTCCCTTCTTTCATCTAGATACATATATATCCATATTCTAAATATATATTCATTATCTATATATATATAATATCTACATTATTTTAAACTAAAAATCAATTAAAAATTTGTAAAATCAAAAATTAAGAAATATATATATAATTAGAAAACCACAAAAACAATTGAAAAATAAAACAAAAAATGACCTAAGTAGGTAGCTCACTTTTCTATACTCCCCTCTACTCTTAGTGGCTCAACACTCTCCATACTTGCTTCTATACACGTATTTTGTAGAGTTATAATAATTTTTAACTCACACTTTTTATTGTTTATCTATTTGTGGGTTGATTTTTGATTGTGTCAGTTGGTTCAGGTACCAAGTGGCATGACCATTCGAGATAGCGATTGCCGGATCCGACTTGTCGGACACCATAGGCCATCCAAGATCTGACGTTAGTCACCCCATTGCGAACGGTTCATTAATTATGCACATATCTTGTACTATTTAATTTATCATTAATTAAATCATTAATAAAAATGTTTTCTTCTTGAAACTTGTACATAAAATGGGTTTAAATAATAAAAATAATTGTAGAAATAAACCATAAACATAATAAAAAGGGACAACACTCTGAAAAGACGTAAAATCACAATTAAAAGATCAAAATCTATTCCATACGAACTCTAAATGAATCAAACCCATGTTCATTATGTTCAAAATAAAATAATCTTTATAATAAAGGGGTTTCATAAAATTTGGAGTTAAGATGTAAAAGTCGGCTTTTTGGAGTGCTTTTGTACATATATGTGTATAATGTACCTATCTATTTATTTATTTATATTTTTGGTCATATTGTATTTTTAGTTTCATGTACATATTTTATATAATTTATATAAAATATGATTAAAAATAATAGAAATTAAAAATAATTAAAAAAATAAATAATTATATTTATTTCATATGTATTATGCACCTATATTGTACAAAAGTATATTTAGTCCATCAAATAGATTCACAAAAAATAAAAATATATTTAAAATCATTTAATTATTTTGTAAATAAACAAAATTCAAAAATAGTGTATATATTTATGTAATTAGATAACTAATTATGTATGCAATGAATATAGGAAATTTATACCTGTAAATAATTGTATTCTAATAATCTAACCTTATAAATCAATTTATTTAGTTTATTTAAAATCATTATTTAATTATTTATTAATGTATTTACATTCTTTAGTTTCGTAAATTTTTAATTTAATTTTTTATGTATTTGTTTATTATTTCTATTTATTTTTATTTATTTGTTGTTTTTTGTTTGTTGTTATGCAGACTGGGCCCTGATTGGCCCATATCCGATTGTTGACCCATGGGTAAATTCCCCTCCTTCCAAACCCGCTTCACATGCTTGACCCGCTTCCGTGTTTGATTTATCTCACCTGATCTAGACCCCCATTTACCTGATTTCACGCCCGATTAATCACCTCACAATCCTCATACATGCCAGAATAAATTCCCTCTGATCTGAGCACTCTCGCGCCTAATCTTTCATTTCCCTTTCAAAATTTCTATACCCAATAAATATGACTCCAGCACCTAATTTCATTTCTGATCCGCCTTTGGCTGCCTTTTCCTTCGAGATCGACCCTTTGAGAGTCTTGCGCCATGACAAAGCATCATGAAAAAGAGATAGGGGGTGTGGTGAGGTATATGTTGGCAAGATCCACTTTAGCGATGAGGAGCTCTGGCGTGATGAAGCATCCTACCAAATCAGGGTCAGTCGAGGCATAAGTTTAGTTCTTCCATTCATCTTAATTTTCCTAGTTTAGATCTATCATTTATTTCATTCAAATTCATCTTAATTTCGAAAATCTTCGATTAAAGAGAAGATCAGAGCACTAGGCTACGATCCCTAGTTTTGGCATGTTTTTTCATATGAGTTTGACTACGAATCATCTCATCTGAATCGTAGATTATTTCTTCATACTTTCTCTTCATGATCTTATCATCAGATATGATCATTGAATCAGATTTGTAGTTTTGGGTCTCACTCCTTCATCCTCGTAGAGATCTGACTTGTTCATCCCCTTTCCCATGTGTTTTTTATTCAAATAATTGAGCCGAGGTCTACAAGGCTTCGAATATCCTTAATAACCTATAGGTCAAGCATCGAAGCAGATCTAGTCAGAGTTGAGGTTCTAGGTGCGGTTTCTGAAAGGAAGCTCCAGAACTAGACTCATCAAGATCTGAGTGCAACAACAAGCATTCATCGATGTAAATCTACATTAGCACCCATTTGGGACTTGTCTGAGATCAATTTGACGTGTATTAAACGAGATCTGCTTGATTTAAGTTCACGTGGAGAAGCCATCTTCCATGTTCTTCCATAGGTGTTTAGCATCGTTCGATCAAGAATGGCATATGCTAGATCACATCCTCAATGTCGCTTCACGCCCAAACTTCCACCAACCGATCAGATCTAGAAGACTCCATCGAGTTTTCCACTGTGCACGCGCATCGTACATTATATTGAAGAAGTTGCATTTTCCTCCATGTAATTTCTTATTTCTTGTAAATCTTTAATTTGTAAATAATAGTTTGGAACAACTGAATAAAAGTCATGTGATTTTTTTAAATTATATCTTAATCCTCCTTATGTGAACTCACGTGTGTTGTCACATGCTTTATGGCCAAATTTCAATAAGTATCTTGCATTTTCTTGTTAATTAAAGTTCTGAAGTTTTGTATTATTTACTATTCAGCCTTTGTGTTTGCATATCACATGTAGCAACACTTGAGTCCTTGGAATAAGTGCATATATTTCCATGCATTTTGTTCTTTAGTTAATAAATAGTTTGTTAGTTTTTGTAAATCACGTTTAAGTCCCTTTTTGCAGAATTTAATTTAATTATTATTTGTTTGAATTAAATATCTAAATAACTCAAAAAAATCTTTAAAAATTAGTTTGGCTTCTTGGTTAGTTTTTTTAACTCACATGATTTTATTTCTCATAATTAAATTCAACTATTATTTTTAAAATATAAAAATGTAAATATGTCTATGTTTGTTACTTCAAAAGTCATAAAAAGTAAAATACTCTTTGAAAATTTCTAAAAAAATAGTATACCCTTATTTTATTTTATTTTATCACCAATAAAAAATCAAAGAAAAAGTCAACTAAAAAGCACTAAAAGCTTAAAAATGTATAAAAAATATATAAAATTGAATAAAAATAATAATAATAATAATTGGATTTTTAAAGTCTGATAAAAATTCATGTATACAATTTGTTTCCAATTTTGATTCTTTATTCTCCATTTTAAAAATAACAAAAGCAGTAGCTTGTTTTTAATTTAAAAATTAATTTCATTCTTAACTCAGTAGAAAATCCATCAAAAATATAAAAATACCATAAAATCACTAAAAAGAGTAAAAATTTGATAAAGCACAAAAACATTTTTTTGTATTTTTGAGTATTTTTGACATATTTTGAAAATAGAAAGGCCTCTTTTCACTTTAGTGTATATATTACTCAATAATTGTTTTTAAAAAATAAGATATATAAAAATATCCAAAAATTTAGAATCAAAATAAAATTTAAAAAATCATAAAATATAAAAAATATTAACCATTTAAAAATCCATAAAAAAATATAAATTCTTAAAAAGACATAAAAATAAGAAAAAGAAAAGAAATTTAAAATCTTCATTAATTGGCAATAATTAATTTTCCATCATTCATTTGTAGCCACCTGAGTTCGATCCTGGAAGCTATACCAGGTTAATAAGTAGCACAAATTCTTCCTTTAGAATAAAAATAATTTTCCCTACAATAATCAGTCACCAAAGGCTTACAAGTCCAACAGTCTCCCACTAGTCCCTAGAGCCATTCATGTACAACTCTCAAACCCATATTTATTGTGCTATGGTTGACTATTTTGTCAAATAGCAGGGTAAAATGATTAATCACTTTGTTAGTTGATGAATCTCAGAGCATCACTCTAAAAGTCATGAATTAAGCTAAAATCCCTACAATTTATTGGCATTTCTTCATTTATTTTGCATAATTAGCATTCATGCATGTATTGATAAGAATTGTATTTTATCACTTATTTTTGCACAAAATAAGAAGCCACAAATCTCAGCCAAAATGACCTATAAAATAGCTTAACTGCCTCGATTTTTAGCTAATTCATGCTAATTCCAAATGACTTGAAACCACATCCACTCTGTACATATCACTAACTTCACCTATGGACGGTCGAGTGGTTGTGCTTTCACCCCTAAACTAGATATTCATGCAACAAGCCAAAGCCAGTCTTCCTGTGGCCGGTAGTCAGGTGCGAAGCAATTGCCCCCGGGGGAGGGAAGAAGAAAATGGCTTGTTCCGTTGCGTCCGATGATCAGAACGAGCTTGCCTAGGACCACTGCCGTCCCATTCGTCGAGTGAGCTGGAGCGCAGCCATCTTATCCACTTTTCGTGGGTCGAAGCACTAAACAAGAATTAATAAAAAATACAAAAAAACACTAACCTAAATAAGTGGACCAAAAACCCAAACCTTAGTTCCAGGATTTCCGGACTAAAACCTTAATATCTTCCTCATCGAGTGTCCGATTTGATCCTACTCACTTTTTAACTAATGTACATTCGAATACCTTCAAAACAAGATGAAGTTCAAGTGAATCAGAGTTTATATGTGAAAGTTGGGTTTTGGGCCTCTTTTGTACATATTGTATTTTAGTTGTATTTAACCTATAATTTTATGTACATAATTACCTCATTTTATTTTATTTCTTTTTCATTTGTCTTCTTTGATAAAATTTTTAATAAAATGCACAAAAAATTAAATCCAAACTGAGCTTGAAATCAAAGAAACTAAGTGAGTCCTAGTCTTCACTAATTGTCTGTACAAAAATTGTCTTTTTTGTATATTATTTTATTTTTTCTTTTTCTTACTTAAAAAAATCCAAAAAAGTTAGACTAATATATAAATATTTATCTTTGATTTTATCATATTTTTTTCGAATTTTTATCTAGTTTAAAAATGACAAAGAAATTAGAAAACCCAAAAATCAAGGTATTTTATGTACATGGGATACCCCAAAAATATCACTTTGTGTAAATGAACGATTTTGTTTTGATCTTTTCATGAAAGTTGTAGATCTCATCAAGACGAGCAACTTTCATGCTTTTCATGAAAGTTGTAGATCTCATCAAGACGAGCAACTTTCATGAGGAAACTTTTTCAATCCGAGGTCGTTTGCTATTTCTTTTTGGATTATCTTTATATATAATATTTCATGTGGCCGCATCAGGTTCGTCCGATCTTGGCCGATCAGATGGCGCCTGTGCTTCCGCCTTCGTTGCTCCACCCAGCTACCTTTCCCAATGGAGATCACCGCTGCCCCCTCGATTTCTCTGCCGTGAATATCACCGATGATGAATCTTGGATTCATCACTCTAAATCGCATTTATTAAGCTCAAATCCCTCAAAATCAACAGCAATTCTGCATCTATTCTGCATAATTAGCATTCATGCATGTTTTCATAAGAATTGCATTTTATCCATTATTTATGCTTAAAAAAAGAAGCCAAAAATATCAGCCAAAATTGACCTATAAATAGCCTAACTTCCCGGATTTTTAACTAATTCATACTAACTCCGAATGACCAAAAACTACCTCCACTGTATACATATCACTAACAAGAATAAATAAAAAATACAAAAAAAATCACTAACCTAAATAAGTGGACCAAAAACCCGAACCCTAGTTTCAGGATTTCCAGACTAAAAACCTCATATCTTCCTCGTCCACTATCCATTTAAATCCTACTCACTTTTAAACTAATGTATATTCAATTACCTTCAAAACAAGACCAAGTTGAAGTGAATCGGAGCTCGTACGTGAAAGTTGGGTTTTGGGCCTCTTTTGTACATTTTGTATTTTAGCGGGTTTTTGACCTATTATTTTATGTATATAATTAACCTATTTTAGTTTATTCCTTTTTCATTTGTCTTCTTTGATGAAATTTTTATTAAAAATGCATAAAAATCCAAATCCAAATTAATCTTGAAATAATAGAAACAAATTGGGTCCGAGTCTTCACTAACCAACTGTACAAAATTGGTCCTTTCCTTCTTTTATTTTATTTCTTCTTTTTCTTAATTAGTAAAAAACCAAAAAAATTAGATTAATGTGTAAATATTTATCTTTTATTTTACCATATTTTTTTGGATTTTTATCTAGTTTAAAAATGACAAAAAAATTACAAAGCCTAAAAATCAAGGTATTCTATGTACATGGGATACCCCAAAAATATCACTTTATGCATTTGAACGATTTTAGTTTTGATGTCTTCATGAAAGTTGTAGATCTCATCGAGAAAAACAATTTTTGTGAAGTAACTTTTTCGATCCGAGGTTGTTTGCTATTTATTTTGTATTTTACAAAGTATTTATATTTCAAATTTTGTGGTGCTGACACGTGGCAGCTCTGCCATCGTGTCAGCCATTTTTGGCATTAATTATTATTAGTTTTATTAAAAAAATATTAAATACCAGCACGTGCGAGTCACGTGCCTCCCAGGTACGCGCCAAGCATGTGCCTCATCGTGCCCCAATCCACTGCCACGCGTCAACATTGTGGTCGTCCGATCTCGGCCGATCGGACGGCCACTGCTCGTCTTCCTCATCCTACCGCTTTCCCAAATCTCGTCGCACCTCCGATGAAAATCACCGTCGAATTTGCGAATCGCACCGCCCGCCTCGTCGCAATCTCCATCACAATCAGATCCTCGGCGAACCTCGCCTAGATCCAATCGCCTCCATCGGATCTTCGTCCCTTCAAATCCCGTAAAATCGTCAATTGCAAGACCTTCCACCTCCGAAACCCCCGTCGATGCCCTATTTAATGAAAGCTCCACCCGAGGATCCGCCATCCGCCGATAAGCCTCCAAATACGAAGAGTGGCGTTGACAGCACCACTCTCTCTTCATCGCCGGCGAGATCCGAGACCATCGTCCTCGTCGCAGCCCACGGTCGCCTCCCCTTCGGACCGTCGCTGCCAAGTTCTAAGGCCATCTCTGTCAAGCCGACGACAATCCACCTCCAACCTCACCGCAAAGACGCGCTCCACTGACTTCAATGTTCGTCTTCTTCAACAATCTCCATCGACGAAATCCATTTCCGACTCCAGCAACGATGCAACTCCGTCGGTCATCATTCTTCGACAACTCCGACCGTCGCCTACGTCTTCAACCTCACCGGAACTCAGCAGCAGCCGAAGGCCCCCCGCCTCTGCCTTCACCTTCTCTGACCACAACTTGTACGTCAGGAGCATCCAGCCAGAGCCCCCCCCCCCCTTCTGCCTCGGTCGGGCCTCCCTCCGCCTCTACAACACCACCGGCGGGCACAGCCAGGAGCTGTCCTCGTCGCCGCCTTTTGCAATGCCTCCGAGTCGAGCCCGAGGCCCCCCACACACGCTCGGCACGTGCCCGGGGGAACTTCATCAACCCACGGGTGATGTGCCCGGCACGTGACCATGTGGTCAAATTGCAATAACACCCCGGGGTCTACTTGTATTTGCACCAAAGTCCACCGACCAGAGGGCACGCGCCACGCACGTGCCCCTCTGGCGAAATTGCAATATCTTCCACTCCATTATCGGTAATTACAAATCAGTCCCCCGGCATATTTTATTTATATTTAATTTATTTGCATCTGTACCCCTGTTTTCCCTCCATTGAGTTTAGACCTCTACATGACATTGTTTTATTTATCCAAAAATAGCATTGTGTTTCTCAATTAATTCTCAACACTTTGACATATCGTGGATATTTTTGTGATCATTGGTTAATTAATAATTAATTGTTTTGTGGAAATTTGCATTGCTCAGTTTGTGCTCATAAATTTATATTTGATTAACCATGCTCTAAAAACTCCCGAAAAATCACAAATTGTAGATTTAATTGTGCTTGACATTGTACCTAAAAAGAATTGAATTTGCATGCATAGTTTGTCCTGTAAAAATCATTTTGCATATTTTAGTGTTTGATTTTTAATAGGTATTGAATCTAGTATTTTCAAGGTTTAGGATTTTTCTGAGATCCATCATCTAGTGATAGATCTTAGATAATTTTGTTCCTTGAAAATAATTAGGTTTAATATTTATTATAATTAAATATTGAACTTCATTCTATTTGCATTTAAAAATTCATAAAAAAATTCATATTGCATCCAAAAATTCCAAAAATATCACAGTGCATTCATTTCATCGTAATTTGCATCTTGGCCAAGTTTCATATTTTTCAGACATTGTTGGGTATAATTTACATTTTAGTCCCAAAAATAGGCTGAATTTGCATTTTGCATCATTTATTGCATAAAAAATTACAAAAAAAGACAGCCTCGAAAACCACGCACGAATTTTGATAGACATAATTTTATGTTGTTCCTTTACCTCCTTGTGTTCGACCTTGGGACTTGCCCAAATAAAATAAACATAAAACCACACGATTAAAAAATTAACGAAATAATTGTGTTTATTTTCTTGACCGATTCCGATTGTCGCCTACAACGAAACAAACAAAAATTTATGTTTATGCATGATCGATTATACACATCCTCTTAACACAGCGAATTTCGGACTCGTCAGATGGCATCGTTGCCGGGGAGGCAAACGGCTTAGGTTTGTGTTTTGAAAATTTCTGTTCGGTTTTCCACATTCGGGTAGGTTGACCCTCGAATTCTTCATTATAAATTCCATTTTTTTCTTCATTTATTTTATTTTATTTTCAGCATTTATTTCTCTTATTTTATTTTTATTTCTTGAGTCACTCTCTTAGATTCTCTCTCTTATTTTTATTGCGAGGTACCTGGCATACGTGGAGCGGTTTTTCAAGAACCGACGCATTTTCATCGACTTCCGAAAAAGCCACAAATAATTTACGATCGAGTCGATTCGTGAGAGAGTGTAGAGTCTAGGATTTTAATTTTCGTAATTTTATTTCTGTAATTAATTACTCATTTACAACGGTGTTCGTTGGACTCTCGCGTATGTAAAAAGACCTTAAACTTTCTTCTGTGATGTGTCGTGGCCTGTTTCACTCTCCGGTGAGGGTGGGGCCTGACTTGAGTGGCAATTAGGATAGACCTGCATATATGGCTCTCAGAGCATTTTAATTTGTGATTATGCTCGTAGGAATTTGGCCACACTTCATTGTTAATTGAGACGCACATTAGATCGTTCAATTTAGCCAAAATTCAACTCAATTCTTCCCCGCTAATAGAACTTTCTGCTAGGTGCGATTTTTCATTGGCTTGCATTCATTTAGATTAAATTTTTAATTTCGGTATTGCATCCCACATGGAGATTGTGAGGATTCGCTGTAAGTCTTCTAACTGAGCATACATCATCATTTTTCGCGTGCATCGGCTTTTACCGAATTTCTCCCTCTTGTTTTATCACATAATTTTAAAGGAAATTGGGACTGGACGGTAGACATGCATTTGTGCTCATTTAATTCTTAAATAATCACCTAATTAAAATTGGGATTGCTAATTATAGCCGACTTCAAATAACCCATAAAATTAAGAATTTTTACGGGAGAGCAACCCCGACCTTGGATTCTTTTTTGTTCTTCGAAGTGAGCGAGAGACGACACTTAAGGCTAGAGCCCAAACCCGGATTTTCATATTAACTGCTGATTCTACCAAAGACGATTAGCTACTCTCAGTGAGAATATATCGGGTAGCCGGTAAACGGTCCAGATTTCCTTAGCAGAGTGGGTGGTTTAGAGGACACTACGTAAGGTTCCATCCTCAAGTAACACGGGTAGTCGTTTTACGGTCCGTACTTACTCCCATACTGGCTGAAAGTAGGTGCAACTAGGCATAAGAATTCGGGCCAGTCATTACGAAAATCTCCGGCACCTAACAGCTCGCTTAATTATTTTCCAAGATTGTCTTATCCCCATCTAAAATTGAAAAGATAATAGCCGAACTCTTACGGCTTCATTGTGTGAGTTGGTGAACCCGGGGTTTGATTTGTATTTGCATTGGTGTGCGTGAACCGATTTCGAAGATCAAAAGCCGCACATTTGATAAAATTTCTTTTGACTATCACGTGCAATCATCTTTCTCCTTTCTTGATTTAAACCTCATCATGGAACTCTTGTCCAAAAACTCTCCGAATCCAGATCATAAAAATCATTGCAGACCCAACCCCTCATTCCTTTAAGCTCTTTCAAAAATGGCCGAACAGTTATCCGAGAATCCATCATTGTTATACTATGAAAACGAATTCGTATCGGTTAGACCCAAAACACCTCCTCCAACTCCCACAAGAGACTCTCAACCACCAACTCTCTCTACAAATCCGATATGCTTCATGAATGACAACCTTTTGTATTCGTACCAGACAAACCAACAACCGGTTGAGGTCTCCAATTCTTCATACATCAATCCACTCTTCTCTGATCACACAATTCATCCATCATATTCTGTAAATGTCAATCCATCATTCATGGGAGATTATAACTACATGATCGAATTGAACACTTCTTCACATCTTCCATCGACCCTACCCTTGAACACCAATGAACAACCATCATCTTGGATTGACCATGACAACCCTCTCTTTAGACATGATACTCATACAGAGGATTGGACTGACCATATAGAAACACATCAACCCTGTATGCTGACTCCACAATATCAAGGTTCGACCACTCATGATTAAAGAATCAAACTCGCGACCTCTCGCATACCTGGACCATATGAGAGGATTGAACTTTACTCGGACCAACTTCACATACCTAGACCATATGAGCAGCCGCCTTCCATAATTATTGAGGAGATATTTTTAGAAGATAATGATAATATACTTGATATTTCAAGAGACTCCTCTCCTAGAACATATAGGAAAATGGAAGAGGAAATTATTGAATCTCAAATACAAAAACATACCCCGACTGCTCCCACAATTGGTCATGAAAAGATTTTAGAGGATATTTTTAGGATGAATAAGAAATTTGATTTAATGGAGGATAGATTTCGAGAATTTGCCGATCGATTAACTTCAATCTCTGGTAGATCGAACATTAAAGTGAATGAGGAAATGATTGGATCTAAGATTGAAAATTTTGAGGATATTCAGGAATCTGGGGACGATTCTGGCAGTGTCACTTCTGCATATTATTCCCCTAGAAATGACTATGCCTCTGACTCTCACTCTGAACATCAGAACCCCTGCTCATCTGAGGAATACACTACATCACCACACCATACAGAAAATACTAAAAAATGGGAATATTCAAAAACACCAAAAAAACCAAAAATCCAGAAAATTTCATAAAAATTGAGACTGAAGAAGATCTGAAGAATTTGGATCCTGCTTTAGGGGAAGCAATGGAAAAAAGATTGATGTTTGAACTTCCCTTTATAAAGGCCATTGAACACTTCCCCGACCTTAAATGATTTGTAATAGACAAATTAATGATAAAAAAGTCAGGAAGGATTAGAACGAAGACTGAAAGACATATTTTGTCAATGGCCTCCTCCTTGGTGTTACGGAGAAAAACCAAGAGCCGCATAGTGAAGCGGTTGCCCAGATTTGACTGCATAATCAAAGAAACAATTTTCACGCATGCTTGGATTGATGACGATTCACCGATCAATATCCTCCCGACCTCTGTATTCCATGAACTCAAACTCGGACCGATCAGGAAAATACGAGAGATTGTTCAATTGGCAGATTGATAAATAAAGCGGCCGAGAGGAATCATTTCTGGCATCATGATATCCAAGGTGCTCCGCTCAAAGTAGAATTCACGATCATTGATATTAAGCATCAAGGAGAATTCACCTAGTCTCCAATTATTCTCAGAAAGCCATTCTTAGCATTGTCAAAGGTAATTATCGATTGTGAGACTCGGGAAATCAATTTTAAAGCATTGGAAGCACTTAGATCTTACTCTGTCTTTGAGGAACCACGGTCTTCTGAGGAAACCCACGAAGTCCCCGGCAGTCGCAACCATGAAGAGGTAGAAGAGCCCTACCCCGCTACGACACCTGAGATAGCGGTTGTTGATGAGACTATTGGTTTAGAGAATCTCCCCCCTGCTCCATTCCCAGCTGCTCTCACCATGAAAAATCGAGCATATGAATCATATGATCCGGAGACTTATGCATGGGCACACCCTGGGTCAACCTATTTTGACTACATGGATCACATCAACTGGACAAAGGAATGCTCCAATGTCAAATCAACTGAGAATGAACATCTAGAGACTCTTCCCAGTATTTCAATTCCTGCATATCTCAAAATAGACAAATCCTTCTTCTACGATCCTGAGACATATGCATGATAGCACCCAGGGGCAACCGTCTCTGAATATCTTGACCAAATCATCCCAAATCGCCCTCGCCTCCTGAAACGTCTCCGACACCATGCAACAACACTGCTTCGCCTTCCGAACTTCATCAACCACCACTATGCCTGGGAGCTCCAACACCTCCTCATCATCAATGCCCTTGAGCAACGCTCCACTACCTCACCACGCTCCAGAACTCTATCCCATCTCCAACTTCATCCACGGTCAGGAGTCCCACCGCCAACCAAAGCTTCTCTCACTCCTAGAGCCGCGAGCCTCCACCATAGCTCGACGACCGCCTCCAGCACCAGTCCTCCACCGTAGTCCGCTCCTCCACCTTCCAGTTGCTCCCCATGATGCTTCGCAGCTCCGTCGGGTGGCCCTGCCTCCTCCGCCTTCGACAGCCGGGTAGCAGGCCCGAGACCCCCACTGCGTGCATCGCACGTGCGGTTGGGGGGACTCCACCTGACGTGACCCCGCGTACGTGGGTGGGATAATTACGGAAGTCCCCCTACCTCTTCATATTTGCAACAGTCCTCCAGCCTCCAGAGTTCCCCTATTCTCAAAAAAGCCCTACCACAGAGGTCACGTGCTCCGCACGTGATGCTCTGGGATTTTTGCAGGAGTTCCCCTATGGGTATAGGTATTTACATTTTTGTCCCTGCTTTGCATTTTTTGTATAATTTATTTATTGTAATTGCACTGAGACCCATGTGTTCCCCTTTTATTTTGAACCTCTACATTGCATTATTTTATTATTCAAAAAATTGCATGATGTTTCTCAACTAATTCTCTACCATACGGCATATTGTAATATTTTTGTGATTTATGGTTAATTAATGATTTAATGTTTTGTGGAAAATTGCATATTTTGCCCACTTTGTGCTTTGAAATTCATAATTAATTAACCATTGTTCTAAAAATCGCCAAAAAATCAAGAATTGTAGAATTAGTTGTTTGTTACATCGTGTCTAACAAGAATTACATTTGCATGCATTGTTTACCCTGTAAAAATCATTTTGCCTATTTCGATCTTTAATTTTTAATAGGTATTAAATCTCATATTTTTGAGGTTTAGGATTTTTCTAAAATCAATCACTTAGTGATAGATCTTGGATGATTTTATCCTTTGAAAATAAATAGATTTAATATTTATTATAGTTAAATTTTGAAATTCGCATCGTTTGCATTCTTAAATTCATAAAATATTTATCTCACATCAAAAATTCCAAAAAAGTTACAATGCATTCATTTCATAATTATTGACTTCTCAGCCAGGTTTCATATTTTTTAACATCATTTGATTGATCTTTACATTTTAGTCCCTAAAATTGGCAACATTTGCATTTTGCATCCCAAAAATGCATTAAAAATAAAAAAAATACCGTCTCGAAAACCATGCATGAACATTGAAAAATAAATTTCGAGGTTGTTCCTTTGCCTCCTTGAGTTCGACCTTGGGACTTACCCAAGTAAAATAAACATAAACCACATTGATTAAAATTGAATAAAATTTTGTAGACCGATTCTGATTGCCCGACAACAACACATTCAACATTAATTTAAATGCTCTATAATTCCCCATAATTAACTAAGGGTGATTCGCAACTCATCAGATGGCACCGTTGCTAGGGAGGCAAATGGCTTAGTGTTTGTCTAAAATTTTTTGTGTTCGGTTTTCCACATTCGGGTATTCTGACTCCCGGATCTTCGTTGTAAAATTCCATTTTTTTTCCTGCATTTATTTTTATTTTTTCTGTATTTATTCTCTGTCTTTATTTTTATATAAATTTTTGTGTCACTCTCTTACACTCTCTCTCTCTTATTTTTCTTGCGAGGTACCCGACGTACATGGAGTTGTTTTCGAGAACCGACGCATCTTCACCGACTTCCGAAAAGATGCATTAAAAATTAAGATCAAGTCAAGTCGTGAGAGAGCGTAGTGTCTAGGATTTATTTATGCAATTTTAATTTTTGTAATTATTTGCTCATTTATAGCGGTGTCCGTTTGGACTCTCGCGTGTATAACAAGACCTCTAACTTTTTCTGTGGTGTGTCGTGGCTTGTTTCACTCTCTGGTGAGGGTGGGGCCCGACTTGAGTGGCACTTAGGATAGACCTATACATAAGGCTATTAGAGCTTCTATAATTTTTGATTATGCTTGTAGGATCTAGGACCACACTTCACTTAATTGAGACGCACATTAGATCGTTCAATTTAGTCAAAAATTTAATTCAGTTCTTCACGGCTAATAGAACTTTCTGTTAGGTGCGGTTTTTATCGGCTTGCATCCATTTAGAATAATTTTTAAATTCTTGTAATACATCCCACATGGAGATTGCAAGGAATCACTGTAAGTCTTCTATCTGAGCATACATCATTGTTTCACGTGCATCGGTTTTTCCCAAATTTCTCCCTCCTATTTTGTCACATAAATTTAAAAGGAAATTGGGACTGGACGGTAGGCGTGTATTTGTGCTCACTTAATTTTTCATTGATCGCCTAATTAAAATTGGGACTGCTAAACATAGCCGACTTTAATTAATCATAAAATCAAGAATGTTGGCGGGCGAGCAACCCCGACCTTGGATGCATTTATTTTTCTAAGTGAGCGAGAGACGACACTTAAGGTTAGAGCCCAGCTCCAAAATTTTCATTCAGACTACTGATTCTAAAAATGATTAGCTACTTCTCAGTGAGGAAATAATGGGTAGCCAGTAAACGGTCTGGATTTCCTTAGCAGAGTGGGTGGTTTAAAAGACATTGTGTAAGGCACCATCCTTAAGTAACACGGGTAGCCATTTTACGGTCCGTACTTACACCCATACTGGCTGAAAGTGGATGCAACTAGTCATAAGAATTCAGGTCAAGCTTTAAGAAAACTCTGGGCACCTAACAGCTCGCTAATTTTTTTCCAAGATTGAATTTATCACCAACTAAAATTGAAAAGTTAATTTGCCGAGCTCTTGCGGCTTCATTATGTGAGTTGGTGAATCTGGGGTTTGATTTGTGTTTGCATTGGTGTGCGTGAACTGATTTCGAAGATCAAAAGCCGCATATTTGTGCCATCAATCTCCTTGATAAAAATTTCTTTTGAATATCTTGTGCACTTGCACCGAGATCAACCATGACGATTCATCATCAACCTCCTTTGACAAATACAGGACAATGGTCCGAGAACCCATATTATGAAGATGAATTTGTCTCAGTTAGGCCCAAATCGACTAAACTCTCTTCTTTCAATAATACTCCAACATTTGTGGGCGACTTTCACTCTCGGATGAATCCGGCCCCCTCGATAAATTCCAAGCCACTCAACTCAAATCATCCAATCAAAGTCACCACAGCCTCACAATTTTCGCCTCGATCACCTGAGCAACTGTGATCCTGGACTGAACCATCTTATCTAGGTTTCTTGCTCAAACTAATGGACTATTTCAAGATCAAATCACTTTTGAGGCTCATGACTAGTAGAGAGACCAAACCCGATCACACCAGACGGAGAGGCTCGCACCTAAGGATCATCAGTATTAAATTAACCATAATGATCAAATACCTATTTACAAACCCAAATACTACTCTTTTGATAGCCTACAAATACAGAGGACCAGGCTGATGATATCGACACATATAAACCATGTATGACTCCATTGTTCGAGGATACCATCAATCATGACCATGGATGTAGACTCTACTCGAACCAACATTGCATGCCTGAGTCACGGCATGCTGAGTATGAGATTTACATATTCCCGCAAAATCCTTCCACTGAGCAGACTCCTTCCATAATTTTTGAGGAGAAATTTTCAGAAAATGACAATCATATATTAGATATTCCAAGAGACTCTTCTCTCAAGTCATACAAGAAAATGGAAGATGAAAATACTGAATCTCAAATTCAAATACAAGAACACACAACGACTGCTCCCATGATTGATCATGAAAAGATTTTAGAGGATGATAATTTGAGGATAAATAAGAGATTTGAGTTAATGGAGGATAAATTTAGAAAGTTTGCTGACCGACTAATTTCACTCTCTGGTAGCTCGGATATAAAAATGGATGAGGAAAAGATTGGATCTCATGTTGAAAATTCTAAGGATATTCAGAAATCTAAAAACTATTATCAGCCTAGGGACGATCCTAACAGTGACACCTCTGCATATTATTCTCCTAGGGATCACTCTGAATCTGACTCGGCATATCTAAGCTCATCCTCATCTGGGGAACACTACTCATCCACACACCGCATAGAAAATACAAAAAAAATAAAATATTCAAAAACACCTAAAAAATTGAAAATCTAGAAAAATTCATAAAAATTGAAACTGAAGAAGATCTAAAGAATTTGGATCCTACTGTAAGGGAAGCACTGGAGAAAAGATTGATTTTTGAACTTCTCTTTATATAGGCCATTGAACACTTCCCGACCTTAAAGGATTTGTAATAAACAAATTAATGATGAAAAAATCAGGCAGGATAAGAACAAACACTGAAAGACATATCTTGTCAATGGCCACCTCCTTGGTGTTGAGGAAAAACCATGAGCCTCATAGTGAAGCGGTTGCCCAGATTTGACTGTAAAATTAAAGACACCATATTTACCCATGCTCGAATCGATTACGACTCACCTATCAATATCCTCCTGACCTCTGTATTTGACAAACTCAAACTCGAACCTATCAGAAAAATCAAAGAGATCGTTGAACTGGTTGATCGATCAATAAAGCGGCCAATAGGAACCATTTCCGTCATCGTTACATTAAAAGATGCTCCGCTCAAAATAGACTTCACGATCATTGATTTTGAACATCAAGGAGAATTCACCCAGTCTCAGATCATTCTGAGAAAGCCATTCTACGCATTAGCTAAGGTAATTATTGAGTGTGAGACTCGGGAAATCAATTTTACAACATTGGGAGCACTTCGATCTCAACAAGTCTTTGAGGAACCACGATTTTCTGAGGCAAACCACGAAGTCCTCGACATTCGTAACCATCAAGCGGTAGAAGAGCCCTACCCTGTTGATACACCTGAGATAACGAATGTTGAAGAGACTATTGGTTTAGAGACTCTCCCCACTGTTCTATTTTCTGCTTCTCTAACCATGGGAAATGACTCCGATTATGATCTTGAGACTTATGCATGGGCGCATCCCGAGTCGACCGAGATCTGAAAAAGTCGGGCAGGATAAGAACAAAGACTGAAAGACATATCTTGTCAATGGCCACCTCCTTGGTGTTGAGGAGAAAAACCAAGAGCTGCATAGTGAAGTGGTTGTCCAGATTTGACTGTGAAATTAAAGACACATATTTACCCATGCTCGAATCGATTACGACTTACCAATCAAGATCCTCTCGACCTCTGTATTTGACAAACTCAAACTCGGACCTATCAGAAAAATCAGAGAGATCGTTCAACTAGTTGATCGATCAATAAAGCGGCTAAGAGGAACTATTTCCGTCATCGTTGCATTCCATGATGCTCCGCTCAAAATAGACTTCACGATCATTAATATTGAGCATCAAGGAGAATTCACCCAGTCTCCGATCATTCTTGGAAGGCAATTATTGAGTGTGAGACTCGTGAAATCAATTTTACAGCATTGGGAGCACTTCGATCTCAACAAGTCTTTGAGGAACCACGATTTTTTTAGGCAAACCATGAAGCCCTCGATAGTCGTAACCATCAAGCGGTAGAAGAGCCCTACAATGTTGCTACACCTGAGATAACGGCTGTTGAAGAGACTATTGGTTTAGAGACTCTCCCCACCGTTCCATTTTTCGCTTCTATAACCATGGGAAATGACTCCGATTATGATCCTGAGACTTATGCATGGGTGCATCCCGAGTCGGCCGAGATCTCCTCTGACCACATTGATCAAATCAACCTGACACCGGAATGCACCAATATCAAGTCAATTGAGAATGAATATGCAGAGACTCTCCTCACTATTACATTTCCCGCTGCTCTCACCATAGAAAAGTGTTTCTTATATGATCTTGAGACATATGCATGGGCTCACCCTGAGTCGGCCGAAACCTTCTCTGAGTACCTTAACCAAATTATTCCAACTCAGGAGTGCACCAACAATAAGAAAACTAAGAACAAATATGCAGGACGTGCACTGACCAAGGGGAAAATTTTAAATGGTTATTCATCTAGAGACCCAAGTATCAACACCTCACTCCCAGGACCAACACCTACACGAACCAAAATGGCTGCTCTTCATCTAATAAGAACGTCGCCCTTGACCTTCTGGAAGAGGAATCATCTGATGATCCCTCATCTGGTCCGGAAAGGGTAATCTACATGAGTGAGGTTTGTTCAGCAGCTCTAAAACCCTATTTTCGCAAGGATCCAAACTTCGATTCCCATTGGACGACTCCCGTTCTGCACTATTATTCATCCAAAGCCGATTCTCCTGGTCTCATTAAATATACAGGAATAATTTCTTATGAGCTGACGGAGATTGGTGCTTTAGAGTATTCATCATTCGAGGACGAATCACTTGATCCCAAGATGGAACGAATTCCGAGAAAACGATTAAAGAAACTAAAGAAAAAGAATATCTGGAGTGCCTCCGCTTTCAAATACTATTCCTATGAGGATAACTCCGATGATGGTTATCGTTCATTTGATTCATATGCTTCATCTATTATCCAGCATGATTTCTCTGAGGATAACACTGATAATGGTTGGGAATCATATGCTTCATCTCCTTCTTATCATTATGATCTCCCACCATAGGCTCACAAAAAGATCGGCTGAAAACCACCTTAATCATCGGCTACTTACCCTCCCTCCCGATCCCAAAGGTCTCCTTGTACATCTTCTTCCTCTACTTAGGCCAAGGCCTAAGTATAGGGGGGACCAATGCCATCTGTACATACCATTCTCCCCATCTCACGATCGCCTCATTTCCACCCTTGTTCCATACTTAGGGTGACCAGATCCTAGTAAAAGGGGAACCGATGTCCATCTGTATATACTCTCCTCATTCACATATCCTGACCGCCTCATTATCACTCTTCTTCTATACTTAGACTGTTCATAGCCTAAGTATAGGGGGCGGATTGATCTATCTTTTTCCTTTTCTTTTTCACTCTCTTACGCTTAGCCCGAGCTATGTCTTCTATATGCTTCTTGTGCTCTGAGGACACAGCACTCGCTAAGTATATGGGGTGTGTGTATATACTATGTATATATTTTATCCATAGCTCGTACTTTCGTGTAAGTCTATATGTATTACGAGGTGGATAATTAACTTGAAAAAAAATTTTGCTACTAACACTGACTGTGTCTAACCAAAATTTTTGAAAAAAAAATGGCTTCTTAATCATTTTTACATTAAAAAAACAATCATAAGTCAAAAAGAGAAATCATAAAAAATGTGTCTGCATTTCACACACCTGCACTTCATCCAGCATTACATTCATTGCATTTGTGAAAAACCCTTGGGTTCTGAAGTGAGTTATGAGTAGAAACCGAGAGTGGTCTGGACTTGACCTTAATCCACCTAATTTTTAGAGGAATTTCGTCAAGAAATAAGATTTTATAAACTTCAGGCCTTTGACTTAATTCTTTGAGTTCCACATAACAATGTGCAACATTTAACTCTTAGTGTCTAACCTGGTCTCTTCATTCTGGGTATGACTCTGGAATAAGGAATTAATTTGTAATCTAGTACTATGCACTTAGCTTAACTCAGACGGGATGTTGGAAGACTAGATGAGTTTTTTTTCTGGAAGTATACATCTAAATATCAGAGTACGGGTTGAAATAGAGCTTCGGAAAAGAGATGGACGGCTGGGCACATTTTTTTCTAAGACCCAAAAACATGTACGGAAAAAAAGATTCCATATCCGTCGGTGCACAACAAGATCCATGAAGAATAACCAAAAATCCAAATGCAAATAAGCCACTACCAAATAAATATCTGACCAAAAAGGTCTAGGCTTCAAGAAAACCTGTAGATCTTGGTGGAGACTTGGCTAAACTGGCCAGCTTCAAAAGGAGAGGTAACTACACCGGCCACCCTCCAGTTCTTTTCTCCTTCTTTAAATATCTCCCTCTATTCGATTGTGAACACAACGTGATAGACCTTAGAAGGAAATACCTGACTCCCCGAGGACGAGTTACTGGAGAGGAGGTTTGCATGGTAGTCCGACATTCTGGATGGGAAGATCTCAAACCTTTCATACACATGAGTCGATTGTTCAATGTTCATGGGGTATACTTTGGGAGGAGGATTGATCTAAGATGAATTCTAAGCTGAAACTGTGACAATGATGTGTAGAACTTGAAGGTTGTTGATTTTAAAATTATAAGTCTCACAGAAGTTCTGCCACACTAATAATCCAAAGGTTAGGTCTAGTTCCATTTTCACCTTCAGCTCATGATCTTGGTATGGAACCCAATCTCATTTCACCTCATTGCATTGCTTTTGATGCTCAAGGACGAGCATGGTATAAGTATAGGGGGATGATGAATCTCAGATTCATCACTCTAAAAGTCATGAATTAAGCTCAAATCCCTAAAATTCATTGACATTTCTTCATTTATGTTGCATAATTAGCATTCATGCATGTATTGATAAGAATTGCATTTTATTACTTATTTTTGCACAAAATAAGAGGCCAAAAATCTCAGCCAAAATGACCTGTAAAATAGCTTAACTTTCCTGATTTTTAACTAACTCATTCTAACTCCAAATGACTTGAAACCACCTCCATTGTATACATATCACTAACAAGAATTAAAGGAAAATACAAAAAATCACTAACCTAAATAAGCGGACCAAAAATCCAAACCCTAGTTCCAGGATTTACGGACTAAAACCTTAATATCTTCCTCATCCAGTGTCCATTTGATCCTACTCACTTTTGAACTAATGTACATTCAAATACCTTCAAAATAAGACCAAGTTCAAGTGAATTGGAGTTCATATGTGAAAGTTGGGTTTTGGGCCTCTTTTGTACATTTTGTATTTTAGCGGTTTTTGACTTATAATTTTATGTACATAATTAATCCATTTTATTTTATTTCATTTTATTTGTCTTCTTTGATAAAAGTTTTATTAAAATGCACAAAAATCCAAATCCAAACTGAGCTTGAAATCAAAGAAACTAATTGAGTCCGAGTCTTCACTAACTGTTTGTATAAAAATTGCCTTTTTCGTATTTTATTTCTTCTTTTTCTTACTTAATAAAAATAAAAAATAGATAAAAAATCAAAGACGCTAATGTGTAAATATTTGTCTTTGATTTTATCATATTTTTTCCAGATTTTTATCTTGTTTAAATTGACAAAAAAAAGAAAACTGAAAAATCATGGTATTCTATTTACATGGGATACCCCAAAAATATCACTTTGTGAAAATGATTTTGGTTTTGATTTTATTTATAAAATGTAGATCTCATCAAGACGAGCAACTTTTATGAAGAAAATTTTTCAATCCGAGGTCATTTGCTATTTCTTTTTGAATTATCTTTATATAAAATTTTTCGAATTTTTTGGAGGTGCCACGTGGCCGCTCCTAGGGCCGCCACGTGGCACCCAATTTTGAGATTTGTACATTTGTTTTATAAAAAAATAAAAAAATAATAATAACTATCACACGTGCACTGCACGTGCCCACCTCCCTCTTAGCCCTTCCAGACACATGGCCATATCAGGGATGTCTGATCTCGGATGATCGGACGGTGCTTGTGCTTCCCCCTTCGTTGCTCTGCCCAGCCGCCTTTCCCAATCGAGACCACCGTCACCCCCTTGATTTCTATGTCGTGAATATCACTGATGACCCCCTCGACGATCTCCGATCACCACCAATCAAATATCGTCACCGATTTCTCTCAAATCCCCTCACCGATCTCCTTCCTTCTCCGTTTACCCCTTGCAACCCTATTTAACCCATTGACCCCCACCTCGTCGAAACCATCCGCCGATTGCACAGGAAGATGACCCCGGTGGTGACAGCCCGGAATCCGTCGTCCTCGACGAGATCCGAAGCCACAGTGCTTTATAGCAGCCTTCCATCTGTGGAGCTGCTCTTCGCTGCGGTAAGTCGTCGAGCCAACGACCCACTACCAACTTCACCCTCCAACGCACATCCACCTCACCCTCGCCTCCAGAAAGGTGTCTGACAACGTGCAACAACACTACTCTGCATTCCTAACTTCATCGACCCTTGCCGTGCTTGGGATCTCCAGTGCCTCCTCATCGTCGACGCCCTTGAGCAACGCCCTGCCACCTCGCTATGCTCCAGAACTCTATTCCATCTCCGACTTCATCTACGGTCAGGAGTCCAGCCGCCAACTGAAGCTTCTCTCACTCCCAGAGTCGCGAGCCTCCGCCACTGCTCGACGACCGCCTCCAACAACTTGTCCTCCACTGCAACCTGCTCCTATACCATCCAGTCACTCCCCGCGAAGCTTCGCAGCTCCGCTAGGAAGCCCCACCTCCTCCGCCTTCGACGGTCTAGTAGCAAGCCCCAGACCCCCACCATGTGCATCGCACATGCGGTTGGGGGGACTCCACCTCACGTGACCCCATGTACATGGGTGGGATAATTGCGGAAGCCCCCTACCTCTCTTCCTATTTGCAACAGTCCCCCCAGCAACAACGTGACCACTTGGATAAATTGAAGAAGGCTCCCCGGAGTTCCCCTATTCTCAGAAAAGCCCTGCCACAAAGGTCACGTGCTTCACATGTGATGCTCTGGGATTTTTTTAGGAGTACCCCTAAGGGTATAGGTATTTACATTTTTGTCCCTGCTCTGCATTTTTTATATAATTTATTTATTGTAGTTGCAATGAGACCCCTATGTTCCCCTTTTATTTTGAACCTCTACATTGCATTATTTTATTATTCAAAAAATTGCATGATGTTTCTAAACTAATTTTCTACCATATGGCATAATTGTGATATTTTTGTGATCTGTGGTTAATTAATGATTAAATGTTTTGTGGAAAATTACGTATTTTGCCCACTTTATGCTTTGAAATTTACAATTAATTAACCATTGCTCTAAAAATTGCCTAAAATTCACAGATTGTAGAATTAGTTGTTTGTTACATCGTAGCCAAAAAGAATTACATTTTCACGCATAGTATGCCCTGTAAAAATTATTGTGGCTATTTTGATCTTTAATTTTTTAATATGTATTAAATCTCATATTTTTGAGGTTTAGGATTTTTCCGAGATCGATCATCTAGTGATTAGATCTTGGATAATTCTATCCCTTAAAAATAAATTGATTTGATATTTATTGTAGTTAAATATTGAAATTCACATCATTTGCATTCATAAATTCATAAAATATTTATCTCGCATCCAAAAATTCCAAAAAAAATACAGTGCATTTATTTCATCATTATTGACATCTCAGCCAAGTTTCATATTTTTCAGAATCGTTTGATTGATCTTTACATTTTAGTCCCTAAAATTGGCCACATTTGCATTTTGCATCACAAAATTGCATTAAAAATAACAAAAAAATATCGTCTCGAAAATCATGCACGAATTTGGATAGACAAATTTTTATGTTGTTCTTTGCCTCCTTAAGTTTGACCTTGGGACTTGCCCAAGTAAACAAGCATAAAACCATGTTGATTAAAATTGAATAAAATTTTGTGGTTATTTCTTAACTGATTCCGTTTGCCCGACAATGACACATTCAACATTAATTTAAATGCTCGATAATTCCCCATAATTAACTAAGGGTGATTCGTGACTCGTCATTAGTAATGACTGTGCCAAGTTATGTTACAAATTTGCATACCTAAAGTGAACATTAACTACATCCAATGTAGTTGCCACATCTTATACAACCAATGCTTTACTTTGTCGAAACGACAATAGTCTCCTTCTTCTTGCTAAACTTAGCTCACCTAGCACTACCGTCCAACAAAATTAAGAACCTAGAAGTTGACTTCCTATCATCCATATATGATTGGAATTCTGAATCTATTTACCCAAAGACTTAGAGATCATTATCTCCATAAACCAAGACATAGTCTTGTGTTCTTCTTAGATACTTGAATATGCTCTTCACTATAGTCCAGTGCCTTTCTCCATAGTAGGATTAGTAATGGCTTACCACTCCCACTACATGGAAGACATCTGCTCTTATAAACGTCATGGCATACATCAAGCATCCTACAACCAATGCATAAGGTCATCCAGTCATGGCTTTCTTTTCCTCAATAGTATCCATCCCATTAGATAGTTGAATACCATGTTTTAAGGGAAGGGAACCATTCTTGGAATTAAACATAATAAATATTTCCAAAATATTTATGATGTATCCTTGTGTTAGTCCTAATACCCTCTTTTGTATGTTTCTGAATAGCTTTAGACCTAACAAATAAGAGGCTTCTCTGATATCTTTCATCTCAATATATTGGACAACAAAATCTTAACACTAATCGACATCCATATATTATTCCCAATAATAAGGATGTCATCTACATAAAGCATAATGAACATGATTGCACTCCCACTAAGCTTCTCGTACACGCATGGCTCATTTGTATTCAGCATGAAATCATAACTCTTTATGGTTTCATCGACTCAGATGTTCCAATTACGAGAAGCTCGTTTAAGCCTGTAGATGAATTTCTTTACTTTGCACACTTTTCATTCCTCAACTAGAATCCTTGGGGTTGCTCCATATAGATATCCTCTTCAAGGTATCCATTGAGAAAAGTGGTCTTGACATACATATGTTATATGTCATAGTTTAAATGTGCAGCTATAGCGAGCAATGCCTTGATGGATTAAGCATGGCCACATGAGAGAATGTCTCATCATAATCAATGCCTTCTCTCTATGTCTAACCCTTCGCTACAAGTCGTGCTTTGAAGGTCTCTACCTTCTCATTGGGTCTCCTCTTTCTCTTGAAGATTCATTTACACCTAATGTGTTTGACCCCATTGGGTGGATCTTCGAGGGTCCATATACCATTCTTGTGAATGGAGACTATCTTCATACTTCATTGCTAGTATCAAGCTATCCATGTCATGATCAGCCAAAGCTTCATCGAATGAAGTTGGATTACCATTAAACTCTTTTGATACATAGAATCTATACCTTTCAGGTTGTGTTAGAACCCTAGAACTCTTTATAAGAGGTACGACCATATCATTTTCAATCATCTCTTCAGTTTCTGGATTAGGAACTTCACCGGTCTCACTAGATTTGATAAGTTACTTACCTTCATTATTATGTTGACTTCTAAGGAATTCATCTTCCATAAATTTGACATCTTTAGAAACAAATATCTTTTGAGTCTCATAATCACACAGATGCTATCCAATACCATTCTTTATGTATCCAATGAAGTAGCACTCTGTAGTACGAGATTCCAGCTTGCTTGCATCCACATTTTTAGCATGGACAAAGCAACCCCAAATCCTCAAGTGGCATACACTCAGCTTGGCACCATACCAAAGCTCATGAGAGGTTTTAGGCATATATTTAGGTGGAATCTTTTTAGAACTTAATATTTAGTCTCTACCACATGCCCCCTAAAACTCGGTTAGATCATCTGAGAGATACTCACCACTTCGGTCAAATCAGATCCATTTTATCTTCTTTCCTATTTTGTTCTCAACCAGAGTCACGAAATCTTTGAACTATTCAAAGGTTTCGTGTTTGTTGTAGCAAGAAGACAAAACCATACCGTGAACGATCATCAGTAAAGGTCACATAATATTAATGTCCATTTCGAGTCATAGTATAAAAGGAACTGCGTACATAAGTATGTATTAGGTACAATACACCTTCGTGTCATTCTCCTTTCTTAGTGATGGGTGCCTTGGACATTTTCCCACGAATAAAATGTTCACGGGTTGGTATATCACGAACTTATAGGAATTCTGTAGGTCTACCCTTTACTAGTCTATTGATCCTATCAACAGATACATGTCCAAGTCTTAGTTTCCATATCATAGTTAAATGATATCCATCCTCTCTTGATCATTTATTGGCTTTATCATTAACAGTGGTATTAACATTCAGACACAATCATGCATGTTCAATTCATATTGTCCATGTGTTGTTAGAAAACCATCTGCTATAAAATTACCACAATGATTTATGATAAATTTATCACAAAAAAAGATATATATCCATGTCTAATTAGATAAGATGCGGGTACTACATTTTTTTCTACCATCCAGTACGTAGAGACAATTTCTAATATCTAGGACCCTAACACTGGATAATGATAATCTACATGTTCCAATGGTGATCGCTGCAACAATTGCATCAGATCCCATCTGGATGACTATCTCCCCTTCATCAATATTTCCGGTGTCTTGAAACATATGCAACTGATTGCATACATGAACAGAAGAAATAGAATCAACAACCCAACTTCCTTCTTGTCCTACAAGTAAGTTGTTTCCAATGATGAATGCAGATTTCTTATTAGCTAGAGTTATACATTGGTCCTTCTCCATGGACTTTAGATATTATGGATGGTTACTCTTCAAGAATCATGGCTTATAGCAATGACGGTAGACGTCCATCTACATGGATGTTAGATGTGTCGAATGAATAATAATTTGACCTCTCTTCTCTTGGATTGGACCCTTCTGATATCCACACTTCCTATCGTGCTTTCATTTAACATGTGCAAGCATTACACCACTAGAGGGATACTCTTTCTTCATAATGTCCTTAGTGGACCTTAATGTAGAGAGAGTGTGGTTCACATCTCCATACATCTCCTTCAGATTCCAGAGGATGTCATGAATAGATTCAATGTCTATAAGTTACTTCTGAAGCACATAGACAATGATCCAAGAATGCAACAACGAGTGATCGAATGATCCTCATCCCACTTCATATTGAACTCACAGTCATCCTTTGTCAGAAGGTTCTCATACTTCACAAATGAGAACATATACACTACGTATTCTATCTCAAGTACGAGTATCAAATTATGGATTTAATTCGAATAAATCGGTCTAGTTAACTGCTTAAGCATATTATTAAGTGGGGTGAGAGACTTCATTTAAAATTTAAGAAAAAATGTTGGAAGTGGATTTGATTAGTTTGTTGACTTGTTTCTCATATTTTTAAGACCCAAAATTGGTGAATATATATGGAATATTGACATAAAGAATTGGTCCCAACATTTTAGAAATATCAGGGATCACAACACCTTTTTAAGTCCAAGTTGTATAATGTACTCAAATTTGAAGTACGATGGTCGTAGCTTGCAAATATGAAGCCGAAATAATTATTTCTTTGTTTTGAAAATATGCAATAAATTAGAATGTCTTTTTTATTTCATATTTTCCTTGACTAATTATGCACTTGAATGTTTACAATACAATTATAAGATGTGAAATTGATTTTATTGATTTTATGAATTGTCTAGATTGTTGCACTATACCTCTTTCAAATTTAAAATTGTTTTGATTCAAAGAATTGTCTTGATTATTACACTAGACCTTTTTGAAATTAAAAAAAGGAGTTTTTTTAATTCAAGAAGTGTCTAGATTGTGGCACTGAAAATTTTGGGAAATTAAAGAGTTTTAAATACCTAATTTTTTAGAGTTAGTATATAATATCATACCGTCAAAAGATTGATAAAATCTTCTTAGTACAGTATGTACCGATTGTGTTGTCTTTAATTAATTGCAGATGGCGTCTAGGTCATGGATATGCTAATGGGTTACTTAATTGGCACCCTATGTCGCACTTGCAGTGGAAGTGCTCTCTGTTGGCATTATTTGTCAGAATTGGCTAGATCCCTTTCAGGAAAAGGCAGCATGAAGAGTCATGGTGTACTTTAATAACTAAAATTTCACAGTAAATTATCACATTAAATTGTACTAAATCAGGGTGTGATACTATCTGGTAAGATCAAGTGCATAAGAGGATCAAACCCTAGCTAGGATCGCTTAAGTGTCATTATTTTAATAAGATTAAAACTAAAAAAATGTGCATTTGGCCTAGCATTATCAGATATATTAATCATGAGAATATGATTTGAAATGATTAATCATTAATTTGAACAAAATATGGACTAGGTCATATGATGACATCCATGGTCTTCTATCATTGCAGAGAACTATGTCGCCATGGATTGTATTTTTGGAGATGCTCATGCATAGTCATGACTCCGGAATATAAATTCACATGGTTTAGATTCTTCGTTTCTCGAAAGAGATGGGTCGTATACGTAATGACCCCGATTGTGTTCCCCACAGTATTGAGGCAGCATTGGATTATGCAGAGCGTAAATTGAATTTCGCTCATTGATAGTTGGTTTAATCGACAACATGCTAACTTCATATATATAGGGGGCGTGGGTGTTGAAGATCGAACTGAGAATACAAGTTGGACTTGTAAGGTGGAAAGTGTTCCCACTTCTTTCATTGTAGTTGCATGTTCTCATATTATTGGGGTGCAATGAAAATGGAAAGGAAACTCAGATCTCATAGTGAGGCCTTTGGTTAACCTACCTCGTGCTTTGAAAGCTTATAAGGGAAAGCATCTCAAAGTAGAAAAAATACGAGAACTTGATTTAAATTTCAAATTGTTTAATTTCCATAATCAATATATTAAAGTATATTCTATCTGAACTCAAATTGAAACAAACTCACCTCTGTTGTATTCCAAATTAAATTATCTATCTAATGAAGGTGGTTTCATTAAAAATGGAGTTAATATACAAAAGTTGGTTTTTCTAGGGTACCATTATACTTTGTAGTTGTACATAATATTCATATATTTTATTCTTTGTGCTTTTAATCCTCCTATATTTTTAAATAATTGTAAACATTATCTAAAATATATTAAAATTATATACAGAAAAGAAAATAATTAAAATAAAATTAGAATAAATAACACATTATAATATATAGGTATACTACACATCTAAAATATATACATGTATTTATTTATGTATGTATATAAAATCATAAAAATACAAAAAAATATGTAAATATGTATATAATTATATTATGAATGTATAAAATATTCAACTATGATAATAAGTATATGTAAATATACTTATAAAATAAACATGAAAAAATAACACATAACAAATAAGGTTGTAAAAATATATAAAAATCATAGAAAATATATTTCTAATTACAATTATTTTCATAATGTAAGTTTTAATTATTAGAATAATATACTAATTTATTTTTAGTTTTCTTTTAATATAGTTTAGATCTTGTTGTTTTGTGCACGTATGGAACAAATAGCATTCAGGGAGCATTAATCCCCAGTCAATACCCCCTCTCACATGACCCCACCCTCTAGCATGTGTCAGACCTATCGACTCCACAATTCCCTCCATTTTTTGCGCTCGAGGTACTGATTATCTCGCCTTGTTCTCAAAATAAATTTGTGATTGGAGTCCTATGATTCACGCCCCAGCAAATGATCCTTACCATCTTCCTTGAGACGAGTGGAGTCCTAATTGGAAGAGGACCTCTCAACCTTGTGTGTAAATAATTTCCATCTCCTCACTTTTCAAGTTTAATCCCTCTTAACACACCGTGACCCCTATGATTGGAGCTATGGAGCATCTCCCTCGTGATAGGAGGAGGATCCTGTCAATCTGAGGTGTGGAGAAGGAGTGTTTGAGGTGGTTCAACCCATCACTGGAGCAAGCTCTTGTGATTCTACTTCCCAGATCACCAGACCCGGTAAGGCCTCAATCTTAGCTGATTTAGCTTCGCAATTCGAGTCTTTGTATATCTGCATTTTTTTATTCCTTTCAATTTCAACCAAAATCCAAAAAAAATGAACGTCGGAGCACTAGGCTCTAGCCCTCTGTTTTCGACCACGCTTCACCCTAATTTCCTTCCTTATCGAGTTCTCCATCTCCAGATCCCTCCTTCCCCGTTGATCTTGCCCATATTGAGATCCATCAGGCCTCCTTCCTCCACCTCCGTCGAAGACCCATTGTCCCTCCTGATTTCCGCTCGATTTTGCACAATAAAAGGGTTGGAACCATCTACCTTGCTCGTTAGAGCTTTCTGTGCAAGTGTATGCCTCAAAGCCCCCCTCCTAGGGTGTGATCGAATCCTACAGAAGACCACCAAGTGCTCGAGCTTCCTCGAAGACCCAGGCCTCCATCAATGAGGCCTCGACCCCCTCAAAAGCACCATTAGCTATAGAAGGCCAGCAAGAGCATTTTTCCCATCTCATCATCCTGATACATCGCCGGAGGATGGAGATCTAAGAGGTAGATGGAAATCCAAGCGCATGTTCTTCTGAGTTCTTCCATGCACGTTGAGCCATCCGATGACACCTCCACCTTAGTTTTGATAAAGACCGTCTGATCAGGAGTTACAACGACTGTCATATCCATCTGAGGATCTGATCTATCCATCGATTGGCAAAGCGTTATTAGCATACATGGACCATGGATTAGCTTATGCGAACCAATCACAATCGTTGGATCATGTGCTAAAGGGGTATATTGCGCATTTAGCCCATGTATTTCTATTTTTAATTTTAGGACCAAAACATTCATCTGTGATGTAAAACTATTTGTAGAATTTGCATTTAGACCCCTAAACTTTAACTATTTTCAATTTTGTCTATTCTAGCTCACCTCACATGTCCATACACGTATGGCAATGGGTATTTTTGCAAGGAACTCCCTCTGAGTGTCCTTATTTTGATTTGGCCCTTCAATTTGTGAAGTATGTGAAATATTTAGGGTAAATTGCATTTTGGACATAGAAGTTATTTTATTTGGAAATATAACCCTACCAATGCATATTAAATGGAATATATTTGGGGAAATTGCATGTATGGCCCTTGAAAATGAAAAACATTCATATTATGTTATGAAATGAAATTTAACTTCCTGGGAATTGTAATGATGTCCATTATTTCATGATTTATTTTTATTTCTTCTATCTTATGTCTTTAAATATCTTTTTAATTCTAAAAATTATAGGAAAATTATCTTAAGTGCATGGAACCCATCTCCAACACATGTTTTTTTCCTAGAGCATTTAAAGTTACTTTCTACTTATAACAAAATAAAAGCATGTCATGTTTTCATATTTTAACTCAAAAAAATTATAAAAAATTCAAAAATCTCCAAAAAATCCCCCAAAAATATATTATCTGTATCTTACAGTATTTTAACAAATACAAAAATCACTAAAAAATACAAACCAAAACCTTCAAAATTGTTGAACACTGGAAATCTTGTAAAAATTATGTAAAATCCATCAAAGATAAAAAAATTGTTTTAAGTTCTTTAATTTTCTTTGTTACATCTATTTTCTTTTAAAATTGAAGTTAAGTCTGATCTGATCTATTGGATATCCATTTGGCCCATTTCAATCTGTTGAATTTCTATTTTACACTGCTTGTGTATTTATTTGTTTGAAAATCCATAAAAGTTATCAAAATAACAGAAAAATGACCAAAATAGAAAAAAAAATAAAAAAACATGTTTATTTTGGATATTTTGACTTGTTTAATATTTTAAACATTCAAAAAGTCAAGTTTCCTTTATTTTATACATATATATACATTACATATTTTTATTATCTATATATCATACTATCACATTTAAAAAATCAATAAAAATTGCAAAAACTAAAAAAATACAAAAAATAAAACAAATTAAAACCCATAAAGACATTTGAAAAAAAAAGATAAAATACCTATGTAGAATATTCCATGTTTCTCTATTCCCCTCTACTCCTAGTGGTTTGACACTCTGCACACTTGCTCTATGCACACATTTTGTAGAGTTACAACAAATTTCTAGCTCACATCACCTTTGTTAATCTTATCATTATATGCAGATTTGATTGTTGATTAATTGCGGTTGTTGGGTGGTCACTTTAGCGACTTGTGTTCACACCTTCTGAGAACACTAGACCCTTGACCATCCATGGCTATTAGAGCAAAGGCATACAAGCCTCTTTCTGAGCCTCCAATAACATGTGCACATCACGTGGGGTGCAGACATTTTGTGTGTCACCCCATATAGCTCTTGTTATTCGCACTTTGGGCCCCTTGGGAGAATTTCCACAAATATCCCGAGCGAGTATTAGTAATTGTCCCGAAGTCCATGCATGCATTAGTTTGGTTTTTTTCTATTACTTGGAGTAATACACATGTTTTGGTATTTATTTGAACCTTCATTCAGTGTTATTTTTCATTACTAAAAATTACACATTTTTCACTGACTAATGCTCGACATTATGGATATTTCTCTTATAATTTTATGAGTTGCATGGATTTATCAAAAATTCAATTGGTGAAATTTGGTTTCTGTGTCGTTAATTTCTTTGAGATTAATTCCTTCCTCCAAGAATTCCCAAAAAATGCCAAATGTATAATTCATTAATTTCTATAGTGTGCTCATAAAATAATCATTTACATGCATATGGTCTAAATAAATTGTTTGGTGATTATTGTAACTGATTTTTAATTAATACTTGACTCAGTATATTTAGGGTTTTAAGATTATTCTGGATACCTATTAATTAGAGCTATATAGAAAATTTTTAGTTCTGTAAATAATAAATGTTTGTTATTTATTAAAATTCATTTACTTGTAATCACTCTGCATGTATTTAGTAATTCATTACAAATTCATTTTGCATCAAAAAATACAAAAAATTGCAGTAGGTTAATTTTGCATCATTTTATAATCTAGCCAAGTTTCATCATTTTAGGAGTTGATTTTATTGAAAATTTATGAAAACACCCTCAAACTTGGTTTGATTTGCAAAGACTAATAAAATTGCATTTTTAAAACCAAAAAAATATTTTTCTTAAAATCATATGCACTTAATGATTTAAAATATTCCTAAGTTTATAGTTGCCTCTCTGTGATTGACCTTGGGCTTTCCCAAGTTAAATAAATCGCCATTCACAATGTATTAACTTATTAATCTTTGAGTGGTTGTTAATAAATCTCTATTTGTCCAAATGCAATGTAATATCACATAATTAATTAGGCAACTAGTAGTTCATCAGTATGATATATGTTTTTGAAAAGTATGTGATCGATACCAACTCCTAATGATTGAATGACAAACTTCATGATAAAATCCTAAAGAAAACATTTCAAATATGACCAAACTTTGGGTTTATTCAAGGTCTTCTGGTATGGAGTATGAATACGGGTATTAGAAATACTCGAGGGTGATGTGATCTTAATAAATTGTAAAACCATGACACTTCCATTCGAAAGGAGTGATGAGACATGTTTGGATTTTAGTGACTCCACTCAGTAGACTAGTCATCCAATCTTAGTCCAAAATTTGGACATTGATCTGAATGTAAAGAAGATTTCGACCCAATGCTTGATTTATGTCCTAGTTGATCCTAATTCGACATTAGAATTATATTGCTTATTTTCCAATAACCGATACTTTTTTATGTAAATACAACATATTTGATTCCATACATAAATCCATTTTCTTCCTGATTTGAATTCGGATGCAATGAGAAGATTGGATATTCTATCAGACTTGATCAATCATCTTTGAGAGTTATTTTAAATTTGGATGCGAGATTAGATCTTGAGATCCAAGTCACTTTACATGGAATATACAGTCACATTATCCTTATCTCCAAGTATTCACGAAGAAAGTGTAATATTCTTGAAAGAGTTCAATAATTGTTCCATTAGAGATAATATCTGAGCATTTGAAAATCATGAGAAATAATGATAATTGATTGGATTTAATTATCATAGTGATGTGGATATGATTCACATGATTTAGACATGTGTAGAAAGACATCTTAGATGATTAAATTTGATTTATTATCATAGATGAGATTAATGTGGATAATACTAACCACAATAATTATTGATAATGTGTAATAATATCATAGAGAGAATTAATTGTGAGTAAGATTCACAATTTAAAAACTAATGCGAACTAGATTCACATCGAGCAATTAAATATAAATGTGATTTACATTTAGTTTTGGATTGATGAATATAATTCACAAATATCAATGGTATATTTTCAATTACTACAAATAATGTGCAAATTATTTAATAATATTTTGTTGATAAATTAATTCTATGAATAAAAATTTAATCGAATGAGATTATGATGAATCTTGGATACATCACTCTAAATCTCATTTATTAAGCTCAAATCCCTCAAAATCAACAGCATGTAGGCATCTATTCTGCATAATTAGCATTCATGCATGTTTTCATAAGAATTGCATTTTATCCATTATTCATGCACAAAATAAGAAGCCAAACATCACAGACCAAATGACCTGTAAATAGCCTAACTTCTCGGATTTTTAACTCATTCATGCTAACTCCGAATAACACAAAACACCTCCACTGTGTACATATCACTAACAAGAATAAATGAAAAATACAAAAAAATCACTAACTCAAATAAATGGACCAAAAACCCAAACCCAAGTTTCAGGATTTCCGGACTAAAAGCCCCATATTTTCCCCATCCAATGTCTGTTTTGATCCTACTCACTTTTGAACTAATGTACATTCAATTACCTTCAAAACAAGATTAAGTTCAAGTGAATCGGAGCTCATATGTGAAAATTGGGTTTTGGGTCTCTTTTGTACATTTTGTATTTTAGCAGATTTTGACCTATTATTTTATGTACATATGTAACCTATTTTAGTTTATTTCTTTTTTATTTGTCTTCTTTGATAAAAGTTTTATTTAAATGGGTAAAAATCCAAATCCAAACTGAGCTTGAAATCAAAGAAACAAATTGGATCCGAGTCTTCATTAACCACTTGTACAAAATTGGTCTTTTTCTTATTTTATTTTATTTCTTATTTTTTCTTAATTAATAAAAATCCAAAAAAATAGAGTAGTGTGTAATTATTTATCTTTGATTTTATCATATTTTCTTCGGATTTTTTATCTGGTTTAAAAATGACAAAAAATGATAAAACCCAAAAATCAAGGTATTCTATGTACATGGGATACCCCAAAAATATCACTTTGTTCAATTGATCGATTTTGGTTTTGATGTCTTCACAAAAGATCTCGTCAAGACGAGCAATTTTTGTGAAGAAACTTTTTCGATCCGAGGTCGTTTGCTATTTATTTCATATTTTACAAAAGATTTAATTTCTGATTTTTCTGGTGCTGACACGTGGTAGCTCCTGGAGCCGCCACGTGTCAGGCATTTTTGGCTATATTATAAACTTGTTTTATAAAAAAAATTTATCCCGCACGTGTGAAGCACGAGCCTCCCAGGCACATGCAACGCACGTGCCTGCCTTTGCCCCTTTGCCCTTCCACATGGCTGCACAGGAGCCGTCCGATCGCACTCGATCAGACGGCGCCTGTGCTTCTTCTCCGACCAGCCCCAATCGGCCACCGCAATTATCTCCGCCTCCTCCTTCCCTATCCTGGCGCTGCCTCCCACGGATTTTGCCGTGCCGCCTTCCCCTTTTTCTCCAATCGTCAGATCAATCCAGAACCTCCGTCATTCCTGCGATTAGCACCGGCCCTCCTTCAATCAAAACCCAATCGAATCAGATCTACATCTTCTCGATCCAACCTTCTCGGCCATCCCCGATCCCCTTCCTCTTTCGGTCGGTGACCTCCAACCATATAAAGCCACATCCACTGCCGTTGAGTAACCCATCCGTCGATACCCAGCTGTGCGTGGAAGCGACGGTGACAGCATCTGCTCCACCGATCGGCGAGATCCAAGGTCGTCGCCTTGTCACAGAGCCCCCTCCGCCGCTATTGCTCCAGCTCCAACCTAGTCGCTGTCGAGCCAATGCTTCCGCAATTTCATCTCCAACCACCGCCCTTCGATCACCAACGTCAACTGCTAACACAACCGCCATCTTCACTGACAACGCCATTATCATCAACTACGTCTTCGACTCTGCCGCCCGTCTCCACCGACTTCAACGCCCAGCATCTTTATCGCTTCGTCTTCATCGACCTTCAACCTCCACACACCGCTACATCACCGTCGCACCTCCAGCAATGCCTCGCTCACGGCCAGAGTGTCGAACTCCGCCTTGCATCAGCCAGCACCGGACGGAGGGTCCGAGACCCCGCGCACGTGCTCTGCACGAGCGTGGGGCATGACGTCAGTCTCCTTCAGCCCCAGGGTCATGTTCGGTAAATTGCCAGACGCACCCGGGCCCTCCTCCTTATTGCGTACGTGACCTAGGAACATTTGCAAGAAGCCCCCTGGATTTCCCATATTCGCGCATATACCCCCGCCAGCCAAAGGCACGTGCATAGCACGTGACCTCTGGGAATTTTGCAAAGGAATACCCCTACGGGTATAGGTAATATCACTTACATCCCTATAGTGCAGTATTTAGTTATTTATTTTTGCATAAATACCCCTGTAAACCCCCTATATTTTGGACTTCTTTATTACATTATTTTATTTATTAAAAATTGGCATTTTTTCTACACTTAATTCTCTACATTTTGACATATTGGGGGCATTTTTGTGATTGATGGTTAATTAATAAATAATTGTTTTGTGGAAATTTACATATTTTGCCCAGTCTGTGCTCTAAAATTCATATTTGATTAATCGTTGTCTAAAAATTCCCAAAAAATCACATATTGTAGAGTTAATTGTGCTTGGCATTGTGCCCAAAAAGAATTGCATTTGCATGCATAGTTTGCCCTGTAAAAATCATTTTGCATAATTCAGTGTTTAATTTTTAATAGGTATTCGATCTCACATTTTCGAGGTTTAGGATTTTTTTAGATCAATCATCTAGTGATAGATCTTAGATAATTTTGATCCTTGAAAATAAGTAGGTTTAGATTTATCATAATTAAATATTGAAATTCATTTTGTTTGCATTTAAACATTCATAAAAAATTCATATTGCATCCGAAAATTCCAAAAAATTAAAGTGCACTCATTTCATCATATTTTACAAAGTGGCCAAGTTTGGTATTTTTCGGACATTGTTTGAATGTAATTTTCATTTTAGTCCCTAAAATAGGTCAAAACGTGCATTTTGCATCCCTTATTACATTGAAAATTCCAAAAATATACCGCCTCGAAAATCGCGCACGAATTTTGATGGACATAACTCTAGGTTGTTCCTTTGCCTCCTTGTGATCGAACTTGGGACTTTCCCAAGTAAAACAAACATAAAACCGCATTAATAAAATTGAAGAACATTTTATGTGGTTATTTCTTGACCGATTCCGACTGCCGCCTACAACGCACGACTAATCATTTTGACACGAACAATAAATAAACACATTTTTAAAGCTGCATATATCGGACTCGTCAGATGGTGTCGTTGCTGGGGAGGCAAACGGCTTAGGATTTTTGTCTCGAAAATTTTCGTTCGGTTTTCCCGCATTTGGGTAGTCTGACCCCCGAATTTCTCATTGTAAATTCCATTTTTTTTCCTGCAATTTATTTTCAGCATTTATTCTTCATATATTTTTGAGTCACTCTCTTACACTATCTCTCTTATTTTTCTTGCGAGGTACCTGGAACGTGGAGCGATTTTTCAAGAACCGACGCAGCTTCACCAACTTCCGCAAAAGCCGCAATTAATTTAAGATCGAGTCGAGTCGTGAGAGAGCGTAGAGTATAGGATTTTTTTCTGAATTTTAATTTCTGTAATTAATTGTACCTTTACAGCAGTTTCCGTTTGGACGCTCGCGTGTGTAAAAAGACCTCTAACTTTATTCTGTGGTGTGTCGTGGCCTGTTTCACTCTCTGGTGAGGGTGGGGCCCGACTTGAGTGACGATTAGGTTAGACCTACACATACGGCTCTCAGAGCAATTTTTAGTTCTTGATTATGATCGTAGGATCTTAAGCCACACTGCACTATTAATTGAGATGCACATAGATCGTTCAATTTAGCCAAAAATATTAACTCAATTCTTCCCCGCTAATAGAAATTTCTGCTTAGGTGCGGTTTTTATCAGCTTGCATTTCATCTAGAATAAATTTTCAATTTCTGTCTGACTTCCCACATGGAGATTGCGAGGATTTACTGTAAGTCTTCTAACTGAGCATACATAATTGTTTTCGTGTGCATCGGCTTTTCCCAAACTTCTTCCTCTTATTTTATCACATAATTTTAAAGGAAACTTGGACTGAACGATAGACGTGTATTATTCTGCTCACTTAATATTTTAGTGATCACCTAATTAAAATTGGGACTGCTAAATATAGTTGATTTCAAAATAACCCATAAAATCAAGACTTTTTGCAGGAGAGCAACCCCGACCTTGGATTATTTTATTTTTTCTGAGTGAGCAAGAGACGACACTTAAGGCTAGAGCCCAAATCCAGATTTTCATATTGACTACTGATTCTGCCAAAAACGATTAGCTACTTCTCAGTGAGGATCTACGGATAGCCGATAAACGGTCCGGATTTCCTTAGCAGAGTAAGTGGTTTAGAGGACACTGCGTAAGGCTCCGTACTCAAGTAACACAGGTAGCCGTTCTACGGTCCGTACTTACATCCATACTGGCTGAAAGTAGGTGCAACTAGTCGTAAGAATTCGGCCAGTCATTACGAAAATTTCGGCACCTAACAGCTCGCTAAATTTTTGTCAAGATTGATTTATCACCAACTAAAATTGAAAAGAAAATAGCCGAACTCTTACGGCTTCATTGTGTGCGTTGGTGAACATGGGGTTTGAATTGTGTTTGCATTGGTGTGCGTGAATCGATTTCGAAGATCAAAAGCCGCACACTTGATAAAATTTGTTTGACTATCATGTGCAATCATCTCTCTCATTTCTTGATTTAATTCTCACCATGGAACTTTTGACCAAAAACTATTGCAGATCCAATCCATCATTTCTTTCAAAAATGACTGAACATCACCATGAAAATAAATCTGTCTCGGTTAGGCCCAAATCAGCTACATCCTCTTCTTTCAATAATCCTCCAATATTTGCGGAAAACTTTCACCCACAGATGAATTCGGCCACCTCATTGAATCCTTACTCAAATCATTCAACTGCACATGACCACCTACCATCTTGGACTGAACCGTCTTATTCTCAGTTTCTCGCCAATGAAACATTTCAAGATCAACATACCTTTGAGTATCATGACTGGCTGAGAAACCAATCCCAGATGGAAAGACATGCACTTAATGATCATCAGTGTTGGATTGACCATGACAGACCCCTCTTCAGACATGATACTCATACAAAGGACTGGACTGACCTCCTAGACACACATAAACCCTGTATGCTGACTCCACAATATCAAGGTCTGACCAATCATGATCAAAGGATTGAACTCTACTCAGATCAAATACACATGCCTGGACCATATGAGCAGCCTCCTTCCATAATATTTGAGGAGAATTTTCAGAAAATGATCATATAATGGATATTCCAAGAAACTCTCATCTCCGCACATACAAAAAATTGGAAGATGAAATCATTGAACAAAACCGAGTGCTTCCATGATTGATCATGAACAGAATTTTGAGGATAATGTTTCGAGGATAAAAATAAGATTTGAATTGATGGAGGATAGATTTCAAAAATTTGCCGATCGAGTAATCTCATTCTATGATGGCTCGAATATAAAAATGAATGAGGAAAGGATTAGATCTCATGATGAAAATTTTGAGGATATTCAAAAACTTAGGGATGATTCTAACATCCACACTTCTGCTTATTATTCTCCTAGAAATGATTATGCCGCTGACCCGTACTCTGAATATCAAGGTCCCATCTCATCTATGGAAGATACCACATCACCACACCACACAGAAAATAACAAAAAAATTGAAAAACTTGAAAACTACAAAAAAATCAAAAATCAAGAAAATGTCATAAAAATTGAGACTAAAGAAGATCTAAGAAATTTGGATCCTACTGTTCGGGAAGCACTGGAAGAACGCTTGATTTTTTAAATTCCCTTTATAAAGGCCATAGAACACTTCCCCGACCTTAAAAAAATAATGGACAAATTAATGAACAAAAAGTCGGGAAGGATTAGAACAAAAATAGAAAGACATATATTGTCAATGGCCTCCTCCTTGGTGTTGAGGAGAAAAACCAAGAGCCGCATAGCGAAGCAGTTGCCCAGATTCGATTGTAGAATCAAAGACACAATTTTCACCCATGCTAGGATTGATGGCGATTCACCGATCAATATCCTCTCGACCTCTGTGTTTCACGAACTTAAACTCGGACCGTCAGAAAAATACGAGAGATTGTTCAATTGGCGGACCGATCAATAAAGTGGCTAGGGGAATCATTTCTGTCATCTTGATATTCCAAGGTGCTCCGCTCAAAATGGAATTCACGATCATTGATATTGAGCATCAAGGAGAATTCACCCAGTCTACAATTATTCTCAGAAAGCCATTCTTAGCATTGGCCAAGGCAATTATTGATTGTAAGACTCGGCAAATAAATTTTACGGCATTGGAATTACTACGATCTGATACAGTCTTCGAGGAACCACGATTTTCCGAGGCAACCCACGAAGTCCCCGACAACCGTAACTATGAAACAGTAGAAGAGCCCTACCCCGCAGTTACACCTGAGATAGCGGTTGTTGACGAGACTATTGGTTTAGAGAATCTTCCCCCTGCTCCATTCCCAGCTGCACTCACCATGGAAAATCAAGCATATGAATCATATGATCCGGAGACTTATGCATGGTCACACCTTGGGTCAACCTATGCTGACTACATAGATTACATCAACTTGATACAATAATGCTCCATAGTTAAATCAATTGAGAACGAACATGAAAAGACTCCCCCCAGTATTTCAATTCCCGTGGATCTCAAAATAGACAAATCCTTCTACTATGATCCTGAGACATATGCATGGTCGCACCCTGGAGCAACCTACTCTGATTATCTTGACCAAATCCTCCCAAATCGAGAGTGCACCAACATTCAGGAGACTAATAACAAACACGCAGCCTGAAAACCGCTCAAGGAAAAGAATTCCAGTGGCTACTCATCTGGATACTCAAGTGAACTGACAACTTCACGAAATAAGAAAAAGAAAGTCTGATTTGACCTTTTGGAAGAGGAATCAGCTGATGATCCCTCATCAGGTCCGGAAAAGGTAGTCTACATGAGTGAAGTCTGTTCGGCAGCTCTAAAGCCATATCTTCGCAAGGATCCAAAATTCGATTCTCGTTGGACAACTCCCGTTCCTAATTATTACTCATCCAAAGCTGATGCTCCTACCTTCCACAAGTACACTGGAATTATTTCTTATGAGCTGACTGAGACCGGAGCTTCTGAATATTCATCTGAGGACAAACTGCTTGATCTTAAAAAGGAATAAATGTTGAGGAAACAATTAAAGAAACAAAAAGACATGAATATTTGGAGTGTGTCCACTTTCAAATACTATTCCTCTGAGGATAACTCTGATGATGGCTGCCTTTCATCTGACTCAAATGTTTCATCCACTATCCATCAAGATTTTTCTGAGATAACACTGATAATAGTTGGGAATCACATGTTTCATCTCTGTCTCATCATTATGATCTCCCATCACAGGCTCACAAAAAGATCAGCCGTAAACCGCCTTAATCATCGGCTACCCACCCTCCCTCCTGACCACATCGGTCTTCTTGTACAGCTTCTTCCTCTACTTAGGCTAAGGCCTAAGTATAGGGGAGGACCGATGCCATCTGTACATACCATTTCTCTGCATCATACTCTATCTCCCGATCATTCCATTTCCACCCTCCTCTTATACTTAGGCTGACCAGAGCCTAAGTATAGGGTGAACCAACACCCACCTGTATATACTCTCCTCATTTACATATCCTGACCGCCTCTTTTTGCGCTCTTCTTATATACTTAGACTATTCACAGTCTAAGTATAGGGGGCGGACCATTGTATATCAAAATTTTACACTCTTACGCTTAGCCTGAGCTATGTCTTCTTTACGCTTCTTGTGCTCTAAGGACACAGCACTCGCTAAATATAGGGGGGTCTGTATATATACTGTGTATATACTTTAGCCATACCTCGTACTTTCGCATAAGTCTATATGTATTTACGGGGTGGGTAATTAATCAAAAAAAACAAAAACAAAAAACAAAAAAACAAACAAATAAAAGAAAAGAAAAATAGATTTGCTACTAACACTGACTGTGCCCAAAAATTTTTGGCTTCTTATTCATTTTTTCCCCTTTCATAAAAAAATTCAAAAGAAAAAAAATGTGTGTCTGCATTCCACACACCTGCACTTCATCCAGCATCGCATTCATTTGCATCTATGAAAAGTCATCGGGCTCTGAACCGAGTTATGAGCTGAAATCGAGAGTGATCTGGACTTGACCTTAATCCACCTAATTTTCAAAGGAACTTCACTGAGAATTAGGATTTTAGAAACTTCAGGTCGTTGACTTAATTCTTTAAGTTCCACCATGACAATATGCAGAGTTTGACTCTTAGTGTCTAACATGGTCTCTTCATTCTGGGTACAACTCTCGAATAAGGAATTAATTTACACTCTCGCACTATGCACTTAGCTCAACTCAGATGGGATGTTGGAAGACTGTGTGAGTTTCTTTTCGTGGAAATCTAAAGACTGGAGTACGAGTTGAAATAAAGCTTCGAAAAAGAGATGGACGGCTGGGCACAATTTTTTTCTAAGACCCCAAAAATGTACGGAACAAAAAAGATTCTATATCCGTACAGGCATAACAAGATCTAAGCAGAACCACCAAAAATTAAAAATACAAAGAAGCATTCTACCAAATAAACATCTGACCAAAAAGGTCCAAGCTTTAAAAAAACCTGCAGATCTTGGTGGAGACTCGGCTACACTGGCCAGCTTCACAAGGAGAGGTGACTACACTGGCCACCCTTTAGTTCTTTTCCCCTTCTTCTAACTTCTCCCCCCAATTCGATTGTGAACACAACACGACAGACCTTAGAAGGAAATACCTGACTCCCCAAGGACGAGTTACTGGAGAGGATAGGAGCATGGTAGTCCGGCATTCTATATGGGAAGAGCTAAAACCTTTCACACACATGAGTCGGTTGTTCAATGTTTATAGGGTATACTTTGGGAAGAATATTGATCTAAGATGACTTCTGAGCTGAAATTGTATCAATGATGTGTAGAACTTGAAGACTGTTGATTTTAAAATTCTAAGTATCACAGAAGTTCCGACACATAAATAATCCAAAGGTTGAGTTAGGTTCACTTTCACCTTCAGCTCATGGTCTTGGTATGGAACCCAAACTCATTTTACCTCATGGCATTTCTTTTTGATGCTCAGGGACGAGCATGGTTTAAGTATAGGGGGATGATGAATCACGGATTCATTACTCTAAATCTCATTTATTAAGCTCAAATACCTCAAAATCAACAGCACGTAGGAATCTATTCTGCATAATTAGCATTCATGCATATTTTCATAAGAATTGCATTTTATCCATTATTCATGCATAAAATAAGAAGCCAAACATCACAGACCAAATGACCTATAAAATAGCCTAACTTCTTGGATTTTTAACTCATTCATGCTAACTCTGAATAACACAAAACCACCTCCACTGTGTACATATCACTAATAAGAATAAATGAAAAATACAAAAAAATCACTAACTCAAATAAATGGACCAAAAACCCAAACCCTAGTTTCAGGATTTCCGGACTAAAAGTCCCATATCTTCCCCATCTAGTGTCCGTTTTGATCCTACTCACTTTTGAACTAATGTACATTCAATTACCTTCAAAACAAGACCAAGTTCAAGTGAATCGGAGCTCATATGTGAAAATTGGGTTTTGGGATATTTTTGTATATTTTGTATTTTAGCTGATTTTGACCTATTATTTTATGTACATATATAACCTATTTTAGTTTGTTTCTTTTTTATTTGTCTTCTTTGATAAAAGTTTTATTAAAATGCGTAAAAATCCAAATCCAAACTGAGCTTGAAATCAAAGAAACAAATTGGGTCCGAGTCTTCATTAACCATTTGTACAAAATTGGTCTTTTTCTTATTTTATTTTATTTCTTATTTTTCTTAATTAATAAAAATCCAAAAAATAGAGTAATGTGTAATTACTTATCTTTGATTTTATCATATTTTCATCGGATTTTTTATCTGGTTTAAAAATGACAAAAAATGATAAAAACCCAAAAATCAAGGTATTCTATGTACATGGGATACCCCAAAAATATCACTTTGTTCAATTCATCGATTTTGGTTTTGATGTCTTCATAAAAGTGGTAGATCTCGTCGAGACGAGCAATTTTTGTGAGGAAACTTTTTTGATCCGAGGTCGTTTGCTATTTATTTCGTATTTTACAAAAGATTTATTTTCCGATTTTTCTGGTGCTGACATGTGGCAGCTCCTGGAGCCGCCACGTGTTAGCCATTTTTGGCAATATTATAAACTCGTTTTATAAAAAAATTTATCTCGCACGTGCCTCCCAGGCATGTGCAACGCACGTGCCCGCCATTGCCCCCTTGCCCTTCCATGTGGCTGCACTGGAGCCGTCCGATCGCGCTCGATCGGACGGTGCCTGTGCTTCTTCTCCGACCAGCCCCAATCGGCCACCGCAATTATCACCGCCTCCTCCTTCTCTATTCTGGTGCCGCCTCCCGCAGATTTCGCCACGCCGCCTTCCCCTTTTTCTCCGATCGTCAGATCAATCCAGAACCTCCGTCATTCCCGCGATTAGCATTGGCCCTCCCTCAATCAAAACCCAATCGAATCAGATCTACATCTTCTCGATCCAATCTTCTCGGCCATCCCCGATCCCCTTCCTCTTTCGGTCGGTGACCTCCAACCCTATAAAGTCACATCCACCGCCGTCGAGTAACCCATCCGCCGATACCCAGTTGTGCGTGGAGGCGACGGTGACAGCGTCTCCTCCACCGGCCGGTGAGATCCAAGGCCGTCGCCTTGTCGCAGAGCCCCCTCCGCCGCTACTGCTCCAGCTCCAGCCTAGTTGCCATCGAGCCAACACTTCCGCAATTTCACCTCCGACCACCGCCCTTCGATCACCAACGTCAACAGCTAACACAACCGCCATCTTCACCGACAACGCCATTATCATAACTATGTCTTCGACTCCGCCGCCCGTCTCCACCGACTTCAACGCCCAGCATCTTCATCGCTTTGTCTTCATCGACCTTCAACCTCCGCACACTGCTACACCACCGTCGTGCCTCCAGCAACGTCTCTCTCACGGCCAGAGCGCCAAACTTTGCCTTGCATCAGCCAGCACCGGACGGAGGGTCCAAGACCCCGTGCACGTGCTCTGCACGAGCGTGGGGGACGATGTCAGCCTCCTTCAGCCCCAAGGTCACATTGGGCAAATTGCCATACGCACCCGGGCCCTCCTCCTTATTGCGACATGACCCAGGAACATTTGCAAGAAGCCCCCTGGATTTCCCATATTCGCGCATATACCCCCGCCAGCCAGAGGCACGTGCATAGCACGTGACCTCTGGGAATTTCGCAAAGGAAACCCCCACGGGTACAGGTAATATCACTTACATCCCTATAGTGCAGTATTTAGTTATTTATTTTTGCATAAATACCCATGTAATCCCCCTCTATTTTGGACTTCTTTATTGCAATATTTTATTTATCAAAAATTGGCATTTTGTTCTACACTTAATTCTCTACATTTTGACATATTGTGGGCATTTTTGTGATTGATGGTTAATTAATAAATAATTGTTTTGTGGAAATTTACATATTTTTCCCAGTCTGTGCTCTAAAATTCATATTTGATTAATCGTTGCTCTAAAAATTCTCAAAAAATCATATATTGTAGAGTTAGCTTGACATTGTGGCCAAAAAGAATTTTATTTGCTTGCATAGGTTGCCCTGTAAAAATCATTTTGCATAATTCAGTGTTTACTTTTTAATAGGTATTCGATTTCACATTTTTGAGGTTTAGGATTTTTCTTAGATCAATCACGTGGTGATAGATCTTAGATAATTTTGATCCTTGAAAATAAGTAGGTTTAGTATTTATCATAATTAAATATTGAAATTCATTTTATTTGCATTTAAACATTCATAAAAAATTCATATTGCATCCAAAAATTCCAAAAAAAATTATAGTGCATTCACTTCATCATATTTTACAAAGTGGCCAAGTTTCGTATTTTTCGGACATCGTTTGAACGTAATTTTCATTTTAGTCCCTAAAATAGGCCAAAACGTTCATTTTGCATCCCTTATTACATTGAAAATTCCAAAAATATACCGCCTCAAAAACCGCATACGAATTTTGATAGACATAACTCTAGGTTGTTCCTTTGCCTCCTTGTGATCGACCTTGGGACTTGTCCAAGTAAAATAAACATAAAACCGCATTAATAAAATTGAAGAACATTTTGTGTGGTTATTTTCTTGACCGATTCCGATTGCCGCCTACAACGCACGACTAATCATTTTGACACGAACAATAAATAAACACATTTTTAAAGCTGCATATATTGGACTCGTCAGATTACACTAAGAAAAAGTCTCTCCAATCCATAGTGTGCTCACCCACTAATATGGAAAGAGAGGCTTTCTCCTTTCCACAATTTTAGAAGGAGGCTCTCTTCTTTCCTCTTTATTCATGAAAAAGGATTTATTTTGAGATTAAACTTTTATTCGTGAATTAAAAATTGATTTATTAGTCCTATTCCAATTATGCTTGAAGCACAAGTATAATCTTTAATCTCAAGCATTAATAATTATTAGGAATGCATCTCTATTATCCATTATTCTATGAAAGAGAGTATAACCCTAGCGCTATTTATGTTCCATGCATATTTTATAACAACAAAAACTCTCTCTCTCTCTCTCACCACACATCTACCCTCTCTCCCTCCCCAACCCTTGTGGCCACCCACATGTGGTATGTGGAGTCTACGATTGTCATCGCACAACCGTCGTGTTATCAGGCTAATTGCTCGTTGTAATTATATCTATATTTGTAAAAATATTGTATTTTAAAATCTTTGTAAAATATTTTAAAATAATAAACTATTAAATTATATCTATATTTGTAAAAATAATGTATTAAAAATCCAAGTGTTGTACATGTAGGTATATATACCTATGAATAAAAGGGTTTTATTTATTTTTACCCTTGCATATAACGTATTTAATTCATTACAAATCACCATAAATAAGCTAATTTAATTACTAACATTTTTATGTTAATTTATTTTCTATTTTATTTTCATTTATTTATCATTTTTATGCTATTTTGTTGTTTAGCGTTTTGTCCTGTAGCTAGCCGCACCTTGATTGGTTGAACCCGGGTTTGTTGACCTGGGTCTTTTTGGGGGCACGATTGTAAGAAAAGTTTACTAAAACGAGCTTTGGTATGTATAATCCATGATTTCATCTATCTCACCAATGGCAAAACTAATAGAAGGGCACAAGCGATAATGGTGCAAGAAGATAAGGGTGTGATTGATATTGCAAAAAGGGGAGAGACACAACTATACTTAATTTTTAAAAAAAATATTGTTAACTAAATTATAATTAAATAAATAGCTATGAAGAATCAATAAATTGAGAATTGTAAATTTTGATCCATCTGGTATTGAAATGAATAGGGTAGAGCATTTGGCTCAACCCGAGAAAGCCCGACCCATGCTCATCAATTTTTTTCCAGTTGTGGGTCGGGTTGAGGCCTACATATTTTTGAAAATCGAAGGCTCGAACCAGCCCAAGGTTTGTAGGTTCAGATGTGGGCTCGGGCCAGGCTCGACTCGTCCCCAAACTAACTAATCATTAGGGTGAAGTATTGGATCAGACCAGCCCAAACCAAACTCTGACATGACCCACGACTCCAATGTGTATTTGGGCCGCGAGCCCGAACCCTCATTTTTATCTTAAGTAAGACATTCGGACAGGATCCAACCCAACCCGAACCCTTGGAAACCCGGGTTGACCAGGCCCCCACACCATAACATAATAAAATAGTATCTTCACACATTGCAATTCACATAGACGTGTCCAATCACACGCCCTCTCTCCCAATTTCTAAACTCGCACACACGACGGTGCTTTCCCTCTCTCTCTCAAACTTTACATATTACAATGGCATCCATCTTGTTCATGTGACTTGAATAAGGTCACGTTTAGAGAAAGAATGGCATCTTATGCTTGTGCTTGAAGATAAAATGATGTGAAGAAGAAAAGAGATAACTAAGTGGTTGACGGAATTTGTTTCGATATTTGAAAAAGAATAAGCTTTGGATTTGGATGGATGAGATTGTCTTGTTCTGGATTACACGATCAAAATGGAAGAATTTTAATTCTTGAATTAAAATTCTTCCATTTTGATCGTGTAATCCACAACAAGTAATCCACAACAAGACAATGCCATCCATCCAAGTCCGAAGCTTGTTCTTTTTCAAATATCGAAACAAATTCTTTCAACCACTTAGGTATTTCTTTTCTTCTTCGCATCAGTTTATATTCAAGCATAAGCATAAGATATCATTCTTTCTCCAAACGTGTTATATTTGTTATCTTATTTATTCTTAATAGAATTAATAATATTAGACCCTATCGGCAACTTGTTATCCTTGATTATTTTATATGTCCCCCCTATCGATTTACTTAGATGTGAAAATTCCGACCTTATTCAAGTCACCTGAATACCGGATCAACTGTTGTAAGATGGATGCGATTGTAATATGTAAAGTTTGAAAGAGAGGGAGGGCATCGTCGTGTGTGCGAGTTTAGGAATTGGGAGAGAGGGCGTGTGATTGGACACGTCTATGTGAATTGCAATATGTGAAGATACTATTTTATTATGCTATGGTGTGGGGGACGGGTGGGCCGGATCAACCCGGTTTTCACGGGTTCGGGCCGGGTCCAGTCCGAATGTCTTATTTAAGATAAATGAGGGTTCAGGACCGGTCCAAATACACATCAGGTTCGAGTTAGGACCGAGTTTTTACGGGTCAGGTCAAGGTTGGGTTCGAATTGATCCGGCCCAATGCTCCACCCTAGAAATGAGAGTTATGCTCAAGACAATACTTCGGTTGCCGAAAGGAAAGTGTCAGAGAGGATCGTCTGATGTAGCTCCTGCTGCAACAGACTCTTTTGTAGGGGTTATAGCCGTCCGATCACTATCCCCCACCTCGAGATACGAGCCCATTATCATCGGCTCCTATAAGGGTCATCAGATCCTCATCCGACGTTTCTTGTACATTACAACCCCTGGTGTAAATGGCATTTACAACAGATGATCGGTTTCCACCGAATCCAAGTAGGCACAGAAGGTGAGAGACTGGTGAGCAAATTTCCACCGAATCCAAGTAGGCGAGAGGTTGTTGGGTTTCGTAAATTAAAATTAAACTCATAAACCATGATATTCGTTGGGAGCATAGATTAAAGAACATTTACGTCAGACTCCGTTGTTCCAAGTTGAAAAGCATAGATTTTTCTAAAAAAAACATGGATTCTGGATACTTTAGGAAAATTTTGAAAATAAACAGCTAAGTTGAGATACATGAAGATAATTTTTTTATACGGGATGTGATGGTTCTCCAAAATATTCATTTCCATGCTCAAAGGATTTAAATACTTAACAAATATCAAATATATGTAATTTAGATAAGGAATGCCACATCAAGCATACTCCGAGAACATTATATAAATGAGAATATGTAGAAATGCCCTTAATGTATTAAATCTGACAAAAGACATATAGCGACCATGCACCGAATTTATATTTCATTTTTTATTTTATTTCAATATAAACATAAGGAATTTTTACACCATGAATGTTATTAAATTTGTAAATTATATTCTCAATCTTTTATTCTTCGTTATTATCACCTAATCTATGTAAACTTGCTAACTCTTACATCACAATCCATATGGTTAACTCTCGTCCATATAATCAATCAAGTTAATAGATTTTTTTAATAATATATTAAGTATGCCCTTCTTGTTCATTTAAATTATAATCCCATATAGGGATGAAAACAATATATGAATATATTCGTATTCATTTTATAAATATTTTGATATATGTATTCATATTCATTTTAAAATGATGTGGATATAAATATTACTTTGACATTCGCTAATATTCTTGTATTCGTATATCCGTTTTCTTACATAAGTATAGTAATAGATTTATTTATAGTCGCACATAACATTATTTTATGATTGCATTCACCATTTTTGATATAATTGTTATCAAGTGAATATATCTTGTATATCTATTTTATGTATAAATCATCCTAAACATGTATATTTTAGTTAATATATTAAATATTTATGTTAATATTCATATCCGATTCGTATTCGTTTTACATTCGTATTCGTTTTTAAGGGTATGGTAACACAATTTTTGTATCCTTCAATATTCGTATCCGCATTCATATTCATATTTTAAAATGAATAAAGATATGCTTATACCTATATTTGCATCCGTATCCGACCATTTTTATCCCTAATCCCATACCATTCATTTTCCTCCCCCCTCTGACTCGCCTTCTATAGCTTCTCGACTCTCTCTCATCCTCACTCGCCACTTCTGCGCCTAACCCTCGCCCTCTGCCTGGAGCTACCTGGACATCGCTCTCCTCGACAACGTTGTCGTGATTGCCTATGTAAACTATGGTAAGACCACCCTTATCCACAGGGTCTTTCGCCTTTGTGGCCTGGCGTTGACGTTCCCCATGATTGCGGCTTCGACTACATCAGCCTTGAGCGAGAACGAGACATCATCATCATCATCATCATCATCATCATCATCATCATCATCGCTTCCAAGAGGACCTCCATTTCCGGGAGCGGACACAAGCAGGGGATTACCGTCACTCGAGGACACATGTGAAAAGAGACCACAGGGTTTTACATGGACATCGGAGGGGACACCATCCCTCGATGGAAGCCCATGTTGCAATCAACAGCCATATCCAAACACGCTAAATATGCCGATCAGAAGCAAACGATCCAACAAAAAAATGATCGCTTAGAATTGGTAAAAAAAGAAAATCCTCTAGAGTTGCGATCTTTCCAAGTACCCACATCACAAAATTGTCTCAATTCACTTCCGAACACCTCAGATCAATTCACTCCGATAGATAACCTTTTGGTTTTTGTTGTAGGATTTATTGTTAAGAGAGTTTGTTGTGATGTGATTATATTTAAATTTGAAAAGTGATTAAAGTTAAGTATTTTATAATTTTTAGATGATAAGATGTCATCTATATTATTTTTTGATTTTAGTGGAAAAGAAATGAGTTGTTTGATGTTAAAATAAGAGGGAGTGTGGTTTTTGGATTTGTTCCACAAGAGAGATAATAAATATGGTTGTCGGACACAAGAGAGATAATAATTATGGTTGTCGGACCACCAGAGCGGAAATGAGGGTTTTGGTCCCAAAGAGATCATCCCCTTACTGCATTCCCACCTCCCCTTCCCCACACACCTGCCAATAAGAGGCAGCACTCCCACCTCCCCTTCTCGCCTACCGAGAAGCAACAGCACCCCCACCCTCTGCCTCGCATCGTGGCTGCCGCGAGCTCCACCTCCTCTCATTCTCCATCTCACTTGTCGCTCGACGGTAAGGTGTCAATGCTCCAGTGCCGACCATTTTTTTTTGGAATGAGAGAAGATGTGGAAGATCCACCATCTATTTTTTTTACGGTTAGATTAAGTCAAGCTATTGACTCAAATAAAGTTAAAGTAGAGTTTGTGACATAAGATGGAGTATGTTCACAAAGATTAGGTGATGGTTACGAAGAATACAAAGTTGAGAATGTAATTTACAAAAAATTTAAAGCTCGTGGTGTAAACGTTCTTGAGTATAATCATTTAACGAACTCCACGTTGACTACAACATATCCACCTTTAAATATTGATACATTCCCGAAGTGAATCGAAGTGAAAATCTCTTCCAAACTAATGTTTTCCGTAGCTTGTTTGATAATTCTTGCATTAATCGTAACCCTTTTTTGCATGGTTTTAAGGTTCTATCTATACGTTTACTAGGATTCGATATAATGACAAACTGTCTCTAGTTCAGTGTCATCAATTTCAATCAACTAGATATATAGTAGATGATTCGGCAAGAAAAATCAATGGTGTCTAACTAATTATATGCTAAATTTGGCCGATTGATATTCGAGGCGAATTTGGTAATATAGAAATAAATGAGATATTCCTTGCAAATTAAAGAACCAAGTAATGCATGGTATTGGTTGTTGTACATTTATTTGTTCAATATATGTCAATGAATATTAAATTATATGTTATATTGGGTTAATTTTGTTGTAGTGTCATGGTTAGGCTTTTTTTAATAATTATTAATATAATCGGAATTAATTAAATAGGCATCGTTAAAAAATATTTTAAAAAAATAGGTATTGATCGGCACTTGAGGAGCCGATTTGGGAGAGGGAGGTGACAACGGCTCTCTCCCATTCCCCCTTATATATATGACCCTCTCCCCCCTTATTCATCATACACTTCCATCTTCGCTAATTCTATCTCTTCCTCTCTTACTTCTAATCCTCTCATTTCTCTCAATCTACATTCTAAAGCGATATTTCGACTTCTCAGCATTTCCGTCAATCTGCTATTATTATTTGAGTAAGAATAAGATTTTTTCGTAGAACATTTTTCGTAAATTTTTTCAGATTTTTATCAGCAAAGGCAGTATATTATTGTGGATATTGGAATCTATTTATTCTTTTCGGATAACATCTCTATTCGAAGACACACGTCATTCAGGTAAATTTATATTTATTTAATTTATTTTTTGATTGTAGTGATTAATTAGATGTGCAAAATTAGATTTATTTAAAGTAATTTAGTTCATTTAAACGTACATTAAAATTAAGAACTTTTATATATTGCAATTGCAAACATTTCTATTATAATTTTTTAGGAGGATTTATCCTACATAAGTTGAAAAAATATTTTATGAAATTTAGAAAATATTATTAATATCAAATTTAATATTAACATCGTGATTAATATTCTTCACGCTAATTGTACAATTAGACAATTAAAAATAGTTCAGTCTCCGAGTGATTAGCATTCATCACATTAAAATTAATTATTCTTCTAAATGTATTGATAACTCGCTTTTATTCATGAACCATATCTAACTACAAATCTTAATAATATCTTTAGATATGGCATCCAACAATGTTCATATTTTATATATTGGGGTGGAGCGGTGAATGTGACTGACGAGCACGTAAATTATATCGGAGGACAAAAATGTATGGTTATATTCCCACGTCAGATAACCTATTTTGATATGTTGGGTCGAGTTTCCATGCCCATCAGTATTCCTCTCGATCGATGCATCCTTACATTAACTTGTAAGTGGTTGTATGAAGGATCGGCATTTTATCTAGTACCAATTCATGATGATGAATCCACTTTGGTGGTGATGGATTCAATCGACAAAGTGAGATTCATTTACCTTTTCGTCGAAGCTGCCCCTCTTGATCATGAAAACATGTCGTCCTCATTGAAGTAATATGGTTATATTTAAATTAAGTAATAATTATGTTTTCACAATGTATAAACTAACAAATATATAAATTAATCAGGACAACTAATACTTCGGTGGCTGACAATATTGATGAACCCTCACAATTGAACTAGGATATTGATATTTCGACACAAGTATTCGAAGAAGATAGCGAGGAAATTGAAGTTGAATCTGATTCATCTGATTAGGAAACCATGAATACTGACACATGTCATGATTTTGGATTTGGTTCGTTAGCATTAGCCATAGACAATTAAGAGAGGGGTAACTCTTATTGTGTCAATAATGAGGATACAGACGAAGTACCGATGGAAGAGTTGCCTAATGTATTTGACCATGAAACAGCAGAGGCAAAAGATGTTGTGTTTGTAGATAGACAAGGTGCTCCTAGCACCGATTATTCTGGCTTAGATTATTGATTTGGTA